>OX155955.1:19580847-20121347 GCA_944548615.1 Micropterix aruncella | reverse complement strand
TCACTAACAAACAACATAAATATGCCTCTCCTTAAGACAATAGCTGGAGTGTTCTGTTATTACCAATTATGCGTATTTTTTTATTTATTAGATGTTATTTCATCAAATTGTATTTATTATAAACAAAAGTATGTTTTTATTTATATTAGAATGTATTATATATATGTAAATTTATTCACTGATGTTATTATTTCTATCTATCTATCTATCTATCTATCTATTATTTTCTTAATAATAAATATTATTATGAAACATTTTTATTTATTAAGAATAACATTTAAAAATATATATTTACACCTAGAGAACATTAATTACCAGGCGGTCGTCAACATGTCAATAAATTCCTTAATAGAGTATAATAATATCAACATCTGTAACCGTAAACTACTAATGCTTCTTTTGTTAGTTAACCCAACTCATATATTTACTTCACCAGCAGAAAAATACGTATATTATGAGTAGTTTATTAGAAGACATTACGGATACTACATTTGTCTCTACTGTAAGGGTAAGCTCGCCGTTTGAGTGCAGGAACACTTTTGATAAGAATTATTTACTAAAAATTATAGCTATGAATATAAGAAGTATCCGAAAAAATTTTGATGAACTCTGTATTTTATTACATGATCTCTCATTAAGTCTAGATATAATCATTTTATCCGAGTGTTGGTTACAAAATAATGAACAGATACCGAATATCCCTGGGTACGAATGTTTCAAAACAGTAAATAATAAAAATAAATCTGATGGTATTGTTGTGTATGCCAAGAGTGAGGTTAATGCAACTGCACATGAATTGAACATCGAGGAAGCAACAGGCTTATGCATACAATTTAGCAATTTCAACATCTTTGCCCTTTACAGATCGCCATCCAGGCAAAATACTACTGGCTTTTTGAACTCGCTATACACGACGATACATGATTAGCTTCCAATATTCATACGCAAAACTACATCTTGGCAGGTGATATTAACATATCAACTATGGGACTCAAACACTCTCAATCAGATGATTATGAAACGATTTTATCAGAGCTAGGATTTTTGTCAACTATAAATATTGCAACGAGAGAGACAGACCAGGTTAAAACATGTTTGGACCACATTTACGTTCGTTCAACGTACAAACCGACCTCAGCCGTTATAAATACGTCAATAACCGACCACTACTGTACATTATTGGGACTGGAAGGTAGACGTCAGGAAAAACAGCGACAAAACTCAGAAGTGAAAATCATAGACTATCATAAATTATTATTAGACTTGAATTATGAAACTTGGACGAGCTTATATAAAACAGTAGATGCAAACAATGCACTTGACAATTTTGTTCATATATTTAGAGAACACATAAACAATAACACCTACGTTAAACAGGTTAAGAGAAAATACAAACGACTTAAACCATGGATTACAGACGGACTGATAAATTGTATCAGGAGACGCGACAAACTTCACCAACAGACACGCAGATTTCCACAGAACGAAGTACTACACACATATTACAAGAAATACAGAAAAATATGCACCGACATCTTAAGAAGGTCAAAAGAGACATATTATCGACAGAAAATAGAACAAAACAATTACAACCCTAAAACAGTATGGACAGTAGTGAAAGAACTTAGCAACGTAGAGCAAAACAGGACATCGATTGGCGAAATAAATTTGAATGGCGTAAAGTACACTGACAAAACTGACATAGCGAATACGGTTAACAGTTACTTTGTGAACGTGGGAAAGAGACTAGCGATGAAGTTTAAATTAGATAAATTGACTGCACCGGATGCAATGGGATCTAACACAACGCTAAAGACAGCACAAAAATTTCGACTCTCGAAACTAACAGAGTTGGACGTATTGACACTAATCAAGGAACTGAAGACTGACACAGCAAGTGGTCCCGATCATATAAGTGCAAAAATGTTGAAAATTGCAGCTAAGGAAATCGCACCACCACTTGTGCATATCTTCAATTGCAGTATCGAACATGGTTTATTCCCAAATCACCTTAAGGAAGCCAATGTGTTGCCGCTCTTCAAAGGGGGTAATAAAACGGAATTAACAAACTACAGACCAATATCTCTACTTAACTCACTCAGTAAAATTATAGAACGACACGTAAAGAAACAACTGACTGACTACCTGGAAACCAATTCACTACTATCGGCAGGACAATACGGCTTTAGGTCAAACATGGGAACCCAAGACGCTATATTAAAAGTGACAAAATTTATTTCAAAAAATGTTGACAGTAACCGAAAATGCCTTGGAGTGTTCCTTGATTTGGCCAAAGCTTTTGACACAGTACATCACATAAAACTATTAGACAAACTACGGCAGATTGGTATACGAGACATAGAACTGGACTGGTTCCGAAGTTATATTACAGGACGAACACAACGAGTGAAACTAAATGACACAATAATAAGTAACTGGATGAATATTGACTACGGCGTTCCTCAAGGGAGTACATTAGGACCAATATTGTTTTTGATTTACATAGATGACCTTTGTAGGCAGGAAATACCAGGTGTTATTGCATCTTTTGCCGATGACACAGTCCTTTTGTTTGAGAGTAACACCTGGGAGTCTGTATTTGTAAAGGCAAAGAAAGGACTCAATCAGACACATGACTGGCTAAATGAACATCTACTGACGCTTAACATAGAAAAAACGAAATACATGACCTTTAGCATAGATGGGCGGAATCAACCGGGACTAGAAAAACATCTACTATTACACAACTGTGATGGGACAAACTGCATGTGCCAACCGCTGGAACGCAAGTCATGTATAAAATACTTAGGTATCCTGATAGACGGCTTCCTGAGATGGTATAAGCAAGTTGACCAGACTGCGACACGACTTAGAAAACTAATTTACGTATTTAAAAATATTAGAAATATACTTAGCCCATCTATGCTTAAAACGACTTACTACGCACTAGCGCAATCAATAATTACATAGGGACAGATAGGATGGGGTGGAGCGGCTAAATCAATCCTTGACCCGGCAATAAAGGCCCAGAAAGCCCTCATTAGCGTTATTAATAGAAGACCGCTCCGTTTCCCATCCGACCAATTATTCATAGACTTCAAAGTAATGGACATTCGACAGTTGTACATAAGAGCGGTCTTGATGTACTTCCAGAGGAATGACAGGACTGCGACTATTAAACTTCGGGACCACGGACATGACACTAGAAATCAATACAGACAACCGGAGTTAAAAATGAACACGACGTACGGACAAAGACATTACACATTTCTAGCTCCAAAGCTTTACAATATACTGACAATGGACGTTCAAACGACCGACGTACCTTACGCTACGTTTAGAAGAGTGGTGGCAACTTGGCTTTTAAATAAATCCAGGGAAGACTGTGAAAAATTATTAAGGACTCAGGTGTGATCGTGATATATATTTATATTTTATATATTATAACTATTTTAGATACCTACTATCATATTATATGTATGAATTTATATATAATATTAGTATATGTATATGTAATATGGTATATATAATATATATTAAAATAATAATTATCTATATATGGTATATATCATATTTATATGTGTTTATATCTAATATATAAAAAAATATTATTATTCCATATTAACTTAGTAGATTGTCATAAATTTAAATTTAGTTTATAATTTTATTGATGTTTTTAAATTTAACTAACTCAAGTATTAGATAAGACTTGCCCTCTCGTCTCAAAATAATTCATCGATGTTAGTACCACCTCAACACAGGCTTATACCTAGTGAGGTGGTAAACCGTTATGTCAAAAGATGAATTTCCTTTCTAAGCTAGGTATAATATATACACTTATTATAAACTGTTTTTTTTTGTTAGAATAAGGATTTTCTTTGTAATTTGTAACTTGAATTATGGAAATAAATAAATAAATAAATAAATAAATAAATAAATAAATATATATATATATATATATATATATATATATATATATATATATATATATATATATATATATATATATATATATATATATATATATATATATATATATATATATATATATATATATATATATATATATATATATATATATATATATATATATATATATATATATATATATATATATATATATATATATATATATATATATATATACTTTATAGAATTGATTAGAGGGATGATTATGAAGAAAATAATAATAAAAGCCACTTACATACATAGTACATAGTGGAGAAAGGGGTCCCTTGTTTGAATTAGGGATTGCTTTATATTTAAACGAGATTGGGTGGTTGTCTTTGACTTGCGAACAGAGATGTAGGTTTACAAGGCCTTTTTAATCTAGAAACACTCACCCTTCAAACAACCAATCTCTAAACTAAGCAACCATCCTTCCTAAATAATAAAATCACTCGATTAGATCTTAATTCGAGCAAAAAAACAATGACATACTTGTTTTTTGTCGGCTTATGCCGTCTTCTTAAAAACTAGATGACAGGTGACAGGTGGAAAAGCCACTTACATAGCTGGAAGGTTTTCCCGGACTGGACTGGGAAATGCTTATTGTTTAAACGAGATGTATTCTTGGATGAGTACCACTTTCGACGGTACACTGTAGGTTTAATGGGATCCCTTTATCGCTAGCGAACGATCACCCTTCATCCACATCTCAAAAACAAAGCGTATCCTTTTGCAAACCAAAATAAAATGTCTTTATTAAAGATAAATTTAACCAAAAGACAATGAAAAAAATCACAATCAATCGTCTCTTAAATGCGGAATGACATTTCGAAAATTCGCTTTGAAATTCGAATATGTATATCCACTCTTTAAAAGGACGATATACGATTGCTGGGCTCGCTATCAGCCAGCTATTAAATGAAAATAAAAATAAAATACTTCATTTGCTCGTTCCCATGAAATAAGATATAAATCGTAATTTCTGGTCGAGATGTTTATACTTAAGGCTATATGATATTTACAAGAGTTCAAAACATAAGATAAAATTGTATAATATTGTTAATATTTGATTGGTTTTTTGTAAAATCTTTTTTTAAAGAATTCGTTTAAAGGATGACACTTTGATGAAAAAATAAAAATAATAAAAGCCACTTACATAGCTGGAAGGTTTTCCCGGACTGGACTGGGAAATGCTTATTGTTTAAACGAGATGTATTCTTGGATGAGTACCACTTTCGACGGTACACTGTAGGTTTAATGGGATCCCTTTATCGCTAGCGAACGATCGCCCTTCATCCACATCTCAAAAACAAAGCGTATCCTTTAGCAAACCAAAATAATAATATATATATATATATATATATATATATATATATATATATATATATATATATATATATTCATATATATATATATATATATATATATATATATATATATATATATATATATATATATATATATATATATATATATATATATATATATATATATATATATATATATATATATATATATATATATATATATATATATATATATATATATATATATATATATATATATATATATATATATATATATATTTATATATATATATATATATATATATATATATATATATATATATATATATATATATATATATATATATATATATATATATATATATATATATATATATATATATATATATATATATATATATATATATATATATATATATATATATATATATATATATATATATATATATATATATATATATATATATATATATATATATATATATATATATATATATATATATATATATATATATATATATTTTGATATTTTTAGTGTGTAAATTTTTTTAAATTATTTTCAATAATATATAAAATTAGATTCATGAAAAGTTACTTATCTGGGGTCCTGGTGGACCAGAAACATTTAAACGATAGTTAATGTCCTCTTTAAATACTTAGGGCAGCGGCACCTGTTTCCGCAATTGATAACCTATGATGTTCTTAGTTATTGCAGCCGAATTACTGTATGCCCTTGGATGTAATACGTATAGGAGGATGGTTTCTGTAACAGAAATGGATGTTAGTAACTTATTTTAGAAGAAATTATATGATTGAGAATATTTCGACACTAGTCGTATTCATCTCTATGACATTTCTGATAGAACAATTTTTTCAAAATTTAAATTTAAAAAAAACTGAACATAGAGAAATGGGTTAATAATATTTTGCAATATCGTTATAAATGCACTATAACCGACCTTGAAAAACATTATTAATAATGATTTTTAAATGAAAAATATTAATAAGCTTTTAATGAATATGTCTGAACAAATATAATTACTGTATTAATTTTGCCTATTCAGACCGGGACCCTTGCAAGCGCCTAAAATATTTATAAAAGCCAACTCCCAAGATTTAACGTCTCTTTCTTTAGCGTTATCGCCAAGGCACTTAATAATTTTTACTTTAAAACAATTATCAAAAGTTAAATTGTGTGCCTTAGCATGCAATGCTATTGGAAGTTGACTTTCATTGCCTACGCTGGCCCTGTGATTATTTAACCTAATGCTAAGAGGTGTAGTTGTTTCCCCAATATAAAATGCATTGCAGGTCTGGCAAAGTAATTGATATACAATATTTTTTGAAATGCAACTACTATTAAAAGGAACTCTGTAACTGTTGGGAGTGTTAGGACTAGTAAAATAAATGCTTCGATCTAATAAAGGACATGTTTTACAACGTGATCGACCGCAAGGCTGTAGGCCCAAATTTTTGTTAGTACTAAGATAATTTCGATTATTTTTATTAAGTATTGATTTTAAATTAGGAGGTTTTCGAAATGATAAAATTGGTGGTATATCTAATAAACCTTTGGTTGATGGGTCGTTAGCTATAATAGGGAATAAATCTGCTAAAATTGGTCGCAGTTTCTCAGTGCCAGGAAAATAAGTAGTACTTAGAAAGATTTTATTTTGATTTAAATTTGACACCAATTTAGGTTTAGGTGAAAATTTTGTTTCGGAATTTATTATATTTTTATCTAACAAAGAGGCAGGATAATTTCTTTCTATTAGTGATTTTTTAAGATTAGAAAGGTACTTATCTAGATTTTCTTTATTATTAATTAAACGGTGTCCGCGAATGGACATTGAATATGGAATTGACTTTTTGGTATGAAACGGATGACAGCTATCGAAATGTAGGTATTGCTCTTTGTTTGTAGGTTTTATATGAATTGCAGTTTTAATGGTGCCTTCGGATAGAGTTAGATCAACGTCTAAGAATGTAATTTGATTTTCTGATATAGTGTATGTAAAATTTAAGGGTCCGAAATTATTTAAATCTGTAAGGAAGTCAGTGAGTGTGTCATGTCCATGTGGCCAAAACAATATAATATCATCAATAAACCTATACCACATTAGTGGTTGTAAATTTTGAGTAAGAAGAAATTTATTTTCTAATAACCCCATGAAAAGATTCGCATAAGAAGGAGCCATTCTTGTTCCCATTGCTGTACCTTTAATTTGGAGATAAAATTCATCCTCAAAAGAAAAAGCATTCTTAGTGAGGACGAATTCAGCCAACTTACAAAGAAAATTTGTAGAAGGAATTTGGGGGCTGGGCCTTTGATTAAGGTAATGGGAAATCGCTTCTAAGCCTAAATCATGGGGAATATTAGTATAAAGAGAGACAGCGTCAATTGTAACAAGTAATAAGTTGTCAGTCTTAGGAATTGTGGTATTTTTTAGAATCTCGATGAAATGGTAACTATCTTTAATGTGTGACTTTAGATTTTTTACAAATGGCTGTAGAAAGTAATCGACAAAAGCTGAAATTCTTTCTGTGGGTGAGTTAAAACTAGCTACTATCGGTCTTCCTGGATTATTAGGTTTATGAATTTTTGGCAATAAGTAAAAATTTGGTGTTCTGATAGGGTTAGGAATTAAAGTGTTAACATCTTCATCTGATAATTTTTCAATGGTTTTTTGTTGTTCAATATATTTTTTTATTGTATTAGCAAAATTTTGATTCGGATCACTATATAATTTTTTATAGGAAGTTTCGTCTCTGAGTTGCCTCAAACCTTCAGCTACATAGTCTGTTTTATTAAGGATGACTGTAGTTGAACCTTTATCAGCTGGCAAAATGATGATATTGGTATCTTTGCTTAGATTGTTAAGAGCTGAAAGTTCATCAGATGTTAAGTTAGGTGTAGGTTTGAGGCTGTTTAAAAATGTTGGTTGTGTAACTTTGTTCATTAAAACTGTAATAAATATTTCTACAGGATGATTTTTTGGAAGAGAGGGTGGCTCTTTATTAGAATATTGTCGAAATTTTGCCAGTGCGTCATGTAATTTACTATTATTACCATTTTTGTCCCTTGAATGCCAAAACTCACGCCATCTCAAATTACGACAAAATTTTGCTATATCATTTCCAAAACTGAAATGGTCAACTTTGGGAGTTGGTGTGAAATTTAGCCCTTTAGATAAAACTGAATATTCATTATGGTTTATAATTTTTGAGGACAAGTTTTTTACGACAAGTCTATCGGTATTTATAGGAACCTGTGCAGCATTAGAATTTGTAACTGATGATATCAAATTTTCAATAATTGGGATTTCTAAAGGAACTTGTGTAGGTTCGGGATGCATATCTGCATGAGAATAATTGTTTATAAAATGACGATTAGCTGAGAATTTGTTTTGTGATGAATATAAGGGAATGTTTTCGTTATTGTTATAATTTGAAACAGGATTTGAATTATATCTTGTATAATTTTGTTGTGTAGAGTTGTTGATTTTGTGAAAAATTTGTAAATTATGAAACTTATTTTCGTGTTTTAGCCTAATATTGTTTAAATCAATTACAGAACTGCTAACTATTTCACTAGCATATATATAATGCATTGGAGAATACATTTCTATCAAATCAACATAATATATAAGAGACCTTAAATGTTTATCTACCAAAACTTTGTATTCATTGTGTAAAACAAATGTAATCTCCATTGCATAATTAAACCTTAAAGTGTGGATATTATATTGGATTTCTGGACTTATAGCTGAGAAAGGAAATTTAGGTATTAACCCTTTGGGACATATATGATTATTTAGACATTTTGACAGATATTCTACATGTCCTGTAAATTGTGATGCTTTACGAGAATGATAATTAACCTGATTTAACCAATAATTATATTCGTTCATAGTGATACATGTGATAGCAAAATAAGTAAGTAAAAAGTGTAAAATTGTTTATATTTTGATATTTTAAGTGTGTAAATTTTTTAAAATTATTTTCAATAATATATAAAATTAGATTCATGAAAAGTTACTTATCTGGGGTCCTGGTGGACCAGAAACATTTAAACGATAGTTAATGTCCTCTTTAAATACTTAGGGCAGCGGCACCTGTTTCCGCAATTGATAACCTATGATGTTCTTAGTTATTGCAGCCGAATTACTGTATGCCCTTGGATGTAATACGTATAGGAGGATGGTTTCTGTAACAGAAATGGATGTTAGTAACTTATTTTAGAAGAAATTATATGATTGAGAATATTTCGACACTAGTCGTATTCATCTCTATGACATTTCTGATAGAACAATTTTTTCAAAATTTAAATTTTAAAAAAACTGAACATAGAGAAATGGGTTAATAATATTTTGCAATATCGTTATAAATGCACTATAACCGACCTTGAAAAACATTATTAATAATGATTTTTAAATGAAAAATATTAATAAGCTTTTAATGAATATGTCTGAACAAATATAATTACTGTATTAATTTTGCCTATTCAGACCGGGACCCTTGCAAGCGCTTAAAATATTTATAAAAGCCAACTCCCAAGATTTAACGTCTCTTTCTTTAGCGTTATCGCCAAGGCACTTAATAATTTTTACTTTAAAACAATTATCAAAAGTTAAATTGTGTGCCTTAGCATGCAATGCTATTGGAAGTTGACTTTCATTGCCTACGCTGAATAGGCAAAATTAATACAGTAATTATATTTGTTCAGACATATTCATTAAAAGCTTATTAATATTTTTCATTTAAAGATCATTATTAATAATGTTTTTCAAGGTCGGTTATAGTGCATTTATAACGATATTGCAAAATATTATTAACCCATTTCTCTATGTTCAGTTTTTTTTAAATTTAAATTTTGAAAAAATTGTTCTATCAGAAATGTCATAGAGATGAATACGACTAGTGTCGAAATATTCTCAATCATATAATTTCTTCTAAAATAAGTTACTAACATCCATTTCTGTTACAGAAACCATCCTCCTATACGTATTACATCCAAGGGCATACAGTAATTCGGCTGCAATAACTAAGAACATCATAGGTTATCAATTGCGGAAACAGGTGCCGCTGCCCTAAGTATTTAAAGAGGACATTAACTATCGTTTAAATGTTTCTGGTCCACCAGGACCCCAGATAAGTAACTTTTCATGAATCTAATTTTATATATTATTATATATATATATATATATATATATATATATATATATATATATATATATATATATATATATATATATATATATATATATATATATATATATATATTATATATATATATATATATATATATATATATATATATATATATATATATATATATATATATATATATATATATATATATATATATATATATATATATATATATATATATATATATATATATATATATATATATATATATATATATATATATATATATATATATATATATATATATATATATATATATATATATATATATATATATATATATATATATATATATATATATATATATATATATATATATCCATATAATAGGTAAATAAAACAAAATGAAAATAAATATATATGGATCTCATAATAGCATCTAATATCGTACACTGCGAGATGCTTGATACACCTAGAGGTGTCAGATGCAAGCGTCGAGGAAAGAGAAAAGAGTGAAGCGGGGCGGCGCGGCGGCGGGAGCGGGGCGGCGAGCGTGGGCGTCGCGTCAGTAATTATCCGCTGCCGGATTGACGGCCCGTCCTCTCGAATGATTGGCGCGCCATTTGACGCTAACGACTCTTGTCTCGCGAGCGACGACGCTTACACCGCCGCCGCTGTCACTTCGCAGGGGCACACGTGTCAACACTGTCATTTTAACGCTCTCTCGTGTAAGAGTTTCTGTCTTCCAGCGAGGCGGCGACTGCGTCTTTCCTGCCGTCGCACCGCTCTGAAAACACTAACGAATATATCTTTCGACGGCGAATATTTTTAAAGACTTCCAATTCTCAAACCTTTGAAAGTGTTAATGAAAATGGTTAATATGCAGTGACACAGAACAGATAAAATCATTGCGGATGATGGATACTATTGGCACGGTTTTTTGATGAGGGAGGGAGTAGTGGCCAGTGTTTTGACCACTCACTCTTAGTCGTACGTTAAGGATCATTTTAGCTTAGCCTCATACATGGTCAGTACTCTAACCTACAGATCCTGCAACAGTCGACCTCTGAGACCAGTCATAGAGCCCACGGCTGTCGGAAACTATAACCTCATAATCGCCAATTTCTTGATGATAACCAACGCTAACCAAGCACTCCCATGATAACCAACGCTGGACACGAGCACACCGCGTGGTGAGCTGTTCTATTTCACTCCACACACATCCACTATTCCAAGAGTGCGAAGGTGTTTATAGAGCTGGCAAGGTCCTACTAGCAGATGTTTTTGGAAAGTCTCAGACAGTATCTAGTTAGTCGAAGAGTGGATTCCATAATATCATGCCTTGCTTGCTTTAGGTTCGTTCCCTTCCAAGTTTCTGTCTAGTAGTTGTGTCCACGTGAATTCATCTGCCAAATTCAATGGTATTATCGGCTCTATCCACATAAGGGGCTAACTGATTCCTGACATACGAGTCTGTCCATCTACTCATTACCTCGAAATCCACTAATCGAAAATTCATAATCTAAGTAGGTTTTCATGTTCATCATTCATTCGTGTATTATAATATCTACATTAATTATTACTTTAAGGTAATTACATGGTAATACAATAAATGAAGTGTTTTTTCTGTATTTTTTGACGCAAATTGAAAAAAAAATACAAAATATAATCAAACCAAATAATAATCAGTCACTCCACACAAAGCCTGTTCCGAAGAGGACACATTTTAATCATTCATATCAGGGCTTTTATTTTAATTTAATGTAGATTCGAGGAAATAAAAATACTAATTTATGTTAAATAAAATATTCTTTAATAATTTAAAAATATAATATTAATAAATAGGTGTGTGTCTATTAGGGACAGTTTTTTTTGTAAAAGGTTTTAAGTAAGGGAGTATTATCCCACGCGAATTTAAATAAAATCAATAATAAGAAATAATCAAAAATGAACAAAAAACAATGGAACGATTTATCACTAGTCAATGAAATACGTGTTTCTGTATTTGTTTTTTTTTCCATGTATTAACACAGTGTTTAATTTCAACATCTGAAACTCGATTTTTACGTACATATATGAATCGAGATTAAAGTTATACCAGGACGATTGATTTTTCACAAAGAATGGCCCAATGTATAATTTATTAAGGTGTTCGTCTGTCGCAACAGTCTGTTACAACATTTTCATAAAACTTTTGGTACTTAAATATGGGATAGATAGACAGTTTCTCTTTTAGTTTAATATGAAGACTTCACAGAGTTCAAAAAATTATTTTGGTATGTATATATAATAAGAAAACTGGTAATTTACCCCTTACGAAACCTTTTTTTTCTATATTATTACCCCTTAACCTGAAGATATTTAACCTGCGATCCAATTAATCGTTTGTTTTTTGATGATAAAACCCCTACCCCTGTCAAAAATTTAAAACTTGAAGTTTTGTTTTATTGAAACCTGTATTGTTTTCTGTCATGTTTTATTTTATTATATCAGTCAAATATAAATTTAACTAAGTATAGATTTATGATAGATATATTAATTTATAGTTAGATACGGATAACTGGTATACTTAACACCTTAAACACCAAAAAATCATAACATATGGTCACAGATCACAGATTTATAACAAAAATCTGATTTATAACAATAAGTTTATTTCCGCGCGGTATAGATCCGTTTCTCTCAAGTAATAGATATTTACGGATGTATTGTATTTATTGTTTCATAATTTAGTTTGTAAAATATTTTTCAAATAATCGGCATAAGAACATGTTTTTTAAAGAATTATGTATCTAATTATAAGTTCATGCTGTTACTTACCTAAATAAATAAAATAAAAAAATAAATAAATATAAAAAAAAACAAGAAGTAACTAGCAATGAAACATTTAGTTTCCATTTTCATTTTCAATAGTTTATTGCCATTTTTTTAACCAATATTGTACATTAGTGCAATACGAAGAATATTATTCTTTAGTCTACCCTTCTAGCGGTGTATGCGTGTGTGCGTGTGTACGAGGTGAGGTGCACGGTGTTCACTCGGTCAAACAGTAATCGTCTGTGTGTACAGCACCGATCGGACTGTTTGCAGGTATCGCTACGTTATGTCAGATCCTCAGCACAGATACTGTGGCACAGTATATCAGACAGTAGCGTCTATTAAAAAAAACAAAATTAAATCGAAGCGATCTATGTTACGAGTGCCAAGGGCTCGCATATGGCCGCCACATGTCTACTACTCCGCCGTTTGAGAAATTCCCCAAAACTTCTTACGCGCGTAACGTTAACCAAAGGCGTCCGTCGGGACATACCCCCTGCACAATAGATCAGCAATGGTCGCAGTGTTACAAGGCTCATAAAGACCTTAGAAAAGCCCCACACAATAAATAATACCCCTCTGAACACTTACCTCTCGCCCTATTCCCGCAATGCCCTTTCGCTCAAGAGTGCGTCTACTGTTCTCTCGGTATACTGTGCCCCCAGTAAATAGTTTTACCAACCAATCCTGAGCAACGCGTATCGATCACTTATTGTCTACAGTGTCTTAAAAGATCGATTTTCCGAACTTCAAGAAGCGTTCTTTTATGGGATCAGTCAATATACCTAAAAAAACGGGCTCATATACATGGCAAACAACCTTATATTTTAGTATAATAAAAATATTCACATTTGTTATATATTTTTTTTCCGAAATCTATTTTGCTTTAATTTAGTAACCATTTCAACAGTTTGTAAAATTTATACGACGTAAAGTTTGTCATTTTACCTGCCTAGAAGATTCACAAATTTCAGGTCAGGATATATACATATAAAGTGGCGTTGTCAAAAATTTGTGTTTTTTCTAGGTTGAATAAAAAGGGCCTATCAACGCGCGGCCTTAACATCCTTGTCAACTAGAGCTGTCAACTACAACGGGCGAATCCGTTACCCCAGAACGTTTTAACGATATTTGATCATTCTGTCCCCTCTGAGTAGAGCGTAAAAGCCAAGGCCTTACCGCGAGATAACCAGTTAATCATCAATCGCAACCAGATTACTCCGGTCTCACGACTGGTTATAGGTTTGAGTTCGCTTGCGCGGTCCTATCCCTTGCGTAGTGGTGAAAAGGTGTTTACCGAATCTGTCGCGGACCACCTCATGCTTTGCTCGGCTGTCTACCCGGTATCGGGTAGCCGATTGGTTGTTTCAAGAGCAGTTGCCGTAAGGTTAACAATTACCCTTGCTCCATAGGATACAAAGCCGTTTCCAGACTCCCCCGGCTATCAGTCGGAATACACAATCGATTGGCTGATGCCTCACTGTTCGCGTCCTACCCGGGCTCGCACTTTTGAGTGGAGGCTGCTAGTTGGGTGTTGACCCGTGAGTTTGGCAGACCCTAAACACATGAGTCTTAGTGGCCTAAGTGCAACAGGGCCTATTAGCTCCATAGATATATTAGCTAGATATGCCCTCAGATATGCCCTCAAATAAGTTGCCTCCACATACCTGCTCATAAAACATCTAACAGAGAGAGCAATAAATTGAACAGTATGCGAGAGAATAGCACGTCAGTATTGTACGCGGCAGATCTCACACCGGAAACGGTCGGCTGTCTGCTAGCGGACTGCTATCAAATGACTACTAGCTGGCTTTCAGTAGTGGTTTTGAAGAGGTCATTTTCGAGCACGACATCTAGGGAATCATATATCGATGATTAGCATCCCCAATATCCTTGTAAGTCGTAAGTCATCTGGAGCCGTGCGATGCGGCCACATCGGCGCGGCGGAGCGGCGAGCGCGCGTCGTCCGAGTCGCCCGCGGGGCCCGCGCTGCCCTCCGCCGCGCCTTACCAAATTAATGACCTGTAAAACACATACGTTGTTAACACGACCGCCGGACGGTGTATTTCACCCGGGTCGTCGCTTCCTTCGCGTTTTAGGATCTTATCGCGGGGCGTGGGCGTCGCCGTGTGGCGAAACACGATCCTGGCCTCGTTGATAATCGCCGACCGGGCTTCGGAATTAAGTGCCTACCATGCGGGGGATCCGGTCACCGGCTGCCTCCTGCCTCCGACCCCACGATAAATACCTCACATCGCCCATCGCCCAGAGGCTCACTCTCCACTCGACTTATCGTCTTCATCTTTATCTCCCTTCATTTGTTCCCTCGAACAAAGAAGAATTGAGAAGAAATAGTAAACGCGGAGATACCACTTGTTCATCATCTCATTTTGTTGATGAAACTAGCTTTATTAGAAATTGACAGATTAAAGAGTTAAGAAGCAAGTTACTCCTTCAATGAATTCGACCACAGTCCTTTGATGAGAGGAATACATTGCTGAGAGGAATATTTAAATCTGAATCGCTAGAACTGACCTTCATTAACACGATTTTATTAGGTCGACCTGTATGTAACTATGTAATGGAATCTAAGGTAACTAATTTAAGTATCTTCCAAGGATCGTAGCGTCATGAAAATTGGCAGCTGTATGTAGTTCTGATGACAATACAAGAATATGGTACTGTCGAACTGATCTGATGATGGAGTCGGAATATATGAACTGGAACTTCATGATGGAACATCGTATCATAGCTGTGTTTGAAATTGTTAGAAAAGTCTCGGAATGAACTTTGACCACGCATACACGTAGACTGATCTTTACAGTCACGTTTCCATAATCGCACATAATCTACCCGCTCATCTTAGTATGGATATAGTGACAACGAACAATAAGTACGGTGTATATACATGAATTTGATTTGACAGCTTTCACTAACATTATAACATCGTCTGGAAAAATATGGCGAGCATATAGTACTTTCAAAGGGTGTCAATCTATATTTGGAGCAGTTACTAGTTTAATGTGTCTTCGTCTGATTTGCATGCTGCACTTAAAACATAATCGTTCAAAGAGCATGTGAATGAAGAAGGTTTTCAAGATACTAAGGTTTTTAAAATACTAGGACTTTTTAAGTTACAATATTATCCAGTATGCGAATTGATAAATAATGTGAATATGAGTTTATGCTGTCGTAGCGGTAGCGTTAATATTATTTATTAACATTTACTGGAGATATTAGCGATATTTTTGGCGGTGACATGAAGCTAGGGGTACAAGGACGATTGAGTTTTTCTACCACGATTCCATAGCACGAAGTCAATATTTTGGAAGAAAGATAAAGATTTCACTCACTGTTCACTCTGACAATCCTCGCGTTTAAATGGTTTTTTAACAAAGCGTCGCAAAAAAGGAGCACACCTACGCCATGTTTTTTCAAATGACATATCTACAAGATGTTACGCATTGACCATAGATGTAGGTAAGAGTAATGAGCCTTATACATATTATTAAAGATTAACTTTGAAATAGCACTTGGAAACATCGACTGGCAACTATTTTTGCCTATACCAATGAAAGGGTTAAATCGACAGTTGTACGCGTAAAGCCGTTAACTCCCTAAATAGTCCAATTCACAGCGGGGGTATCCAATTTTCAAGATGAATGTAAAAAGCGTCGCTGTCAGCGTCTAAAATATATGGCTTCCATATTCCGTCCCCGACGCGCGGCTGTTTGTTGCGTGTATCTTTTATGCCGCGGCGCGGGCAATAAATAAGAACAATTACGTTATTATTTACGGTGACGGCGGTGAATTTTCAGTAGTCCGCCGCCGTCGCACGACTCACCCTCGACTAGTTGGTGGCGTGCCGGAACATCGCAGGCGTAAATCCGAAAGCGCCACCTCTAATGAAGTCAAAACATGCTGACAAAGATTCATGACCTCTATTAAAATTTGACTCCGGAGACATTAATCTGAAATTCCCGGGCGCGAACGGCGGAAACGCCGAGCGTGTTTTTCGATGGCCCCATACGGATTACAGTACGTCGATGGTTCCCTGTGCTCCGTACACGACACGTATGATAGGTGTTTCTTCTGTCTATTGATGGGGATACAGACGCGACCACATTTTTTGTGAATTCAGCCGAAGAACCAGCATCCCTTCCAGATAGAGACAGAGTTCGCTCAACCAGATAGGGGGCACACTGACGTAACTACCAACCGTAAGCTTTGTCCCATCCCACTTCCCAGTTTTAAGGACAAAGTCCATATTTTGAAGGATTGACTTAACCCTTCCTATTTGAGTTAACCATTTTTGGTTAGGGGCTTACAAATGCTAAAATTGTATCTAACCAATATCGGTTAGGGCGCTCCGCGCTGCGTAAAATGCCAACTTTTTAAATATTTATTCATTATTATCTTAATTATTTGACGAGATAAGGTTATAATATTATAAATTTAAAATTTCAATGCGATCATTTTACAGTTATTCTGTTTACAATCCGTATAGTAGTTTAAAAGTTATGGTCGTTTTTCTCAAGGCCATCGACTTCACGCGCAAAACTGTCCCGGGCAGAAGTGACGACTAAATTTTTACCCCGCGATAGGAGGGGTTAAATATGTATAAGAAACCCAAAATTGATATTTCAACAGCATTAAAAATTATAATAATAAAGAACAGTACATCCTTCTTTCTTATCATACAACATAGAGCAATAATAAACTATCTCTAATGACATACTAATGCATCACTACATAACCAAAGCCTGTAAGGGTTCTGTACTGTTGGAAAAATGAACTGTTATAAAGTTTACATTGTAGATTTTTTCTGTAGTCTAATAGGTAGCACTGTAAACTTTTCAGTTGGGCGGTGTTGACTACGACGGGCGAACCCGTCACCCCAGGCTGTTATAACGATATGTGAAGGTTCTTTCAGCCGCGTGATGAGCGTAGAAGACTTAGAGACAACGGCCGATCCACTATCTTGCTACGCCAACTAGCCCGCGAGAGACCAACCCTTACCGCCCAGCACCGGGTAATTAACCCAGCAGGCAAACCAAGCGCCCTCGCTACCAGTTATGGCCAGATTTCTCCGGCCTCTCGACTGGTTACAGGTTCGAAGTCGCTTGCGCGATCCTCTCGCTAGTGTAGCGGTGATCGGTGTGTACCAAGTCTATCGCTGACTACGGCATCCTTTTCCGGGCTTTCAACCGGTATCGGGTAGCCGAATGGTCGTTTCAAGAGCGGCTGCCACAACCGCCCCCGCTCTATAGGAAACAATACTGTTTCCAGACTACCCCGGATGTGGGTCGGAATGCACAATCGATTGGCTCACGCCGCACGGTGCGCAAACTGTTCATGAGCGCCCGTATAGGTGGACTTTTAAGGAAAAGTGGCCCACAGGCCAGAGTCCTACCAGGGTTCACATTTCTGCGTGGAGGCCGCCGGATAGGTGTTGACCCGTGAGTTTGGCCGACCCTAAAACTGTAAACTTTACAGTGCAACCAGACTAGAAATACGTCCTGCTTCGGATGAGTCGACAAACCGTGGCCTCAATGGACGGTTTATCTCCATGGCTCCCCATAAATAATTCCAACCGAGAGGTGCGTGCAGCTTTAGATCTGTCACGTTCCCGAAACTCTACATTAGCGTTATACACACGAAGACATAATTAATAATGGTCGACTAGATTCGAAAGTTTCTTAATCCGCGTCACGTGTTACTGCTAATAAGCCAAAAAAAACAGTTCAGTTAAGACAAATGTGACGGGTTTTACCATTCATAATTATTCTTATCACGGTATCTCGCTACAGTGGTAACAGGAAGTCACCATTAATTCGATGAATAAAAATTAACTGGGACTCATCAGATACGGATGAATTCCTTTGCTCAGGAGGTCGACAAGGGCATACAGCTGGCAACTTTTGAGAAGCTCAACGACGTATTCTACATACTACAAATTTTGGTCGTTTGTTTGAAAAACTTTATTGCGCACACAATAGAGTATCGAAGGGGCAGTTTTTAGTTTTTTTTCTAGTTTTTAGTTTTTATTGGAAGAATAATGTAGTGACTATGTATTATTGTATTATCCCTGTGTGTACTATTATATATTTTTTTATTACTCATAATCATTCTCAGGATTATTATTATATTATCATTATTACCTTGATTAATTCTGGAATTCTCTTGACAATTCATTAAATATTAATTTACATTTGTTAAAATAATTTGATTATTTCTGATGTTTTTACTGTATTTTTAATTATTTGCTTATTACTGATATTTTTTCTTTTTATGACATTTTGTTTCGAATCGAATGTAGGCTATTAGGGTAATTTTATGTTAAAAGAAATTCTAAAATATTAACGATGAAAATAAATTGTCTAACTTAGAACAGACGGCCGCCTAGTTAGGTTTTGACTATTTAAATATGTAAAAATGTAAATTGAACATGAATAAATTATTTTGAATTTTAATTTGAAGATGGGATCACGATATCAAATGGAAGAAAATGATATAAGGACCAGGAAAGGAGGGGGGGGGGGGGGCACGGAGTTCCAGAGTCAGGCCGTCTGCAGTACAAACAACCTAATGAGAAAATGGATTAAACTGAGGTATTATATTTAGTAATATATTTTCTTTAGAGCGTAATGAAAGGCAATGGAACAAAAACTTAATTAACATCCACTGAGAATAGAGCAGTGAAAAACCCAGGATCAATAATTTGGTATTTATGCTTTACACATATCGATAACAATATTTCATATGCGTTAAAAACATCACTTATATACAATATTTTCATTCATATGTCAACTAGAGTTGTCAACTACAACGGGCGAACCCGTCACCTCAGGAAGTTGACGAAATGTACGTTCTGTCTCCCGTGAGATGAGCTCAGAAGACTTAGGACAAAACAATCCACCGTCAAGCTCCGCCATCTGCCCGTCAGAAACCAAGCCGGCAGCCTCGCCCCTGACTACCAGTTTTGGCAGAATATCTCCGTCTGGAATTAACCTTCAGGATACCTCCGTCCTCCCTACTGGTTACGGTCCGAAGTCGCTTACACGACCTCTACCTGTTGTATTACAGCGGTAATTCAGTTTGAATTATCGCGGACCTGGACGTTCTTTGCCCGTAGTGCCACACGGGATCGAGTGGCCCAAGGTCATTTCAAGAGTGGCATGACAACAGGTCAACATCCACCCCCGCTGCTTAGGAAACAGTATATTACCATAGTCTCCAGACCCCTTCAGAAATTAGTCAGAATGGACAGCCGATTGGCTACGCCGACCGGTGCGCAAACCGTCCAGAGGCGCCGGGATGCAATCCCGCCGGGAGAAACCGGTCCACCAGCTCCGAGGCCTGACACACGGGAGTCTTACCCGGGGTAGCCTTCCACTCGAGGAGGCTTCTGAATAGGAGCTGAATCGTGAGTTGAGCCTATCCGAGAATAACATGGATCTTGTGGCCCAAGCTGGACGAAACCGTTCACCACCCATTCATATGTCAATTTAGTAATAATACTAACACGTAAGATGACCAATAAATATCCTCGCGATTTTATAACCCTGCAAGGGATAATAAGTTTGGTAGTCGCCGCGGCTGTCCGCCTACAAAATATCTATTTCCGAGCGGCGGGCGGTCATTAATTATTTCAACGAAT
This sequence comes from Micropterix aruncella, assembly GCA_944548615.1. Lineage (NCBI taxonomy): Eukaryota > Metazoa > Arthropoda > Insecta > Lepidoptera > Micropterigidae > Micropterix > Micropterix aruncella. Next base: position 20,100,464 of record OX155955.1, on the reverse strand, counting down.
CACTTCTTCAAATCTACATAATAAATTAAAGAGGGCTCCGTGCTGGGAAGGGATCGCCGCCCGCTGAATGCGATACGTTTCGTAAAGAAGATATATTTGAAGCGCTGATAATCGGCCCGTGTGGTCGTAACTTAGCCGTCATGAGGTGAGTTACAGCGGCGCGGCACGAAGCGGCACGAAGCAGCGCGAAACAACACGAAACCTCCCGCTTTAAAATGGCCTGCCGACGAAACACGTATGCCTGTAATTTAAATGGATGACCTGAGGCCCACCAGTGTCTTTGTTCTGCTTTTTGGAAGGATCTTACTAAACGCTTTATTCATACTGAGTAGCGCGATGGGGGGGAGACTTGAGTTCATGAGTATTTTTTAAAGTTTTTCCAATGGGGTTTTTGCCATTTCTAATAAAAAAATATTTACACAAAAAATATGGATTCTAAAATTCTGAAGAAAAAAAAACTAAATGTTGAAGAGTGGCTTTATGAACAAAGCTTGTCTTTATGTAGAAGAAACTATTATATTCGTAGTCAAAAATATCAAAATTGTTAAATCTAAATTTCCTCAAATTATAGAAGTTTTTGAATAATAATCAATTGGAATCAAAAAATATGAAATACTTGAGCAGTTAAATACTTGAGTGAAATACTACAATTAAGTTGTATTTATACCTCGCGAGAAGGGATGCAATATTATGGCAATGCTAGTTAGAGACTCCATAACATTTTGTAGAAGTAAAATAATCTAAAAAGAAGAGTATACACCTCTCGAGTATTTCATATTCTTCGATTACAATTAATAATTTTGCAAAAAGTTCTTTATTTGATAAATTACGATTTACTCTTTCATATAGTGGACTTCAAAATGTTGATTTATTTACTCCGAATATAGTAGTTTTTTCAATATAACCTCAATTACTAATTATGAAATCAGTCAGTAATTTGCCTAATAATTTATTTTTACTTAAGTAATACAATGAATACAAAATAAATATTACGTTGACTACTTTATTAAGATACACAAAAAGATATATAAAAGTAAAAAAAATAAGTATGTCAATCGCGTGTCAGCAAGAGATGATTGAATTAAATTATTTATATTTTGTACAGCATGAGATGCACTCGGTTTAATTCTCTTCATTGAAGCACCTTGTGATATACGTCATTTTTTTATCAGGCGCAAGAATAAATAAATCGGATGATTTGCCGACACGTGAACATGCCACGTACGACTGACAATGAGAAAATCACAGATTTACATTTTGTATGGGAAAATGTTTTTCTTTTATTTTAATTTTTCGTTAACTTTCCAATTTTCGGTTTAAATAGTTATTCTGCTATTCGGGACAGAAATAAATACTACAAACCAAAAACTATGAAAATCGGTCTAGTCGTTCTCGAGTTATGTGTTCGAACAAACCCGACTTTGTTTTATATATATATATAGATGCATAATTTCTGCGTAAACGATTTTTTTAAATAGCAGAAACCGGGATTGGGTATCAGAAATTCTTCCCTTATCTATTTATTTTTCACTAATCGAATGTTTGAGGTTTCGCAAACGATAAAAAATAAATCTTGGATTTTTACCCTGGATATATTTTTCAGTGGTTTTAAAGTTGAAATAAAGAAGAGATCATAAATATAGGTTATATCTAAAAAAGATGTATGTTTTAAGTTTTTGAATTAGTTATTCCCTAAAAATGCATATATACATCTTTGCGAAATCCCTTTTGATAGGGAAATCATATAAGGATTCATCGCCGATCAGAGGTTTTTTTCCGTGGTTTGTTTTCTCGACGTCTGCTACATCACACCCTATCTTGCCTATTAATCTAAATTCGTTGAAAGAACAGGCGAGCAGATAAACACGCACGGGGCTTAATTGATAATGTTTCGTTTATTTAACGAACGCTTTTAATCTCTGATTATACGTGTTACGAGAGATTCCCCAGTCGAAAATTTTAATTAAACCTTTAAAGAGATTTACGATCTTAATCAGTGGGATTCTATGTAACAATTACGATTTGGTCAATTTGGTTGTCTAATTAAATTGATTTTTGGCGTTTGCTTAAATGGAGGTTTAATGGTTTAATATTTGCTGAGATTTTTATTTTTTTGTGAGCAAATGTTTTTAAAAGGGACATTTAAAATTTATTATCATTTTATTGTATTTATTAGCGAATTCATCGCTTTATAAAATAGAGCGCGGATGTGCTAAGGTGGACTGTGAGTAAATGTGTTAGCGGAATAGAAAGAGATAGCTGCATATGAGACTCTCTCTATCCTTGTCTAGTTGCGCATACGCGTTTATCTACTACATATAGCATAGCAGACTAATGGCGTCGAATCGTTGCCATAGTGATATATTTACGCGTGGCCAGTGCATCCGCGACTAAACAAGGATAGAGGGAGTACCATGTGCTGCTGTTTCTTTCTATTCGGCTGATGCATTCTCAGACTGATCGCGCGGTCTAGTACTTATAAGTCTTGATTCATCGTATCATGGCAAAGGAATTTAGCCATAAATCGTATAATCTTATCTGTTCGCTCGTTTTCGACGAATAGTGACTCCACTAAAATATCGGGTACCTTATTTCATTCCAGCTGTCAAACCATTATGTTATTTATAATTAAAAATCTGAATAACTCAACCGCACGAGCATTTCACTAAAAATCGATTACCTGACCATCTAATGTTTGTTCAAAAAAGCCTCAACAATAAAATACAATACAATGACATACTACAGTAGATAGGCATTCCTACACTTGATGCATGACACAATTAAATGTTAAAAAATGTGTTTAAATGAGTGGCTGTAATAACATATTCAATATTATTATTACCTATATCGAAATGATTACAATATAGGTACTTACAATAAATAATAGTCGAAAAGAATAATAGATTAAAATATAAATACAAAGTCGATGTAGAATTACCAAGATACATGTATATTATTATCAAATCCAGAAATATAGCTACATATTTTTCAAATTATTAAATGTAAAATAAATCAGATGATAATAATAATGTCAGCTATCATAGGTAATATTATGCTTAGAATTTTACAAATCCTCAGCATGGAAAATAAAATTAGGGTTTTTAAACAAAATTATACCATAAATTGACTTCTTTACCAATTTTTTTACTATCATCTTTTTAATTTAACCTTTTTAAAGCTTTGATTTTCACTGAAATATTGTTATTTGAACTAATTTTGGCGAATAAAAAATGTTATTTCGTGCCTTGCTAACTCGCTTTCGATTTAGGTGAAGATTGGATCCCCTCACATTCTAAATGTTTGCATGCATTAAATAACTTTCTTCATCTTGTAGAAGCTTTTTATTTTATAATAAGTGTAAAGTTAAAAGAATCTCTACTCGTCTGTATTTTAAATCCCAAGGTATTATACTGTTTGTGTAAATCTCTCTCATCTCACTATTCTTTGTAGGTTCTAGTTTATCCTCTTTGATTTAAAAAAAAACGATTCACCGCGCAATGGCCATCTCTTTAAAGATAAAAGAAAATTTTATTATTTCCTGGCCCCATCCGGTATTTTACTGCTTTACTCCTCACAACATAACAGTCAGAAAGTGTCTGAAAAGAGAAATAATCGAGACGCTCGCGCCCCCTTCCTTGTCGGTGTCCGCCCGGGTGTCCGCGGAACAAACGAGCCAGACGGGCGAAACAGCACGAGCGCGCAACAATAAAATACCCTGGCCTCTTAATAACTCACGCCGTAATTAAAGCGCTCAGTGACTTTCATGCCCTCCGACAAATCCACCGCCGAAACGGCCGACTTGCATACTGACATAACATGACGTCGAGGGGACGTCCGACCGACACGTTGCGCTTGTTCTTTTCTTGGCATTCGCGAAAAAGAGTTTGAAGCCGGAACCCTACCCCAATGATACAGAAAGTACAGGCCCGCGCAAAGAACTTGGTCCCTCGAACACTGGCTCAAAAATGCGCTTACATGCATACAATCTCATCAAAATCTCCGCACGAGACAGAAAATCAAATTGCCTTTTGAATGACTATCATCAGAATTGACTGAATCAGAATCAAAATTAATTAATAAATTAATTTTGATTCTGATTCCGAAATATTCCTGATAGGAAAATATTCCTGTTTCGTGTTTTGCATTTTCAGTCTCGGATGTGTCAGCTAACTTATTACTACTGACGAATTGATCGCCCGGCGCCTCGAGATCTTCGATGTGCAGTTGAGCCAGTTTGCGCAGCTTGTCCTCGTTCAGGTCGTGCGCCCTGAGGTGCCATGGATCTGTGTCGAGCATCTCCCAGAGCGTCTCCGTGCAGAGACGTCTCGAGAGCTGTCCGGATGTTTTCAGCGCCATTCTGTACTGGCGTTCTATTATCATCAGACTCGTCTTGCTGTAGTGCGGCAGCAGCTGCACCACCCCGTAGTCAAGAATCGGGAGAAGACATGCTTGGATAACAGCCAGTTTGATGTACGCGTCGATTCTAGAATGGTACCCGATGATGGAGCTCAGGTCACCTCACACTCTTATCGCCTTTTCAATTACTTTGTCCGTGTGAACTTGCGTGGTCATTCGTTGGTTAAAGTGAACACCTAGGTATTTGAGCGTTTTTTTTTCTTCAAGTAATTATTATTATAAATGATTATTTATTATTGCTATTATATATTATTATTATTATTATACATTATTATTTAGTATTACTTGTTTATAGTTCTAATATTATTTTGGTGTAGTGAGAATTTCATTTTAACTTGATTTGAAAAAAATTTTTTATTTTTATTTTGGAAGTTATGTAGTTTATAATCATTTAGTATTGGTGTTCTCCTTAGAACAGGCTCTGCCTAGTTAGGAGCAACACAGGCTATGCTAAGTGCAAACGGTGTAATTTTTTTGTGGACCAATAAATAATTAAAAAATAAATATATCGATGCTTGGAAGACGCTATTTTCATACATTAGCATTGTAAGAAAAACACATTTAAAAACGAAATGATCAATTCTGTAATGCTATTAGTCATCAGGCAAATAGACATGACAAAACATGTCTACTGAGTTTAGTGATGCATTATCCATCAGCATATCCATTGTGTAACTACAGACTGAACCACACTTTGCTACACTTATTTTGCGATAAAATCAAATTTGTCAGTGACAACTGGGGTTATGTAAAAATCTGTTTCTAGCAAGCGTTCGAATATTGGATTTACCCACCGAGGCAAATGACACCGATGGAATTATTAAGGGGGTATGCGAAATGAAAATAGCGTCATATTCGCCGCAAAGTGTCCGCGGCGCGGTCGGTCCGGTGCGGCGGCATCCAGTAAATTACCGTCCGAAGCGTGCGGAATTGGTATTTACTGGCGTGGCCGGCTTCCGACCGGGCCGGAATTGGCCGCGGAGAGTGTGCCCCGCTCCAATAGATGTCACAGCGCTATTAACTGTTATGACCCTACGCCACGATATTGCCCTAATGTCTACAAGGAATTTGAAATTTAGTCTTTTGCAACTCAATTCAAAAAGCTTCTCACGAAACGTATACGTAAAATTTTAACTATCGTGTTTTTATTATTTTGTACAACAAGAATGGAGTGTAATGTGTTCAGGGTTCATCTATGTATGTATTATGTATCATTATTCCACCCTTACTTCTAAACGCTTGAACCAATCTAGAAGTGTGTAGTATTTTTAGAATCATTAAATCATACCGTGTGTCATATGGGCACCTGTCCAAGTATCAAGTAAATAGTTGTCTAAATATTCGAATCACCAAAAGTCAATAAATTAACACAAATAATATTTGTGTTATTATGAATCGTATTATGAATCGTGAGAATATGAATAAATATTATTAATCGTGAGTTGCTTACACACCTGTTGCTCCGGTTTGGGAGCTATATTGGCCAGTTGGATAAGTCTGTTAGACCGCATAATATGTCTTGCCATGTTATCATAATTATTGTTCTTCGACGTGTTTTCACCATTTCCTTTAATATTCTTTCGACGACGCATTGTGCTGTGAACAATACTGCCGTCGTAAATGAAAACACAGTAACTTCATTTTCTCTGTTTATACAAGTTTGGTTCTTTAAAATCACGAGTCGGAGTACTATAAGGCAATTTTTTCGGTTTGTCTGTCGATAGATAGTTACCGAGATACCTTAGGTAAAACACAGTATTTAAAAAAAACGAATATTTTTAATAAAAAACACAGTATGTTTACTTTTATAAGGTTAAATATAGTAACCTATTATTTACTGTGATATATTTAAATATATATAAGCATTTAGGACATATTTTTGTTTGGTTACATATAACACGGCTTCTTCAGATACTGTGGTTTTAGGTAAAATTTTGTTAAAAGTTTATTTATTAATACACGAATTAAACACAGTAATAGAATGTAGTATTTTTATGGAATAGCAGCAAATAATCCTATCTTACATCATAATTATTCCCAGCTGAACGAATTTCACAACATGCAAATTGTCCTATCTGTTTCATTGGTTTAATCAGATTTTTACAGAAAAGATAGAAATAATTTTGTATAAGCTTAAGTACCTTACAATATGTTGTCCATTAATATTCTTAAGTGATACAGCAAAAATATGTACAAGAATCCACCGGACTTTACATTTAGATTCTTATTTTAAACACTTGCATATTAATAACCAGGTTATGTGTCAAATTCTCATATAAACTTGAGAGATAGGACCGATTGCCGCACAAAAATTAATAATGTTGCCAGTAGGACTTCTTGAATTTTTCCCGAATTATGGAAATTTTAGAAAAAAGTCATCTGGATTTTGTCCTGACATTGTGGCAAAAATTATATAGGACATATTACCACCAAAATCTATATTTGACAAAAAAAATTAGATAGGACTTTCTGCCAGATCACCAGCGATATATCTAGTGTCAAATAAAAGGTCTGATTGGGTTCATTGCAAAAATACATATTATTATGTATCTATATGAAAAAAAAACACTAGTTCACTTTTGGTAATGACAGTCGTGTTTTTTATTCCTAAAATATAAAATATTTACTATTTATTATTATATGATGATGATTTATTAATAATTCTTTTGTTTTTTTTTAACAAATTTTATTTTTTTTAGTTGTTGCTTAAGAAATTTTTCTCTGAATTAATAATGACTATTGCATATTTTCCCTTTAATTTTCTATTATTTTAGTGATATAATGTTAGTACCTACCTAATTTAACCTTTAGATACTAAACTAGCTGATTTCGTACTTTTATAAACACATGTGGTTTTTTATCATTTCAATCAATCAACGCAATTTTGTTTTTAAAAAATGTTGTCCGCCTAAAACGCAGGTTGTGCCGCACTGAATTATTGTAAACCTCCATGTTACTAAACCACAATCACAATAAAAATTAATTGAAATTGGATATATCGCATCTGCAAATATCTGCCTCAAATTTGTCTATAATTTAAGAAAAAGCTGCTTTCGTGAGCAATTTCAATGGCTTCCTATTTGCGATCGAAAAGACTTGCATATGTTGTCCCTGATCTACAACATCCTTAATAACCCTACTTGCCACTCCTATTTCAAAGATAAATTCTACTCTTTTGGAGGCCATGGTCTTCTAATTTCATCAAACTGAGATAGCTCACTCGCCAATGTCATCACATCAATCTTCTGTTTACACGTACTCTTTTAAGGTCCATTTTTATTGTTTATGGAATCAGCTCCCACACTCTGTCAGGCATGCATCTTCGCTTCTCACTTTCAAAAAGTTGTTAAAGAAATATTTGTTTCACACAACAACTAACCAAATACCCCCAACTGATCCTTTATTATTCCCTCATTTCTCTCGGCAAATATAGTAAAAAGTGGTATGTTGTAACCCTAACTTATTAGCATATATTTGATTTAGCTACTTTAAAATTTAACTTTATTACTTCTATGTGTACTGTACGATGACAATTAAAAATTAGGTTATCAAATGGCCGACTGTAAGATATACAGTGATGAGCCATTTTTGCATAAATTGGTCTTTTTCAAACCAGTTTAACAATTATTATGTAATTTTTAATACAAAAAAGTTATTTAAATTCTACCTATATACATTGCGTACATATTATGCTGAACATCAAGAGAACTTATGGTCTAGCCAGACCAACATTGTTATGATATGACGGCGGTAAAAGGGCAGAGACATTTTTATATTAATACATTATATTTTATAACATTTATTTTCCGACGAATTAGAGAAAAACAATTGAAAATTAGAAATTATAGACGACGCTCAAATGAAAAAAAAACAAAAAATATAACTGGTAACTTTTTGGTGGCTACTATTATTGTTGAGATCCAATCCATTTTTAAATACTTCGAACACATAGCACAGAAGTAATATAATTAAAAATTACGCAAAGTTAGGTCAGGTAAAAAAAAAATTAGTCTTCGTAGAAATATATTTGTAGCAAACCTAAAAAATAATTTGGATAAACATTAGGCCTGTTCATTATCAAATAGTCTTTAATATTAAATATGTATTTTTAAGAAGTATTCTATGGACGTATAAATAATCCTTACTTTTACCAATGTCAGGAGTAGCCCATACACTAAACTGAGTTTTTCATAATATTTAACTTTTATTTTATTCAAAAATGTCTGAAATGTCTGTGACGTCATTTATTTAATAACTGCTTATTTGTTATGTGTATACTACCTATATGTCTTTTAATCTACGGTGGTTACATGTTCTTCTGGGTTTGTTTTATATTTCTGAATTTTCATGAATGTAACTTGTCTACATAATATTTTACTTTCAATTTTACCTAAATGCAGGGTATTTGTATATACATATGATTCAGCTCTATACGTGATAAATTCAATATCTTGCTCAATATAATGTTTTATAGTATCTTTTTTTTCAATTTCAAAGTATATATGATCAAAGTTATAGACCCACCGTGAACTAATTAATACCTTCCAGGGTCTAGTAAAATGTCCAATAAATTACCAAATGTGGCCCGCACTATTGCTTCTTACGGCAGTGGCTGGATTCTGACCGTGCCGAAATTGGCTACAGAGAGTGTCCCTTCTACCCGAGTTTTACAGATTGTAAACAGGACCATTTCGCTAAAGCGCAGTAATCGACATAAAAGCCAATTTTCGACAACATCGGATAACCGCTCGGCAATATTTCGCGTAGTCGGGAAATCGGATGATTTGTGCGGCAGCGAAGTACTTTACGGTCTTGAAGGCGGGTTTATGCCCCGAAACCTAAGCGGGAGTCTCGCCCCTTCTTTCGTATAAATATCCTCCCCCACGTCGCCGCATAAATAACCGGGGTTATATCTTTATCATTCATCAAACAACCGCCCGCGGTTAACGCCTCCCATTAGGCACATTATCAAACTCTTTACCCTCGCTTCGCGAATTATTGCACCTAGTCGGATACTATCAATGATATAAGAAAGATAAATAAAAAAATATATTTGCTTCGAATTATATGCGCATTTAAATTGCTTCGAAAAGTGTTAGATTTAAAATGCATCAAACAGGTATAGGTATACCATGCCCTAGCAAATACTTTAATTTCATAAGGTATTCTGGGTTGCAGAAGAAGACGTACACTTACTGCTCTAAATCCTCTCATGACAGCGCAAAAGACGCTTCTTTGGATTATTGCCAAAAAACCCCGAAGCTCAAACGACTTGTTCGCAGAGCAAAAGTTATTAGACATCAGACTAACATAATACAACAACATTTCTTCATAACCACTTAAAATGTAAAGATAAACAAGTTAAAACTGAGCATAAAATTGCAACGAGAAACTCCAAAGCCTTTAAACACATCGTAAGGAAAATCCGAATTTCTTTTGCTCAAACGGCTTTAGAGGACCCAACTTTTTTAGCCTACTAGAAAAAATATTACCAATGATAAAAAAAACATTTGCATTAGGAGCTAATTACAGCAGGAAATAGCAATTCCTCGCTGTTTATGTCCAGTAATAGGTGTTTGAGTAATTACCGTAAACACTTGGATTTTCAAATATGCATAAAATTATCTGATCCCTATTAATTAGTAATTTCAAAATTAATTGGCATAATAAAAGCGGAATAAATGTTCGAACCCATGTATATTATATATATACGGAGTGGTTAAAATATATATTACTGGATGTTGAAGAAAAAAATACATTTTAAGAATACATTTTAATTAAAGGTAACTTAAATAATATAGAGATATATTAATTGAAAGGTTTTTATATATTTTTTTGGTAATTTTAGAGTCAATCGGAGTAGCATTCACTAGTAAACTGGCAACAAATACAGATTCAACAGTTTAAATAAATTTTTAAAAAATTACAGAAGACAAGTCGTACACTTTTAATAAAGGATTCTGACATGCATGTGATTAGTAATTTGATAATTGACATCTTTACTGCCTCTGATTCGTGTGTCTTTTCAGCTCATTTAAATTAATTTCCTTGCCTGATAAACCATCTGATACTGAAAAGAATAAATATTTTAATGTTTCTTTATTTATTTACAAAATCTAACTACAGATAAAAACTATAAATTCCTTATCATACATTAAAAGTTAGCAAGTAACTTGGTAGTTAACTGGGTAGTTTTATTCTCAATTATATTTCCAAATTATATAATATACTATATACTTTGATATTATATCTAATTTAATACGTTAATTAAATTAGCTAAAATATCAAAATGTACATTGCTTATTTATAGCTATTTACTCTGACCCGCCTACTAGATACGTGACAGTACATTCCTAGTTAGGTGGGCACTAAGAATTTGCCACATTTGTGTATGCTATTTTTTTGAGCTACTTTATAACATCTATAACAATGTGGCCAAATATACAAAAAAGTATTTTATATATTTTTTTAAGACCTATATAAATGCTATAATTTTGCAACTTAATATAGAGATTTCAGTAAATATAGAGAAACTTTGAACCAGAACTCCTAGTTAGATAAAAATTAAATTATGGACTACCTATAAAACTTAAGCAAATAGAAGCTTTTGTCATTAGTTAGGGCGTAGAACAAGCCTCCTTGAATCCTTCCAGTGACTTTGGCTTGCTATATCTACTGAAAGGTCATTGAAAATATTGATTGGTTTAGTGGGTAGTGTGTCTAGAGAGAGTTAGTGTGTTGTTATTTGTGATCGTGTATCATCTTGATATACAGAAGACAGGGTATTTAAAAAGCTAAACAAATAAGATGGTAGGCGAAAGGATAGAGTTTTGTAGATATTATACAAATCCTTGCGCTGAACCCGGGACCTCACAATATAAGATCAGGCGACCTACCCACTATTCCAACGGGCCGTATCATTAGAAAGTGCGTAGAACAAGGCATCTTGAATACTTCCAGTGCCTTTTTATATCTACTGAGATGTCACTGAAAATATTGATTGGTTTAGTGCATAGTATGTCTAGGGAGAGTTAGTATGTTAATATTTGTGATCGTGTATCATTTTGAAATACAGAAGACAGGGTATTTAGGAAGCTATACAAATAAGGTGGTAGGCGAACGGATAGAGTTTTAAAGATTTTATACAAATCCTTGGGCTGATTTATTTAAAGACATTTTAGTTGATACGGACAAGCGAATACGAACATAGTATGGTTTGTTTGTTTGTTTGTTTGTACCTATTATTGTGATATTTCACAACGGGCGGGTTTATTGTAATATGAAAATTTCTTCCAACCAACCCTACTATGAAGTGTTTATATGTATGGGTGCGTATATCATGTGTGTAGATATGTGTGTGTCTTGTTATTGCATTCGATCGACAGAATTACAATGCAATTCCGTTAATTTTATCCCAACGAAAAATGGTGAGCCAGCCGGGAATCGTACCAGAAACCTTATGCCACCGGGCCGTGCTTAACCACTATGCCACCGGGACGTGTAATTAGAAAGTGCGCTCACAGAACAAGCCATCTTGAATCTCTCCAGTGACTGCCTTTTCATATTTACTGAAAATATTGATTGGTTTTAATGGGTAGTATATCTAGGGAGAATTATTTATTTATTTATTTATTTATTTATTTATTTATAACGTACAAGAACAAAAAAATACAAGGACATGCATACTGTTGTACATGAGGAATAATTAAGAACAAACATTATAATAGCGAAAAACATAGCTCTATGGATATAAATATGCTAGCATATCCGAATGAGGCGAAATCGCACAACCAACTAGACCTAGAAGGTCTGTCTCTGGCTGTGCTGTGTTATACCAACTGTATTTTTGTAACTCGCGAACTGACGAAGGTGATCAATTTTAAATATTTCTAAATCTAACAAATGTGTTGTTTACACAAATTAAAGTAAAATTTAAAGTAGAAAAAAAAAATATATATGTATGCAATTAAGGGCTAAAAATAAAGTAAACTTTACATTATATACAATAAATTTAAGTGGAAAATAAGTAATAATATATACAAATATATGAATAAACACTACATTCTAGTATATATGTTTAAGAAAATGATATGTAATATTGCACAATTTTACAAATACGTATTTTTTTTAAATATTCTCCCTACAGTATTAATAAGGTCTTTAGTTTTTGAACGCCCAATATCTAGAAGCCAGTTTTTTACTTTACCTTTAAAAGTTACATAATTTTTCACGTTTTTCGTGGTTTCACATAGTGAGTTATAAACTTTCGGGGCGATAAAAAAACATTGTCTTCGGGCAAATGTGCTTTTAACCTTTGGAATTGTGAAAAATTCCTTACCAGCATTTCTCGTTAAGTACAATTGTTGACTTCTTGCTCTGTACTCTTTAGTTTTGTGAAAGCTTACAAGGCACTGCTTAATAAATAGCTGGCAGATATCCAAAACCTTAAACTCCGCAAAGAGGTGGTTTGAACTGTACCGAGGAGGCTTTTTGTTTATGACTCTTATTAGTAACTTTTGTGCTTTTAATAGTCGGTCCATTGTTGTTTTTGTACATGAGCCCCACGCTATAATTCCATGCACCCATATACTTTGACCAAGAGCCATATACACCATTCGCAGTGTTTCTTTACTCAGTACATTCCTAAGTTCGCGGAACAAGTACAGTAATTTCCTTGTTCGCGCCGTAAGCGATTTTATTTGGAATTCCCAATTTAGTTTGGAATCTATTTCTATGCCTAAATATCTAATTTTTTTTTCAATGTTTATATGCTCACATTTGCAATTATTCTGGGTTGAAGATACACTGCAGTTAAATTGGTGAATTTTTAAGGGTAATACGTTGGAGGTTAGGTTGGGTCTGAGTGAAAATGCTAGGTACTTCGTCTTCGAGATATTGAGTGTCAATATATGTCGATCAAGCCATGTTTTAATACTGTTCAGGGAGCATTGCGCGTCTGTAAACGCTTCATCCCAAGTATCTGCCTCAATTATGACAGCGGTGTCATCTGCAAATGAGATTATGGCTCCTTTACCTTCAAGTGTCATATCATATAAATCGTTGACATACATCAGAAAGAGTAAAGGACCCAATACGCTGCCCTGCGGCACCCCATATAAAACATTATGTTTATTACTTTCCTGATCCCCTATCGCAGTGATCTGTGACCTGTTTGTAAGAAAACTTTCGAGCCACTCATTAGCTTTACCAGAAATACCAAAAAGGTGAAGCTTTCTTATTAGGATTGTGTGAGAGACTGTATCAAAGGCTTTTGACAGGTCGAGGAAAATACCAAGTACTTTTTTCTTTTCGTCAAGTTTTTTGGCAATAAGTTCTGTAACCGAACTTATGGCCTCGTTTGCTCCCCGACCTTGTCTAAAGCCATATTGATTGTTTGATAGTAAGTTCGCAGATTCCAGGTGGTGCATAAGCCTAGATTTGGCCACTTTCTCGATCACTTTTGATACTACACTCAACAGGGAGATCGGGCGATAATTACTAATGTCTTCCTCGTCCCCAGATTTAAATATTGGAGTAACTCTGGCATATTTTAAACACTCCGGGAAAATTCCGCTTTCGAAGCTCCTGTTTATGATGTGCGTAAGAGGGCCAGAAATAAAGCTAGGCACCGTTTTAAGCATGGCCACTTGAATTCCATCTTGACCCGGGGCCGAATCGTCCTTGAGGTCACTTAATATTTGACAGACTTCTTTGATATCGACTGGAGTGAATTCAAAATTAAATGAAGTTTGGCTATTGGCTCGAACATTAAAATTATCAGCTAGCGAGGACTCAGTTGTTTTAAGGTTTGACAATATATTTACGGCCAGGTTTTGTCCAATGTTACTAAAAAAGTCGTTTGTGTAATTGAGAATTTCTGCAGGATGTTCCTCTACGTGTTTTATATCCCCTTTAATATTGATAGATGTTATTTTGTGACGCTGAGTTTTACCTTAGTTTTACTGAGAATTAGTGTGATATTATTTGTGTTGTTATTATGTTATTTCGTTATGTTATGTTAATATATTATGTTATTATGTTATGTTATTATGTTTTTTTTACCATGTTAAGGTATTATGTTTTGTTATTAATTAGTGTTATGTTATTTATTTATGTTATATGTGTATCATAATGATATATAGAGGACAGGGTATTTAGGTAGCTATACAGTTACAATGGTAGGCGAAAGGATAGTTTTATAGATACAAATCTCTGCGCTGATTTAATTAGGGTCATTTTATTTTATCACAATACGAACAAGGGAATACGAATCTAACATGATCGCTTGGCGTCAATATCATTCGACTACTTTTTTAGCCGAACGTCTCACGTATCAGTTATCTCAGATAAGGTATCAATCTTCACCGCTGGCACGATCTCGCCTTGTTTACAAAACAACCCATATCGGAGAGTTTTCTTTGTGTGTCCGACATTAAAAGCAGCGATCGCATAAATCCCTCGCAGCGGCGCAACGCGTCCGGCGTAGGGTTATTAATTCTAGAAAACGATATAATCGCCGATCATAAACATATTTCCCTCTCTCGATCCCCCCCTCCCCACTTTCTCTCTCTCTGTCTAACCCCGCACGGGAAACCTATAAACATGTTGAATTGCCGGCGACTTTATAGGCTCGTAACTCTTCCATATTGACGCAATAAGAAATAACTGCAAATCATACGCGGCCCCGCTGTAAATCATCGGCATTATGTTGGGCGCACCGCGCGAGGCGTGACGCCGTCGTCTATCTGCGCCGGGCGTCAAGATTCATGCGTTGCTTTTGACGCCTATTTCGAGTTATGGGCGGAATATAGCCTTGGAAGTTAAGACAGCCCGGTCCCTGCAAGCGTACGCTGTGCATCAGATGCATACAAATTTTATGAAAACCTATAATACGTGGTGTTTCAGGATAGTGATAAGACTTACTGAGAATTTATGGATTCAGGATAACAGCTAAAGTGGGGAACCTGATTTAGAAGGCCAAAAAAAACATGGTTTTCATGTTTTTTTTAAACTAAAGTTGAAATTTGTTCATGAATCTTTTATATTAGTTTGACTAACGTTTAAAAGACAAAAATATTTTTTGTAACAGCAAAAAAACTGTTTTTGAGATATTGAATTTCAAATGTTTCTACCGCAGCAGAAATGACGGTATCTGCTTGCGCCGGTTATAGCAAGCGTTTGTTTGTTGCGGTAATAGCAAGTGTTGTGTTTAACTAATAAAAAAATATATAAAAACAGTTTTTTAGAGTACACAGTTACGTATGTATAGTACACAATATACCTACTATACACACTTACATTCGGTAACAGTATTGTTTCCTATAGAGCGGGGGTAGTTGATCACCTTTCGGTAACTGCTCTTGAACGACCATTCGGCTTACGTAAGGGAGAGGACCACGCAAGCGAGCTCGAACCTGTAACCAGTCGGGAGGAAGGAGGTATCCTAATGGTTAATTCCAGACGGAGATATCCTTTCATACTGGTAGTCAGAGGGCGAGGCTGCCCGCTGGGTACATTTCCCGGTGCCTCGCCGTAAGGCGTTGGTCTCTGACGGGCATGTTGGCATAGCTAGACAGTATATTTGTATTTTCTCTAAGTCTTCTACGCTCTTCCCACGGCTGAATGAACGATCACATATCGTTATACCAGCCTGGGGTGACGGATCGCCCGTTGTAGTCGACACCGCCCCACTATACATACTTACATAT
This sequence comes from Micropterix aruncella, assembly GCA_944548615.1. Taxonomy (NCBI): domain Eukaryota; kingdom Metazoa; phylum Arthropoda; class Insecta; order Lepidoptera; family Micropterigidae; genus Micropterix; species Micropterix aruncella. The sequence continues at coordinate 20,084,340 of OX155955.1, read as the reverse complement.
ACGTATATATAATATACACAGGCACGCGTACACAATATAATAAATCTACACACAGATATTTTTAACACACTTCAAATAAAAGGAGGAGGTTAGCAATTCGATGGTATGTTTTTTTGTTTGTAGCGTCGCAGAACGTGACACGTAACATTATATTACATTGGTCTATAATCCATCCCAGCCATGCTTCCTTCTAGAAAGATTTTAATAAATCCAACTTAAATAACTCCTCGCCTCCCCCCCCCCCCCCCCCCCATCGATAAGTGGGAAAGTTCGCAACTGTGAACCATAAAGCTCCGCGATGGTTCGCCGGTCGTGTCTATTCCGTCGTGTGCGGTGTGTCGCCACCACCTTAGGGGAGGTGGTAGGGGGGGTTGTAATAAATACGCTGACGTCCCCCTACTTCTAGAGCCGCCTGGGGAGCTCTAACGGCCGCTTGACCAAATCGCTCCGGCCGCGCGGTGTATCTGAAAGGTGGCGATTTTCAGCCGAAACGCAACCCACCCCATCACCCTTTGTTACGGCTTCCGCTTTCATTCTTTACGAAACGACCGAACGACACAATCTTCACAAAGCGATATATTGTTTGGACAACAAATATCGCCTCAGCCCCCTTAAAAGAAGAGCAGGGAGAGAAGTTACAGAGAGGTGGCGAGCTGTGAAATGTACGGATTTCGCATTATTGTTTTTCCTGAGTTCGTTTTAGTATCTGCGGCAAGTATGTTGTCACGTAAAGAAATATCACGCTTGCAATGTCGAGAACTATTTACTAACGTGGGGAACACTACGTGGTCACAGTATATCGAGAGAACCGGAGGAGAACTGGGCAGTATATCTGGTATAGGTACTTTGACTTGGTAATGCTCAACCGCCTTCTGGACGTAAGAGAGATATCAGGGTGTACCTGTGGAAAGTGTCTTCGGACGGTCGTATCTTCGGGCCCTGTTGATAGTTTACATAGAGCTGTGCAATTCTTTGTACTATTCTTTCAATTCTTTCAATTAAATAGTTTTTTTGAAGTGATCATCGCCAAGGCATCTGACGCTCAATTATAGTTGATTTGGTAATGGAAGCCACTTGACACTTCATTTAATCTCACTTTGAAAGAACGTAAGTCTAGCTAATTGGAGGAGTTGTTTTTTTTGTAAATATAATATTCTGGTATAAGAATTTTATATATATCAGATGAAAAAGCCTTTATTCTCCAAACCCAAATTATAAGGTGTGTACATCACAAAACACGATCTGTTAAGAATAACACACTAATAAAATACGACTCCGAATCCGATTCGAGACATTATTGACAAGATTATCCTCCCGACCTGCCACCCCTACTTCGTGGCAGGGGTGGCAGGGGCAGTAGCGTCGACGGTCGGTCGGATCGGTTTGAGTCTCGGCTAAGTCGGTTCGCAGCCTGGGTCAGAGCTCATGGCAATTTACCGTTGACCGGCCGCGATGATATCGGACCCGCGGGACCGTTTCCACGCTCGTTGTCGCCAGCGCAATCTAGTAGCCGGCGGTCGCACTACCCGATAACATCTTTTACTCCCTTGTAACCGAACGTGGCATTGCCAACCAGCGGTGTCTCAATACCAATTTTAATAGAGAATCGCTATAAGGACGGTAGTAACCTGAAACTTCATAATATTCTAGCCCTCATTAAACCTAGCCTGTGCCTAGCCCATCTCTAGTAGAATAGTCAGCATTGACGAGATAAAAATGATTCGATTCGATCTGTCTCAAACTTATCTGTGACGCTAAAGAGAAAAAAAATGACCCAGTCTTCAAGAACATGGAAATATTTATGAAGTTACTTCGATATTGCCCTTTCACTATTTGTAGTCAGCCTATTTCAATTGAAACGCAAATATTTTATAATAAATATCATCTCTGTATTGGTTTGGTAGCCAAACAAATCTGGTTCGTACACGGTATCATATATTTATCCTAATTTCGTCTTGAGGAAGCGACAAACAATCTATCTATTTTCAAAATCTTGTTTTTTCTCATCGATTAAATTGACTTCTTATCGATTATAATAATCGTGAGTTAAACCGTTAAATAAAGTACAAAAAGAATGAACCTAATAAGGTTTCCCTTTTTTTACTATTAAAAGCGTAAAAATACAAAACGGTATGTCGGGCCCGCCCCATTCACCAATCCTGGGTACGCCACTGTGTCTAGCTATGCCAACATGCCCGACAGAGGCAAACGCCTTACGTCGAAGCACCGGGTAAGGTACTCAGCGGGCAGCCTCGCCTCTTGTCTACCAGTTTGGAAGGTTAACCATCAGGATACCTCCTTCCTCCCGGACGTCCAAATAGTTGGTGCAAGCCGACTGAATTTAACCGGCTGTTAAATGGTTGATCATGGTTAGCTAACCACGATTAGCAGAAGTTAACAGGCCGGTTGGTCTAAGTCACCCTTAGTGTATAAAATGTTGACGACCTCTCCCCGCTGCGGCGCCGGAAGCCTTACTTCAGCTCCCTGTCATGAATTTATCGTAAGACCGCTTATAGGATTTGGGCTTAAGAGGTAGGACGATTCGGATAGGTGTAAAGACAATTGTCGGGAATCGGGCAAACTTGGGGGGTGGACGGATATTGCCGGCACCGTCGGCCATGATCCCGGATTCTGTGGGGATTTGTATGGCCTTCTGCGGTCAGCAAATTGATTGGGAGGATTAACATTTTTACCGCAATCGTTAATGGCGTATTATAGTGAGTAATTGTACGTACGTGTTGATATTAGGGCTGATTGATTGGAATCCGCAACGGCGAATTGACAAAAGTTCTGTCTGTTTGAACCGCTGACATTGGTTTTCGCACAAACGAATAAAAGGGTGGATTACTTCGTTCCATGATTAGAATGTATTTTTCACTTACACAGGGAAAACGAAAGAGGACGGACGATTGTAGTCAATAGTCAATAATATATTCATCCAAAACTGCAAATACAGCTTCATATATCGTAAAAATACACATTAAATAAACAATACGAGTCATTCTAAAGTGTTAGTGCAATACAATGTATACTCGCGTATGTAACAAATCATCATCATCATTATATTAGTTCAAATCGTGCACAGAGAAGCAATAAGGGAACAGGTGCCGACAGAATAAAGGTCAGTACTAGCTTTCTAGATACTTCCTGTGTTATCATTTGTACACGAATTGGTTTCCAAAAAAAGCGCAAATTTTATGGCGGTGTGATTTATTGTCCACTGAGTCAAACAGAGTATTATATAAAAAGTATTTAATGACAACTTTCAAATAAATAAAACAATAAAATAATATCCACGATCATGGCCCCCGTCAACAAGGGTAGCCAGATATCACACGCTTTATTAGACAATATTTCGGAATTATCTGAAGGATAGCCTAAATTTATTATCAGACTTCTACCAGAGTTGTACCATTTTGTTATCAGAGTTCTACCTGTTAATAAAATTAAAATGGTTAGGGGTTTAAATTTATTTATAATAAATATAAATAAATAAATAAAATCATCACACATAAATAACAGGTCGGAGAGAGGGCTTTTGTGATGATAAAAAAAAGGATAACTCGATTTGTAATCCTTGGTGTAATAAGAGGTTTTATCTGCTCTGGTGACTTTGAATTTAATTGTAGAAGGGTTCAAAGATGTTAATTTTGGAGTAGTTTAAGGCTCTTTTCAGTGGGAAGTAATCGGTCACGTTATATATTTTTTTCAAATGTTGTTTTAGGCCATTAAATGAACATTACGAATTATTATTGATTTGATTTAGGTATTATAGGCAAACCAGTGAAATAATTAAATTTTTTAATATTAAATTACAAAATTAGCAGATAAGTAAATTTGCAATCTGTTATAATAACAGGTAATTGTGAGACATAATTTTACGCATTATCACCATAAATGTAAAACCACAATTTCGGACAATAAATATATTTCCATTTCTATTTCTATTTATAATCAACGCAATAAACTGGCATGTCCAACTATCAAAAAGTCAACAATGATCTAGCTATTTAACCTTTGGTCTCTTGTAATGATGGGCATGAGACGGGACGAGGCAAAACTCCACACTATTATAGCTTCGTCTCGTGCCCATCAATAGTCCCTTGCATACTATAGATTGAGATAATAAAATAAATATAATGCAATCTATAATATTTTCGGATTGATCAAGACTTTTTCGGATTCAGATTTCTATAATTAATTAACCCCTCAGGCCCCGATTGGCCACAACACGATTCAGCGTGACGGCCCCGTTTAAATTTTATTTTAATTTAATCTGTTTTATTTTATTATGTTTTATTATGTTAATATGTTTTATTTTATTTATGGTTACAGTGGTTTGGCAGTAATTAATGTTTTGGTGAGACAGTGTCATAATTCAATTTTTTTACTAATTTTTACTAAATTTTGTCAACTTGTCAATCGGCTGAGGGGCCGAGGCCTGAAGGGTTAAAGTATCTATGCTCTATGAGGTTTCGAAACAGTGGCGAACAGAACCCTTTCTTGAGTAGTTTTTTTAGAAACAGCCTTTTTTTCAGTGTCATCTAATATCATCCGAACTACTCTATATGTTTCCATTGCATTACTTTTAGAGCTTACTAAAGATACTTTATCGAATAACGCCAAAAGTGTGTATATGAAAATCTTACTTCACATTATAAATAGGATAGAAAACGAATTTACCGCGTGAAATTTGTAGCACCCGACGTTTTGGTGACGTTGCAGCCGCCGTTGTCTAGGGTAGACTGAAGAGCTGTCAATCCGTTGTTTTGCGGGTAGGCCGCATACCGCTGCCGCCGCTACGTAGGTTATAACGGTGGTGGAGGGCCGGGCTACGCAGCGGCGGCAGCAGTATGCGGCCTACCCGCAAAACAACGGATTGACAGCTCTTCAGTCTACCTAGACAACGGCGGCTGCAACGTCACCGACACGTCGGGTGCTACAAATTTCACGCGGTAAATTCGTTTTCTATCCTATTTATAATGTCAAACAACCGCGATAGTCTTCGATTTTATCTTACTTCACATGTTATTGTCTAACGTGTATTTTATTTTTGCTACCACCTTTAGAGCTGTTCTCTTTATTTATTTTTTTTTATTCACAAAAAAAAAATGGAAATATTTTTACAGACTGATTTTGCGTCACTCCTAACTAGGCAGTGCCTGTTCCGATGAAAACGCCAATTTTATATGATAATATTTTAAAGTATATTTTTTTCAAGAGGTTAAGAAATTGTCATTGTTATAATAATTTAAAAAATAATAAAAATAAAATCAGAATAGTCATTAAATATAAAAGGTGGTAGAAAATAATTATAAAATAAATTAAAGTGCAGAATATTATGTGTAACCGTAGATATTATTTTATTGTTTTATTTATTTAAAAGTTGTCATTGAATACTTTTTCTAATACTTTGAAATAAAATAAAAGATGGCAGCCTTAATTTACCCCTCCCATAAAAAAGATCCGCCCCACCCCCCTTTCTAGTAAGGCATTATCGCTGGCGTCCGCCATGATGCACGGTCGCATCGGAAACGTAATGTCCAGCCATTTGTAGTTGGCGCTTGGAGCGTGACAAATCGGCGGCTTTCTCGCGGCGAGTGGCCCGACAAATGGCCGCCTTGGGCGCTGTTGTCGACTGCCCTGATGGATCGCGCGGCCTCCTGACAGCCTCCTCACCACTCACGCTCTCAGCCGAAAAGTAACCTTGGATGATTTCAGAAAGATAACTGTAACAGTGGATACAATGGTTGAAAATATCTATGTTGTTTATTTATTTAATTATTTATTTAAGAATTCATTTCTATAAAGCATTGATTTTGCTTACAAAAATAAACAGAAACCGATTGGCCAAACCTAAACCTCATGCTAATCGTTTCTGTCTCCTAACTGGGAATAGCCCGTTCTAGGGTGGGGTATCTATTAATACAATAAATTATTTAAAAGTTATAGTAAAATTCACTTAATATTAAACTGCCTCAAAATGTGGTCCTAGAAATAATAAAACGGAATTCAATTATAAAATTTAAGTTACATTTGAGCATAAAGTTCCTTTAAATAGAGTTCGAGGTCGCTTGCGCGGTCCTCTCCCTTACGAAGCGGTGAAACATTGTAAACCGAATCTATCCACGGCTTCCTTTGCCCGGCTCTGTTCACCCGGGATCGAGTAGCTGATGATCGTTTCAAGAGCAGTCGTCGTAAGGTCAGCAACCACCCCCGCTCTATAGGAAACAGTACATGCTTCCAGGCTCCCCCGACTGTTAGTCAGAGTGCGCAATCGATTGGCTTATGTCGCACGGTGCGCAGACCGTCCAGGAGCGCCAGAATATTGACTCATAGGGGAAACTAGCCCCAAGGCCAGAGTCCTACCCGGGCTTGCACTTCATGCGTGGAGGCCGTCGGATGGGTGTTGACCCGTGAGTGTGACCAACCCTGAACAGAATGGGTCTTCGTGGCCAACTCAGCAAGAGCCCATTAACTCCCAATAGAGTGTGACAGAATAAAAGCTTTTAAAAATACATGCATTTGCAGCGATCATGAACACATACACCAAAGATGTGGGTATAAAGGGCCTAAAATGCCCCCTACCTCCTCCCCCTTCTCCCGTCCCCAGCGTTACATTTGGGGCTCAGTCCTACCAGCTCTAATAAATGACCATCATCATTCTAATGAATTAACACGACGCCGGAGAGCATTCCGGGGACGGCATGACATTCATGCTTATGGGAAAACGGAGTGAAAAATTGCCGCATTTGTACGGCAGAAGGAAGTTGATGTATTCGCATTTTTAACGTGTAATTGACAGACTTTTAGGGAGGTCCGGAAACTTTGCGAAATGCCGTAATTGGTTCCATGGGGCAGTCGTAGTCGTCGAGCGTTACAGGAACATGGAAAATAAAAAGGAAGACCCAGGTATAAAAACTCTATCAGTAAATTGTGCATTTGAATTTTAGGCCCCTGCGAGATTACTAGGAAAATGAGTAGATGCAAGAATAGGATCGTTTGATAAATAATTGTCGCGAGGGTTTCCGTCGTTCAGAATGAAACTCGCGATCGATGTTCGAATTGCAGTTGTCGTTTATGTCGCTCAAAATGCCGAGTACAAATTGATTAAATTTTCTTACACACTATCGCCTATATATATTATTCGCCGTGACGGCGGTCGCCTCGTCTCCCTCTCGCCTCGCGCTGTCTCCTTCACTCCGGCCGGTCGATAGATATACACCTGCTCGGGGCGCCACACATCAGTCGCCCGCCGTCTGCGCCCGCGAGCTGACGTCCCTCGGGCGGCGCGAGTTTCAGTTGTGTAGTGTTTCGCAAGTTTATCGCTTCTGGACGCCACTGGTCATTACCCTCCCCCGACCTACATCGAGTAGCCACCGGATGAAAGGCTCTGGACTGAAAAGTCTCCAGAAGTGATTCATGTTTGCGCTTTAGCTTTTTCGTGTTTTTTGAGTCTACGCTGCGTCGCTGCGCCCTCAGTTGTTGACTTCGCCTTCGCCACCAGTCTTCGGGCTGCCGTGGTATAAGATCAAAAGCTCTCTGCTGAGAAGTCGCTGCGATGTGGTTTTCGTTGTTTGTTTTCTTCGTGACGTTTGCGTGCGAAACACGGCGGATAGATTCGCGACGGTTTGTACTGTTCTCTTCCATTTATTTCGATGTTTGCTTTAGCTTCTCGTTGACGGCTTGTTTGTGATGATAAAATAAACGCCTCGTTGGAGGCACTTAAGACGTATTTGATTATTGGGCGTTCGGGGTAGGTATTCCTAGTGATGGCATTGCACATCGCCATCTCCTTATTTCCGGTGTTGCCATTGCACCTCGGCGATACCATTTCCTGCCGCCTTCGGGTGGAGTCTTCTTCCGGTCCTTTCCTTTTATAGTATTTTGAGTAGGTGGGTTTTGTGTATGTTTGTTGCTCCGCGACATACTATAACAAAATAATGGTTTTTATAGATTATTGGTCACCAACTTTCAATTTTCAGAGAGAGTATGCAATGGTGATTATAAATATTCAAACTATCAAATCACTTACCCTCATTCTTCAGATAAAATATTATTACTAAAATTCTTAATAGAAACCGTGGGAAACAGTACTTATATTATGTATTATATAGGGTGTATTCGAAAGTAATGTCTGCGAGTCGATAATGTACATTTATAGATTCGATCGGTACAACACATTGAAAGGTTTTAAAATATGCTCCTCCTGCATCGATACATTAGTTCCAGCGAGATTTTCATCCATCTAAGGCGTCACGGTAGGCTTTTCCGAAATGCTCTTTAGAGCTTCGGTGCAAGCCTCTTGCAAGGGTTTTAGCGCGGGATCAAGAAGAACTGGAGGAGCCACGTCAGGACTGTAGGGCCGCTGGGGAACCGTTAGCACCTGTGAATCGGCAAAGAAGGAAGGTCACGAAGGAAGGTCACGAGGAAGGCGGTGTGGACCGGCGCGTTATGGTGGAATTTCCAATCGTGCTTGATGTCGGGCCGAACGCGGTAAACCGTTCGCTTGAGTCCTTTGAGCACTTTCACACAGCAAATACCAGATTAAATCTTATTAAATCTTGAACTCTCTGACATAGCTATATAATGTATATGTATAAATACATAAGACTATATATACATGATATAGCTATATATGTATATACTGTTTTACACATTGCCTATTAGGGATTTAGGTACATATTTATATTTCATCATTAAAGAATTAGGACTAGTGATTTGGCATTTCAAGATTTGGAATTGGCATCAGGATACTATTTTAAAACAGAGCATTGGCACAGTATACCACCCAGTAACTTTTCTCTCGAGCTACAAGGCAATGCGGGAAGAGGTTGCGAGGAACGTTGGCAGAGGGGTTCGTCACGACGAATGCAAACGGTACGCATTACGGGCAGGTAAAAGCTGCCGACATTTTCAAGCGTTCGGATATCTGTGTAGGCCAAGTAGCGAAACATCTGGCGACTATCCGAGCCCTTATGACTCGTGACGTATTCGCTTTGATTTCATTTTTTTTCTAAGAGAAGCTACTGCCTGGTATACTGTGGCATTGGTGACCAGCGATTTTGAAAAAGCCTTTTTTCAATTAGCTCCCTAAATTTAGGTGTGATACATAGTTGTTGCTTATCTAACGAGCCTTAATTTGTATCTGCATAAAGCCATCTCTTAAGAGGGTTACCACCCTAAACATCACATAGCCAAATCCAATTAAAATTTACAATTACAAATATTACAATTACAAAAAATACAATTACAAATATTTACCTACAAATATTATACAGGTACTTACAATTAAATATAGGTTTCAAGTTTCATGTGACAAAAGATTTATTTAATAATCTTCCGTCGAAAAATTCCGGAAAAGCAAAACATTTCAACATCGACTCATATCAAAAAGGCACTTACGTCGAAAACTGAAAGGTCGACAACATAATATAACTAGCCACAGCAAACGCAAGATACGAGTCTAGACGGATCGCAGTGGGCGTGTTATTGTATAATAGGTACTAATAAACTCCTACGAATTAGCTATAATACTAGGTAAATATTCGCTAGACTTAGTATCGCGTAACCAGTGGCCTGACTAAGCCAGTGCAGCCGGTGCAGACTACCGGGGCCCACGGTAGTTCGGGGGTCCAACATGGAACTTCTGGCTACGATCGACGTTCCATCCAACTCTGCTAGGAAACTAAGAAAGCCGACAAATTGAATGTCTCAAACTGATCGATGATTTTGTAGAGTGCAAATCAAGACAAAAACCATGTTAGAAATGTATTTGTTCCCATTTTTTTATATTAGGTACATAAAGTAGTCAATTTAAACATGTTGTATATGCCAAAAATGGTACATTTGTAATAATATAATGTGTGTGTTTTTTGTCTTACCAGTTTCGCACTTAAGTACATCTACCCAAAATAAAATGTAAACTGTTTTTTTTTCTCACATTTTTCTTGAAGTATTGTTTTTTTCTAATCCCGCGTGCCACGCTGAAAACTCATTCGAGATAATACGCCCAAATGAATACGCCGATTTATAATGTAGCCACAATATAAATATTTAATGTAGCCTTAATAAATGTGTGAGTTCGCAAGTTCGTTTCAAATAGGTCCTTTTTATGACATATCCCATTTCTGTTGCAGGTACGGAACCCGAAATTTATACAGTTCTTGCAATTGAAAATTAAAACCTACTAGTAAAAGAAATCGGACAACGCGTTCTCAAATTATCGTGCGCACAGACAAGACGGAGAGACACACGGACGGGCATACAAATGGTGGCCCGGTGGCATAGTGGTTAGTACACCTAATCTTACATTGTGAGGTCTCAGGTTCGATTCCCGGCAGGACACACACTCACACAAATGTTACACAAACACATACATATAACCACCTTATAGCACAGTATACCAGACAGTAGCTTCTCTTAAAACAAAATTGAAATCGAAGCAGTGACGTCAGTAATCTTAAGGCCTACCACAAATCGTAATATGATTACTCGTCTTCTTCTTGAAGCATCTTTTCGGCCACATTTACGGTGCCCCGGCGACACAGATGCCTCCGATTTGTTCTGAGAATACCATATGGCGTCGGCTCGTAAATCTGCACATCTGCACGCGGACACAAACTGCGCCCACAGAGTTCACAGCCCACAGCGCCGTAACTAAGGGCCTAAGGACGCAACATGACTTATCCCTCGCCCCACTTACGTCGCACCCTCTTCCCGCATTGCCTTGTAGCTCTTGAGTGAACTTACTGGGTGTTATTATACTGTGCTTATAGTAAGAGATAGTAAGAGATTGTCATATGATAATAAACGCGCCTAATAAAAAATAGATATAAACCAACAAAGAAATCGAAAAGCAGCCTCCGACTGGGGCTATAGGATTCATAAAGCTTTAATTTTTGCTCAGCCAATTAACGGTAGTGTTAGCTATAGCTAACACAGCTAATCAAGTTATAACCGGTCGTGTTAGCTAAAAATGTTTTATTTTCTATGCGGTTTGTGAACAGTGCATAAGTGGTTTATTACCGGTGCCGGCGCCGCGTTTTTTTGTTTAGGAAGGGAGAGGGAGGCAGGATGAAGAACATAAAGCAGGACGGGATAAGAGAAGAGTTACCAGCAATTCCCGAATTTACACATATTAATGTGTTAGCTTACATGCAATCAAGATATAAAAATATTTTGTGCATAACTCAATTGCAGTTTTTCTTAAATGAACGCGTTAAGTCTCAATCGACATCCTCGGCGTAGATCCACAGAAAAGTGAGTAAAACTGGTCATAGCACTGACGTGTGGGGCACGCCACTGGATACGGGGAAGAACAGTTGTATTCGTTTTATCTACTTTATTATATTATGCATGTGACGTCATTCCTGTATACGTAGCTGTTCTCCCCCTTTTCCGTCTTCATAGGATTATTCGGCGTATTTTATCTCTCACTCCTTACCCCTGCCAAATCAATGTTAAATTAGGCAGACAGGAGCGAAACCGCGGCGGCGAGAGCGTATCTTTTTCACGCCACACAGCTAATGGGTAATTATATGACGTGTACGTGACTTGCCGTGACGCGACGTGACGTGTGACGTATTCCTGGCTGACATGTAATTATTTCACGTCACTCAGCGGGCGGAGCGGATTTCGGCCCGGGGGTGGAGAAAAGCGCCGTAAACGGTACTACTGACGTCACCCTGGCTGAATCTCAATTCGCTACGATACACATCGTTGAACAGGATGTTTGATAAATCAGTGGCTTTGAAATAATTAAATATTTTTTGTAACCCATAACCAAATTATTTTCCGATATAGACACCTTTTAGTACGATACAATTATTCTAATGATATTCCAACTTCTTTAGAATATATACCTAGTTGTTGGAATAACCCTTTATGTTTGGCAATCGTACACGCGTAATGTTTGGTAAAAGAAATAAGTAATCAGAAGGTAAATGTAGAGAATAAGATATATTCGTTCGAAAATCGTCGTATAAAAATGTATTTGTCTACCTTTGATATGTCGGGCAATATTACAATAATAATAATGAAATTCATATGATTTCGTCGCGACTTTCCCAGCAAATGTAACCCCCCCCCCCCCCCCCCGCCGAGCACCAAACCCTTAACCCCAGCCGCTCCTCCAATCCCCATTCCTTAACTCCTCCCCTAAATCCTCCCACACCTCCTCCGTCCCAAAAGCCCCAATACCCGACGCCTCTCCCCCAACCCCCCTTTCCCCACCCAACCCACACACCCCAACCCCCCTCTCCCAACCTCCCAACCCTTCCCAAACCCAACCCACCCGAACCACCAAATAAACCCCCCTTTCCCCCAAACCCCAACTCCGCCCAAACCTCCTCCCCCTCGCCCCCCAACACCACCCCCCAAAATCCCCTTTGCATCCTAAGCACTTAGGTATCTATTAAAGCACTCAAGATAGGTACCCATGGAAGAAGAAGAATATCGGAGGAAGAAGAAGAATATTTTCGTCCGGAACTTTATACATCCTGAGTACTTAGTCTACTGGCGGGATAGAAACCCACGGAAGAAAAATAATATTTTTACCCCCCTCCCCCTCCCCAACGTTTTGACATTTTTTGACGAACTTAAAAGAGACCATACAAAAATTTCTGTCATCAATCTTAATAAACCTCAAGAAATGACGGCGTCAATTTGTGGAGTATCTTTGCGGACTGTCAAAACAATAAAACAAGAAGTTTTACAATCAGGGCTTCCTATTACACCAAGAGAGACGTTTAAGAAGCCGACAACTGTAACCAATTTAGATAACTTCGACATCGATGTGCTGAGACGTATCATCACATCATATTATGATAACGGAGTATATCCTACAGTGGACAATATACTCAACAAATTTAAGGATGCCATACCTGGATTTAAATGCGGGAAAAGTTCCATGAAAACCATTTTGCAGAGTATAGGTTACAAATATCGAAATTGCGACTACGGACGGAAATATTTAATGGAAAGGAGTGACATTAAGTGTGCCAGAATGGAGTTTTTAAGAAAAATGCACAACTTAATTACCACCAATGATTCTCGATCCCGATTTTACCTCGATGAGACCTGGGTTAACCAGAATCATTCAAGAAGACGTATGTGTCACGACGAAAACGACGAAGGCGGATTCAAGAACCAGAAAACCGTTAAGGGATCTAGGCTTATTCTTTGTCATGCTGGGTCTGCAAGGACTGGTTTTGTTCCAGAGGCTACATTGTTGTTTAGAGCGGTGAAATCTTAGACTAGACTAAAGAACTTAGACTATCATACAGAAATGAATGGTGACACATATATGTAGTGGTTCGAACGTTTTTAAAAGTCCTCGAAGAGCCATTCATTATTATCGTCGACAACGCAAGTAACCATTCAGTTCAGATCGAAAAGATACCTAATTCAAAAACGAAGAGAGCAGAAATACAAGAATGGTTGAGAAGAAAAACATTGCTTTTGATAGTACCGAGATTGTAGAGGAGTTAATACATAAGGTGAAAGCAAGTAATCCTTCAAAAGTGTATCCTTTGGATCAATTGGCAAACGAATTAGGACACGAATTGATACGCTTACCACCATACCACTGTCAATATAATCCTATTGAGCTCATCTGGGCTCAGGTTAAAGGAGAAGTCGCTTCGAAGAACAATACGTTCAATTTAGCAGATGTCGAGAAATTGTTTCACGACGCCGTCGAAAATGTTATACGCAGAAGATCTGCAAAGAGCTGATTTAAAATAATATATTTACATAGACCAGCACCGTTTGGCTATAAATCTACAAGATAGCAGCGACAGCAGTTCAGATGACGAGTAGAATATAGCTTTTTTAATATATATTTGTTTAGCCTGACCAACCTATAATTGTATTTTTTGTTAAAATGTAATTTGTAATATTTAGTACTTAGTTTCATGTTACATTTTAAGATAAGATTTAGGTTAATGTAAATATTTTTTAAATATTCTTTAAACTTTTATTTCACTTTATTGTTGCATGTATACGTTAGTTTGTATTTACGAAAAATTTTCCTAATAAATTACTTAAAACTAACTAAACCAATTATTACAAATGCATATATCTAAAATTTTCATCATAATCTATAATATCCATCGATATCTGCATCTATATCGATCCAACCATCGATCCATCATAATCCATCGATATTCCATCGATACATCGATAATCCATCGATACTGCTATTATTATTTTTAAAACACCCATCCCCATAGTGCGAGCGCAAGACAGCGAGTGTGAGCGAGAGGTCCGGCCTAATGATTTATGACTCCAGGTGCACGTTGATTTTGGCCTGACTATAACAGTCGGGGGAGTCTGGAAGCATGCACTGTTTCCTACAAAGCGGGGGTGGTTGCTGACCTTACGGCGACTGCTCTTGAAACGATCATCGGCTACCCGATCATCGGCTCACCCGGGGTGAACAGAGCCGGGCAAAGGGCGCCGTGGATAGATTCGGTTTACACCGTTTCACCGCTCCGTAAGGGAGAGGACCGCGCAAGCGACCTCGAACTCGTAACCGGTCGAGAGACCGGAGTAATCTGGTCGCAATTGGAAGTAATGGCGTGAGTGTAAGCCCGCTGGGTAATATACCCGGTTATCTCGCGGATAAGTCGTTGGCCTCTTACGGGCATGTGGCGGAGCTTGACAGTGGACTGTTTTGTCCAAGCCTTCTGCGTTCACTTCTCGGGAGATAGAACGACCAATCGTTAAAACTTCCTGAGGTGAAGGGTTCGCCCGTTGTAGTTAACAGCTCTATTTGGTAATATTATCAGATTTGATTATGATTAAGAAAAAATCTGCTACGTTTAGTATTAAAAAACAATAAATATTATAGAGTTGAGCATGTCCACGGCGGGCCTAAAATGTCTGTTATACTTGATGGACATAACATATTTTATGAGTATGTACTTATTTTGTCTATTTTTTAGTGAAATTTGATGCTTTTATTTTTATCTAATTTAATAATTTAAATACACTAAAATATTTGTTATTCTTTTATCTTCTTTCGGGACCGCCTCCATTGTAATGTGTCCGCTCGAAGCCTTACTGAAAATTTTCCAAGTTCATTTTTCTTCAAGCTATTTACCCCTATCCATCTATCCATGGAACCCTTCTTATCCCTTCAGATTAATCAATTTATAAAAGACATATATTTAGACGCGATCCATTATTACTATTGATCAGATCTAATATAACGCTTCTTACGAAAACCAGTCATCATCAGCGAAATATTTTAATCAAATAGCCTGCGAGGGAATAAAATAATCTTTTGAAAGCCGCCGATAATAGATTCGTGCGTTGGCGCAAAATTAACTTTTCATCAAACGTGAGAGCGTATTTATCACCGGCAATAAATTATAGTAAATGTTACAAGTTATGCAAAACACGTTAATAATCGCCAAAAACATCTGTGGATACGATAAATAAATTAATGCCGTAAATTAATGTCGGCGCTTAACAATACAATTAATTAACTCTCGTGGCCGGCGAAATAAATTGTGCGCGGCGCGAAGCGGTCGCATGAAGCGAAAAAAAGGCGACGGACTTGTCCGCGAATATATTGACCGTTTTGGCTTTGACATATTTTCGAATGAGGCGGGAATTCGAGATAGGTTATTTCATAACCATAACGAAATGCATTCGATAGAAGTACCTTCGATCGCGACTGCATGACTGAATTCTTTACAATCCGCCATAGCGCTTTATTTTCTATCGACGAGTATTTTTGGAGTTCAGTGTAACTTAATTTTTAATATAAAATTATCATAGATATATATTATGTACGTATCGATCGGTTGGGTAAATTAAAGAAAATTAACGGAAACGCCCAACCGACATTTTATTGCCGGTTAGGACGTTGATTGTACATCTCGCTCTCGCATTCTGTGTTTATTCTAGCTCGTTCTCGCATCTCTCCCATCTCGCATTAGCATTCGCATTAACCTGATATATCGATTCAGAAATATTGTATTTTGTATTGATTGACATTTTACATTTGTGTATATATTTATGTTTAAGTTAGAGGGGTCAAGAAATGGAATATCGAAGCGTCATCGCACAATCGTCTGGCTAGGACTGGGTCCACGTTTGCATGTATCGGTGACCATCTAAGGTAAATTTAAGGAAATTTAAGGAATCTTTAATGCCCTTTTTATATTCAATATTATCAATGGAAGCACCGGGATTGGCCTAGGTATAATCTAATGATGCGAAGGTATGAAATATACAAAAATAATTAGAATGTAATTATTGTACTTACATAGAGATGTGTGTTACTGGGAAGTAAAAGAAATCTAGTTATTTTCGAAAGGAGCAACTATCAAACGGTTAGCTTCCGACGAGGGGACTCTTTAACAATAAACAGCACAGAAACGAAATTTTGTATACGCATTTAAGATAGCCCGTTTTAAGTTTCACCGCCGCAGGGCTGCTGCACCCAAGATTGGCTCGGGACAGAGCATGTTAATAAAAGCTTGTTTTGAAAAATGTGTTTTTACTTTTAACTTATTTTGTTCAGAGACACAACTGTCAACGGACGTCTGTCCTCACGCGCCTGCCCACGTTTGGTTCGCGCACTTGTTGACGCGTATCTGTAGGTATTACCGCTCGGACACAATTTATAAACTTTCCATGCGGTTTGGTACCGACTCTATCCCATTAAAATACACATGTATAGATTACATTATTAATGCATTTTAGTAGTTGTGTTTTTTTACTTCGATTTTTTTTGTTTAAAATTATTATTATGCATTCTCCTAATCAAATATAAATTATTGATTTTATGTGCAAAAAACTGTAAATAAAACGATATGTAGACTGTTTCATGCACCTTCTATGCAGTGAGAGAGTCCTGCCAGTACTTCTTTTTGTCAACCTTTATGTTCCCTTATGGTAACGGTCCACCTTAATGTCTAAAGACTTATCTTACATGCGTCCGGCTTTTATAACATCACGTGACAGTACTCAGGCGGTCACTCATCTAAGTACTGACCACGCCTGATGCTGCCCAACATCGGTGATCTGACGGAAACCAGTGTTTCAATGAGGCTACGGACGTTATATAGTACTCATACGAACTGTGGCATATAACCAGCCTTAATTATAAATAAGACAAAAACGAATTTACCACGTGATGTAGCACCCGACGTCTCGGCTATGTTGCAACCGCCGCACCGTTGTCCAGGGTAGATTGGTGAATAGACGGCGGTTGCAACATCGCCGTAACGACGGGGGCCACAAACTTCAAGCGGTAAATTCTTTATTTTTATAATGCCAAACAACCGCGATAGTCTTTAATTTCATATCAGCAGCTTACAGTTACTTATTATGTGTCGATTCATTTGCGCGATTAGGTATGCAGAGGTATTAATAATTATTTGCATTATTGATCGCGGTTGACAAAGCGGCTCGCCTCTGCCATTAATCAGTGCCCCGCGGCAAAAGGCAACTGCGTTAATGGCGCGATATTTCAAGATGTCCGCCGGTTAAAAACCAAAACACACTAACCTATAATTAGCAGAGCCCCGGCGACGATAAAGCTCGACATTAAACATGTGTTAATTTAGTTGACCGCCATTTTTATCTGTCGACTTTGCGGCGGCTCTCGTTATAAAGAAAAGCGGAATGCTTTTGACATTTTACGTAACGGAGGAAGCTTTCGAGGGCCGCCGCGAGAATTTGGATAGATTATTTTTAATCGTGGCCGCTACCGGTCTGCGTCAGATATATTGACGTCTCCGAAACCAGCATTCCTTTTTCGGATAAAATATTGACAGATAAACTCCGCTTCCTAATTAGAACATAGGTTATTTGACATGGTTAATTGACACTTGACAGAAAAAGACGAGATAAAGCCTGGCTTGATTGGATCATAAATACTGGCGGCAAGCTTTGCAGCCTTTGATTGTATATTTTCTCATCGAAAAATTACTTTGATTAATGGTTTTTATGGGAGTGTAGGGTTGCCTGTGTGATCTTCAGTTAATTCTTCATATTTGTTTTCTTCGGGTTTTAAAGATCGTTCTAATTATATTCTGTTCTTTCCCAACTAAGTTTACGTCAAATCCATCGACTAAAATCCTAATAACTGCAGGTCGATTTTCTTTCATTTTAGATTAAAAGGTTTGAAATGTATTTTGAAAAAAAAATGTTTTCGTTATAACTTAATCGCCTTGTTATTTTTGGAAATATTTACCAAACTACTGTGAACAAATATAGGATGTTTATATATGGTGTTCGAGCACGGCATTCCTTTCAAAGAATATCTGAATAAAATTTAACTACAATATTTTAAAAAAAACTTTTACTTTTACAACAGATTAATCTGGACAACGTAATTGTCGTCTACAACCTTTTCTGGTTCAGGCCTTACCTGCCAGTCAAAAAAATACTATTTTATTTTCTCGTTTAGTTTTGCATACAGAGTTACCCTTTGATAAATTTGGTGCTGTGTAGAAAACCTTGTATTGTATATTCAGAAGTAACATAGGATGCACAACCAAAGAATGCAGGGTTCACGTCAGGAGGAGCGACGGCATAATGCTGAATTTAGTGAAAATATAAAACGATGGCCGATTTTTCTGTAAAGAATTTTTTGGTTTGAAAACTCCTCAATACTTCATTAAATCATGAGCATATCCGCCTTAACTTCAATTTCTTCTGAAGGGTGTTAAAACCGTCGTTCTAAAAATGTGTGAGATATAAGTTTGTCAAGCTGTCAATCAGGGGTGGCTCAGCGGTGGCAAGTCCAGGTTTATCACTGCTCCACCCATCAAATCACCCCCCCCCCTACCCCTTGTCAGGTGACGTCGCGTCGCTGCAAAGTCGTCGCCTGTCAACTGACAGCTGTCAAGATAAAATATTAACCAAGTGTCAGCCCTTCCCACCTGAGATATACCAGACGCTGCTTCTAGTCGAAAAAAATGCGTTATATATGTGCCGTTTAATTAAAGGAGATGACTATAGAGTATGGAAAGTGTTGCAATTACAACTTTCGGGAAAGTTGCAAAAAAAAAAAAGAATTAAATTAGAATCCAAATGAAGGTAATTCTATATTTGTTTTTTTTAAATATTTTATTCATGGAGTTTTTTGGTATGTCTATCATGGTTTTGATGTCATATTGAATATGATATTCGAATTTTGCTGTGTCAACCTTCAGCAACTCTCAATTTTCTCGACAAAAAAAAATATTTGGCCACGCTTTGTGTCGCTATGATAAATAAATCGCTATGATACAAAAAAATTATGATGTTTGACAATGGAATCTCACCTGAAATATCCGCGAAATGACGCGCGAAATTATTCTAGCGGCTGTCTACGTATCTATGGTAATAATGAGATATTTGGTATGGATTTTAGGACGCGTTCGAATTAGAAAATATTACTGTGCGCTCCGGGAGCAAGCCGCCAATATTGGTAGTTACGTAGTCAACGATGTTCTGATGTGCAGCCAAATTTGGTCGTTACGTAGCCGAAGGGTTAAAGTATGTCTGTGTGTCTGTCTGTCTGTGTGTCTGTCTGTTTATCTGTATATCTGTTTCTGAAATTTGGCTTGCAGGCATCATTTGGTCATGGCATGATTTGAAAAGGTTGTAGTTAAAAAATCGGTCGACCAGGGGGCGCAATAGTCATATTTAATCTCGAAATATCAGACTTATAGACTTGAAATTTGGTACACAAGTGCCTAGTTGGGCCTAAATCACATTGTCAAAATGTTGGTTGGAATATGTCTTAAATAAACTAAACTAATAATATTTAAATTCAGCAATATATTTTAATTAAATATTAAAGACATTTGTTGTCGCTTGGTCCAACTCCGCCCTTAACCGAGACACGAACCGCGTCCGCCGGCAGAGAAACGGCGATAATCGATAATACTTATAAATTTATTATTCAGATGAAATCAGTCCTTAGCTACTTGCTGGGAAAGTCTTGGTATGTCACAACCAATTTTAAAATATACTATATTCCACACTTTAAATCTACTTGAAATACAATTAGGTACTACATCCGTCTATATATTGATAGCTACTACTGTGATGCACGCATAAAAAAACGTTTTCAATTCCAATTAAGTGGCTTACGTAAGCCATCCATCATATTTTATAAGTAAGGAGTTCCATCACGGACAGCTTGATTACTGCACACGGCCGGGCTTCCCCGAGTGACAGCTGCCGCGTGTGTGACAACCGTGATGAATGGATTCCCGATCATTAGGAGTCATGGAACAAAGGCAATGACATCCTCCTATTCTCTCGCCAACTCATCAATCAGACACCCGGCGACAAGTGCAACCTGGGTAAGTGGCAGTCTTATTGCTTCCACGTAATGGTATAAATTTTGCATTAGATAGTCTCATACAGGCACGTTTGAACTTGTTGTAACGAATCTAAAGTCCTAGACGTTCGTCAGATATACGCTAAGGTAGTCCTACTCTACTACTATGATCATGAATATATATATATATATATATATATATATATATATATATATATATATATATATATATATATATATATATATATATATATATATATATATATATATATATATATATATATATATATATATATATATATATATATATATATATATATATATATATATATATATATATATATATATATATATATAAAATATTTATATATATATATGAAATTTTTATATATATATATATATATATATATATATATATATATATATATATATATATATATATATATATATATATATATATATATATATATATATATATATATATATATATATATATATATATATATATATATATATATATATATATATATATATATATATATATATATATATATATATATATATATATATATATATATATATATATATATATATATATATATATATATATATATATATATATATATATATACATATATATATCTCTTTTTTTAAGAATTCGTTTAAAGGATGACACTTTGATGAAAAAATAAAAATAATAAAAGCCACTTACATAGCTGGAAGGTTTTCCCGGACTGGATTGGGAAATGCTTATTTTAAATGAAATTTAAAATTTCAAATCGAATTTTCGGTATGTCATTCCGCATTTAAGAGACGATTCATTGTGATTTTTTTCATTGTTTTTGCTTTAATTTGTCTCTAATAAAGACATTTTATTTTGGTTTGCAAAAGGATACGCTTTGTTTTTGAGATGTGGATGAAGGGCGATCGTTCTCTAGCGATAAAGAGATCCCATTAAACCTACATTGTGTTTCTAGATTAAAAAGGCCTTGTAAACCTACATCGCAAGTCAAAGACAACCAACCAATCTCGTTTAAATATAAAGCAATCCCTAATTCAACCAAGGGACCCCTTTCTCCACTATGTACTATGTATGTAAGTGGCTTTTATTATTATTTTCTTCATAATCATCCCTCTAATCAATTCTATAAAGAATATACATATATATATATATATATATATATATATATATATATATATATATATATATATATATATATATATATATATATATATATATATATATATATATATATATATATATATATATATATATATATATATATATATATATATATATATATATATCGGAATCCAAAGGTACCGATATATATCCGATATATGTAAAATAAATCGCTACCCAAAAGGTTATTTTTTTTAAATCACTTTATTGTATTTTAAACTTATATAAAACCATTTAACTCTATTGAGTTTGGGTACTTTATGTCGCTTTTGAACAAACTTTTTATATTTCAAAACTATTGGTTACTTTTTAGTTCACATTGCTATTAAAGCGTGATTTTATTTTTTTTAAACTGTAACTTTATTATGTCTTTTACCTGGTCGCTAGCATATGAAGTCTCCTTTAGCCATATTTTCTTAGGTTATATGTATGTTGGTTATTATAATTGGCTGTTTATTTTACTGTTTTTTTGATATAATTTACAATCAAAACATTAAGTTTCAAATCTATAAACTGCAATATGCCTTTTCGTAATTTTGACATTTCAATTAAGCTGACTGGAAAGGCAGCCTCCGGTGTTTTTAATATCAAGGCGGGGATGTAGCAGGAAGCAATATGGACAAACGGGAAATAGAATGTCAAAGGAGCATCGCATCGCAACCCCCCGGCCTCACCCCCGCCACCCCTCTCCGACTGCCCAGGGCGAGGGTTTTGTCGAACCACGTTGAGTTTTAATCGCAAACAGCAAGCGATTTGTAGATAGACATCATTTTATTGGATGTTGTGATGCTTCCACATCTCAATGTTGGATGTTGTGATGCAATCCATGCTTCTCAAAAGCGTGGATTTTGATAAAGTATAACTGAAGACATCTGATTTGCTTTATTTGCCAAAATATCCTTAAGATGTGTTTACAGGGAGAAAACTGCTTTCTTATGGAAACTGGTAACACAACAGCTATTGTTATCTATATATATAGGAGTCCTTTAGCTCCCAAGAAAACCGACTTTCAATGGCAGCTGATTTTAATATAGTATTAATAGGATTGCGCTCCGTTAATTAGTGTTCACAAGTAACCTAGTTTAAGTTAAGTCATGCAATTGGGTGGTTCCACTCGTACATTCGAGGACCCTGCCAGTCTGTCAAATCTAGTGATAACAAGTCCAATTTGATATTTCGGCTGGGGTACCACACGGGAGTGTATTGTGTACTTGCCTTGTTTTTCTTTTTCTTCATACACCCGGTTGATAAAATTCATACTTCTTTATATAATCTATATTCCGATACGCTCCCAAGGGTTATTTCTCAGATGAATTTGGCCCTGGACCGAGTTTTAAAATGAGAAGATTCTAATGGCATAACTTTAAATCCCAGCAAATCCAAAGTCACTTTGATTGGAATTGAACGCCTATTGGCTTACAGGCGTTGCGTCCATACAAATTAATAACAATATCATAAAGTTTTCTAAGGTTCTTAAAAATCTTGATTACTCCTCGTCGATTTTCTTTCTCGGCAGACACAAACTAGCGAAGTCAGTAGACGAATCCACTTCGGCTATCATAGTCTTCGACGGCTGCAAAAGTTCCTGCCAGTAGAAACAAAGCTTACCCTCGTTTAGTCCTTGTTGGTGCCAAGAGTGGACTATGACGATGAAGCTTGCCTGGATGCGCGGAAGAAAAACTTTGAAAAATTTTTTATGTTTCCTGCTGAAATGTTCCATCCTGAAAAAAAATTAATGTTACAAAATTCCTGCATCAGGTCCATTACGTATCTGGAGTATCAAAATAGGGTTAAATTTCTGAGGATATGCAATAATAAAAGTTGTTCACACATCCTCTCTATTCCTTATGAGGGTTGTTTAGGCCTTAATAACCTAAACAACCCTTCCTACCCAAAACATATTTTACACTTCTTTAAGCAGTCATGATCTCCCACTCCGGTAAAATCAGTATAATACAACTAATATACCTAGGCGTTATTGTTCATTATGCATTCTCTCTATCGCCATTGATTCAGCACGACTTTGGAACCAGTTCGTTTATATTATTATAATTACAACTTCATTTTCCACTTTCAAATGTCGTTGAAAAATTTCTAGCTATCCCGACAATGCTTTTCATATCCATGTTCCTTTCCCTCTCCTTTGATAAAATGCATTTTTATTTTATTCTTTTATATACCTACTTAATTTATGGTACCCTTTACTCTCACCACTATAAAGGTATTACTAAATTGTCAGTTAACTGAATGAAATTGCGTAGTCAATAAGTTTTGGACTTTTTCAATTCGTAAAATGATAAGTTTTTGTATTGTATTTTTTTTAATTCCCCTAATATTCGGACACTCTATATTTATTAATATTATTTTTAAACCGATTTAAATTCGGCCTCGGATCAGCATGATTCGTTCCATGGTTCTATGTTATCTTGCCCGCTTGCTCTTACATTGCTAAAAGGACGTAGGTATTCTTGTGGCCCACTGTACTTTCACATAAGAAGACGACAGTATACTGTAGTATGGAAACGATCCCCAGCCAATGTGGCAATATCGTTCGTTGTAATTAATACACATGATTAATTCGTGGTGTAAATAGGAAAAATGTTGTAACGATCCGCATCCGGAGCGGCAGAATGGGCGTTGAAAAATGCGCAGCAATTACATCCGAGAACTTCAAAGCGAGCATAAAATGAGAGAATCCGAAGCAGACGATAAAAATGACATGCAATAAATTAACAGTCGAGATAGCATAGCATGACTGCGGATGGAGTGGCTGTTGCTCGAGGAAACGCATGAGTTATGTGCTGAGCTACTTTTCGCCTATAAAATGGCACATTTCGCAATGTGGTTTGCTGGTTATGCCTTTAGATATATATAACTGAAAATAAATCAACTGCAGAAGATGACGATGGTTAGAGTTCTTAGGAGCTCTCTAGACGATCAAGCATGATTGACAAGCTTCGCGACGCGGGCAGGGAGGGTATCGTAAACCGCAAGAAATATGCAAATATTTTTTTATAATATTTACCAAAAATGCCTATTTTATTAGTTTATAACAGGGAGTCACATTAATTAGACGTAATTGATTGATAAATGACGTGACTCCCTGGTATATTTCTACAAAATTGGGCATTTTTCGTAAATATTAAAAAATATATATTTGCATGTTTCCTGCTGTTTACGATACCACCCCAGCCTGCGACGCGATGCTTGACAAGCATGCTTGATCGTCTAGAGTCCTATAGCATACGTGCTATATATAGCGGCGTTGAGTCTTGATGAGATATTTGTGGTTTGTTGCAGTACCACCTAGTTTGCACCGGTCGATGCGTATATTACAAAGCGAGTTCAGCATCAGCCACATGGAGAACGAGAGGATAGATGATTTTGATATTTTCCCAACAGCAGTCGAAAGGTTTTTTGTGCCTTCCTGGTTGCGTGTCGCGTGTATTGAGTTAAGCATTACAAGAAAACGTGTATACATTCGGAGGGTTTCTGTCTTAGGGCATTTTGCTATTGTTTTTACTCGGCAGGAAAATGCTTAATGCCAGAGAATGACACTTAGCGGTATCAACCCAGAGAATAAGGACAGGACATTAAGATATAATACCACATTGAATATATAATACCACATGCATAGCGGGTAATAAACGTATCCCTTATATAATAATACTGAAAGCATGTCATATTGAAACATTATAATTTCATGCTTTATTACTCGATTCGAATCGAACATACTGTCGCCATCTATCGAGCGGCCATCCATCTATCTGCGTAGGTAAAACAGCCACTTGCCCCACATCACATCTAACATTTCTATTTTCACGTCGTATCTGCATTCGTCGTTCTAGACTCCGGCATCCGCGGGTTTAAAAAACACAGCTCTCTAGCTCTTTGTGCGAAAGAGATGCGCGCAGTCCTCGTTGCGTAATTTCCGATCCACGTCACCCAGTCTTAGTTTCAATTTTCGAACTTTACTGACGTTAAACGTAACGCTTTTTGTCAACGCTAGATTTTACTACCCATCAAATTGTCGTACCGGGGTATTTAAATTAAATCGATTCTTAAGGAGTAAACTCCATTAAAAAAAATAAAATCCATCTGGCGCACTCACTCTATCTAAAGTAGCTGCTATGTCAATTTCACAGTTGCAGTTTCCATCACTTTATAAATGTATCGCATCCAAATGAAATGTATTCCCCGCGGAGTCGAGGCGGCGCGAAGGCAAGATGCGAAATTGCCGGTGATATCGGGTGCAGGGCCGGTAGTTTGTAATGGCTGTCGCCGCTGTCAGAGCGCACAAAGCGGGCATAGCGCCGCGGCCCCGCGAACTATTTGTCACCAGACAAGGATTAATGGGCGTCGTCTCCACAAAAACACCTGGCCTCGTCTATCGCCTGACACTTGTTACCATTTTTAACCCCTGGACAGGGAGAGGACGCCAGCGCCACTCTGGTAATTGTAATATTGTCTACGTTGGTGATGTACAATTTTAGGTCGTTTACAAAATTTGGAGCACTCTGTAAGGCACGGAGAATACAAACATGTCGTGTTTTTTTCGACAGATGCATATAAATGCTTTAGTCTCAAATATGCCTCGTTCATGTTAGTAATACAATTTTTTAATTTTTTTATTTTTATTAGTAATATAATAGTTTCAAAATAATTCATGTGTCCGACTATAACCGTCCGTGCACATGCTGTAATGCTGTAATGTTATAAGAGAGGTTCCATTGTCGCGACTTAATGAAATAACATTGTTTTAACATTACGACACGGTAACTACTGTCACGCCAACACCGTTACGCGTCATGATAATTCATACATATAGACCACAGTCCGCGATATATATATATATATATATATATATATATATATATATATATATATATATATATATATATATATATATATATATATATATATATATATATATATATATATATATATATATATATATATATATATATATATATATATATATATATATATATATATATATATATATATATATATATATATATATATATATATATATATATATATATATATATATATATATATATATATATATATATATATATATATATATATATATATATATATATATATATATATATATATATATATTATATATATATATATATATATATATATATATATATATATATATATATATATATATATATATATATATATATATATATATATATATATATATATATATTATATATATATATATATATATATATATATATATATATATATATATATATATATATATATATATATATATATATATATATATATATATATATATATATATATATATATATATATATATATATATATATATATATATATATATATATATATATATATATATATATATATAAATATATATATATATATATATATATATATATATATATATATAATATATATATATATATATATATATATATATATATATATATATATATATATATATATATATATATATATATATATATATATATATATATATATATATATATATATATATATATATATATATATATTATATATATATATATATATATATATATATATATATATATATATATATATATATATATATATATATATATATATATATATATATATGTATGTATATATATATGTATATATGTAATCTATGTTGAAACAAGCGTATTTTCGTGTATTACATAGTTATATTTTTCTCAGTGTATTTGTACGTGTCGCCTAGTAAGTTAAGTAGCATAATTTATGAAATATTGCTGTTAATGCGAAAAATCTTTTATTACGAGAGCATAATATGGACATACGCCAAAACTATTTAGACTGGTTTAGACTGGTAAAGTAGTTCAACTCATTCTTATATAATAAATGCTGTCTTAAATCTTAAAATAAATTATTAATAGTTAAAATAGTGATAAAAGCAAAAGTTATCTATATTTAGTTCAATTTTGAAGAAGTTTATAGTTGTTGTTCCTTTTTATATAATTAATAATGTTAAGTACATGAATACTGCATATGTTGCTTTATTTATATATATTAAAAATAACACTTGTTTGATTTTTCATATAAATTAATACGTAAATACTTAAAATTATGTTAAAGATAATCATTAAGCATGTCAATTTTACGCATGATTATCTTTTTTGTACATCACATTATGATTACCTTTTTAGGATTAATTAACTAGAAGATAGTGTATATATTTCACGTAATTTTCCAGATTTTATTGAACTTCATAGAAATCATCCATAGAAACTCCACCGGAAAAATTGACCGACATATCAAGATGGTCGTCTATTATGGTCCGCATCGAAGGTGTATTAATGAGTGGTCGACGAGCGGCACTTTTATCCGCGGCATCGCCTGGCAAACGGTGAGATAAGACAGATCGTCCGAATTAACGAATGTAATTCGGTGGCAGTCTCTTGCTGGCGACGATTAATAACGACGTCAGCCGAGCGGACCCGATCGGAAAATATCCCAGATAAGAGTGCGGTTTGTGTTAATTGGGCCTCTACTGCGACACACCCGTCTCATACTAATTGCCTGATCACTCATGCTGTCATAAGAGGACATTATCGCCAAACTATTAATTATATGGTATGGATTATAAGATGTGGTTTATTGATTGTAAATATGATTTATAACTACACGCTCATATTTTAACTCTTTTTTATAAAGAAGGAGCAGTATACCTCCTGCATAGATGTTTTAAAACTTTCCTCTTAAAGCTGTATTTGGACAATAAATCAAATTTAAAAATACTTCAGTACAAAAGACCAAAGAGACAAATTTTAGACGTTAACTTTTTTATATTAATACCCTTTCATTACGCCGAGATATTACAACTTGATCAATTGGAACATAAAAAATGAATTTGACATTCAGCGTATTTGAAAATTAAATAAAGAAATGGTTATCGAGTCATAACAGATTTACCATATAATATATGTCAAAAATTATAAAGTAATAAAATTGGGTGAATAAATTTTTCCTATATTTTAAATATGAATGTTGGTGAATTTAAACCATGAACTTTATTACCAAAAATCTTCAATATTTGCTGTTTTTCTTGTTTTGTCAAAGTATTTGTAATGAAATTAGTAAATAAAATAAAATAAAATTTTTGACTAGGTAATAATAATATAATAAAATATTGTATTACGTAACATATACTTCAAATTAATAAAAGCTATTTGATATTTTTCTCGTGATTTTTTTTTTTATCTTTCTCTTTCTCTTTTGTTTTCTTTCTTAGAACATTAATAACTTTTACAGGACTTTTTTCATTTTACACGACTGCCCAACAAAAAAGGAGTGTAATGGCGTTTTTATTTGACCATAACGTCTAAACGCTTGAACCGATGTAGAATTGTGTAGTATTGTGAGAATTTTTATGTCATCATGCGTGTCATAAAATACCTTTACTGTCCAAATATCAAGTTGTATAAATAAAAATATAACTAGTTGTATAAATGTTTTAATATCCAAATGCCAATAAATTAACATAAATATATCGTGTTTAGTATCAAATGAAAGGTCTGATAGAGGACATTCCGGTAATATACATGTATATATATATATATGAATAAATACATAAACTATAAATATTCCATAAAAAAACCATAATAAAAATAATTACATATACACTATTTCACTTCTTGTAATGGCAGTCGTGCTTTTCATTCTTTTTAATGTATATGTATGTATAATACTTGTTTTTAGTTTTATTTCTTGTCTCTTTGCCTCACTTTATTTAATGGAATTTTATGTTTATTTTAAATATTTAACACTGATTTTAATATTGGAATTACGATTTATTTTTTAGAACCACATTTTAAATCAATTTAGTGCTATAATGAGCATTTTACTACAAGGTTTAATTAATTTATTGTACTATTAGAACCCTGTTCATCCTAGAATAGGTTAGTCTCACTTGGGTGGCAGAATCGACTAAGCATATAGTTTTGATATTCGGTTCCCCTTACTTATGTAGCCAAAAACAATGTCTTATAGATATTAATTCAATAATAATAATAATATATACATAAATAATAACTTTTGATAAATAGTTATTATTAAATTAAACGTACTTTATATTGGCGTAATTTAGAAAACTAAACCTTTCGATGTTTGCCAATGTTTGCGAAAATATGGCTTTTGAGTAACTCTAAAATTATTTGTTTATATAGACTTATTTGAGCTACTCTTTATTATATGCTATTTCCAAATCTCCAACCATTTTAAATGAACTTCTGTACTGCTGTATGTGAGAGCGACTACACTAACGCAGTTTAGAAAAACTGAATTAAATTTAAATTTGTTAAAATGAAAAAGTCGCTATTCAAAGAAACCAGAGTTGGCAACAAAATGTAAAAATTAGAAATCCAGAATTTCTCAATAGAAACTAATTTAAAGAAGTGCCAACGCAGTAAAAATCGTAATGCAGTCAAAACATATGACATCGCCGTGTACTGGCAGTCATCCCGACTAGCATGCAAGCATTCCTACATAGTGAGTGATGTCCGGCGACGGAGTGACTAATCGACGCCTCGTCAAAGACTAATGCGAGTCACTCGCTCACTGTCCGATACGAGCCGGATTAAAATTAAATACGAGACGGTCGTTTGTCCTTGCATCTGACGACGGGGTGGTGATCAGTTGCGTGATATAATTTGGTGCTTTGATAAAACATACGACAGTTGGGCGGTATAGACTACAACGGGCGAACCCGTCACCCCAGGCTGGTATAGCGATATATGATCATTCTTTTAGCCGTGGGATGAGCGTAGAAGTCTTAGACAATGACGATCCACCTCCTCCGCCAACCAGGCGCCATACCGCCCGGCACCGGGCAGTTAACCCAGCGGGTAGACCAATCGCCCTCGCTACCAGTTTACGGCCAGATTTCTCCCCCCCCCCCCCCCCTTCCCCCCGATTAGTTACAGGTTCGAAATCGCTTGAGCGGTCCTCTCCCTTGTGTAGCGGTGAGTCTATAGCAGAATGGTCGTTTCAAGAGCGGCTGATACAAGGTAAACAACCGCCCCCGATCTATAGGACACAAAGCTGTTTCCAGTATCCCTCGACTATCTGTCGATTGGCTAACGATTCCCAGGGGAAGTGGCCCGCAGGCACAGAGTCCTTCCCGGGCTCTCACTTCCGATTGGAGGCTGCCGAATGAATGTTGACCGATGAGTTCAGCCGACCCAAACATATGGGTCATAATGGTTCAACTACGCTAGGCCATTAGCTCCCATAACACACCACAAATAAGACTTCCTCTCCGTTTTCAACGGTCTGATTAGATCTTAGGTTTGGTTGTTGACGGTTCCGTGCAGCTTGGGTGGTGTTGGTCAAACTCTATGTCATCTGGCTTGCCCAACCCACGGTTCTCCTATCTGGTAGCATCCTCGTAGAGGGACTTATCCTGTCAGGGCCGCCGTCAGCTTCTGTCACGGCTGTAATCTTGCAGTCAGAGGCAGTTGGGATTGAAAGATTGCCGAGTTCTGGTAAATAACTCGGGCGAAACTGGGCGGTTGGTGTACTATCCGGTTTGCTAGGCACCAGTTGTCGACCTGACGTCATCTACTTGGTCCATGGAGGGCAGAGGGCACCTCGGTCCGCGATATATTCAAATTGAATAATCGCTTAAGTCAGGTAGAAGCCGCGCAAGCGACCTCGAATTCGTGACCAGACGGGAGGACGAAGAAACCTGGTAGTCAGCCCGCCGACTCGAGGTCAGCCCGCTTGTCTCACTTCTCAGTGCCTAGCGTTGGACTCTCACGTGCGTGTTGGCGTAGCTAGACGGTGGAGTGTTTCGTTCCACAAAGTCTCTACGTTCACTTTACGTTGAAAGAACGATCAATACCGTTATACCTTCCGGTGTGACGGGCTCGCCCGTTGTAGTTGACAACTCTTCGAATCAGGTTAATTCGCTGTGATACAAGAATCAACCCGAAATAACCTCCCTAATGATTCTCTAATAAAGTGAGTATTATTCGCAGGTATGTAATAGGCCTGCGTGACAGCGCAGGTACCTACGTACCTAGGCTGGCTCCTATTAGGCCTGAAATATAACCAGGGATGGTCCACTGTAATATTTCTGTTTACATGCTGCCAAGGGAAAGGGTTTATGATTTATGCTGAACCTAAACTCTCTTTCTAACAAAAAAATATACAAATATGAACCACAAATTCTAGTATTTCCCTAACCTTTCCTTACCTTATTTTGGCAGTTTATTTATTTATTTATATATTAATATATGTAGGTATAAATATAATTATATCCTATCGTATATTAATTTACTTATTTACTCTTGGTTTTAGATACGCATAAAATGCGCAACATTCCCTATAATTAAAAAATTCTTCTTATATTTTATCACAAATTATAGCACTCATTTTTGCCTACTCTTTATATTATCACATTAACGTGTTGGTTGACTAGAAGATATTGTTTATCTAGCAATAAGTTCGCAATTGTACTTAAATGTTTTATTGTGCAATAAAGGAGATTTTTCATTATTTCATTTTATATATGATTACTGTCTTTTGCGGTTATAACCTCAGCCCTCCTATAAACTCTAAAACTTTAATTGACATTGACATATGAATTGAAAGAAAACGGATTCTTACTGCGTGTAACTAGACGATAAGTTTCGGCAAAGTTATGAGTTAAAACTTCGAGATGTCGATCTTTCACAAGTTTCTCAGTATTTTTTTAAACAGTGGGAGAAGTTGTAGTGAAATTAAATTATATTATGTAGTGAAATTAAATTATATTATATTAAATTGTCGCGTGTAGGAATTCACGCTGCATGCACGCTGTATATCCGAGTTTTGATTCGTGTTTTTTTAAATTAAATTTGAACATTACTCTTAATTTATTATTATCACAATTTCACCATAACTGTGTTATCGTTAGTGCGAAAAAATACTTTTCATTCGTACGATAAATCTTTATACATTTTAACACCACTACGTTGGGCTGCGCACTCTGTCAGGCAAGTCGCTTTAATGAAATTATTTACTCGTGTCATGTTAATGGAACTGAGATGTTCGTTGAATAGCTCTCAGGTCCCTAATGGAGACCAGAGTTCCACCGCATTAGTAACGTTTAATTGTAGATTTGCCTCTCGTTTTCACCTCATTGAAACAGTGTCTAAATTGCACCGGTCAATATTCTTGAGTGGTATACTCGTAAGTGTAATAAGCAATGTAGGAGTTGTATTCTAAATTGCGTTTGCAATATGTTTTCAAATTGTATAGCATGGGAACTGTGTGTAATTTGTTTTGAAAACAATTTTAAAAGAAGCTTATTTTAAGTAATCTTTTCTGTTATAAGGGATGCTATGAATTTATTTATTTATTTCTTAAGAAAACATCCAGCGTTGCTTTAAACAATTTTGCATGTTTGATCGTAGCCATAAAAATAAGGCCGTTTACTTGTCTTCAACTTTTTCTTATAAATATTTACTAATTTTAATTGAATTTAATTAATTTGAGTACTATTAAAGTTGGGGATCGGGATGAGAGGGGATTGAAAAGGATGGTCTGTATTTTATACATAAATACATATGCACATGCATATACATATATGTACATAGGTATATCAATAGCATATTATATACATAAATACATACATAAATAAATACATAAAAACATATATAATCAAGAACAATGCTTGAATAAAATATAATTTGGTCTCCCTACAATAAAACGAATAAATTCTCCTGACCCTTTTATTCCTAAACTTTCATTAATATCCGATACCTTTATTATTGGAAATATGATTTACTAGATAATAAGTGCTTAAATAAATTTGATTCATGAGCTATACAAATGCACTTCGAAGAAATACTCGCATGTGTTTAAAAACAGGATTTCCTAAATACCTCTTTTTTATAATCAGTAAAATAAAAGAGGGTGTCAAATGTTTTTGAGCGGCACTGTATATAAATAAATTGTCAAAAAAATAATAATAAATTGAACTATGTCTACATTCTCTATGGTTCTATATAATTGAATGAATTAATGTACTATATATGCCGCAACCTAGCATTACATAACGCCATAAGACAATATTTAATGTTATAAGGGTTACATAATTACATATGAGGGTTACATAATTTAAGGATGATATTTATTTAACCCCGTCAGTCTTTGATTAGATCTGTGAGGGACCACCCCTCACTAGACTCCAAATTGTTTGGTGTGAGGTGGTGGTATCAACTTACGAGTTATCTCCGTATTGAAAGGCGGTTTTGAATGAATTAGAAGGTATTTATTGATTGAAAGTTTAATATTGTCAGTTATAACGCTTCCCGAACAAATGATGTTGACGCGAGTGTATAGATGCGCGACTGCGGTTACGATGATATACGGATGAGGATTGTATGTGTGCTCCTAGTATCTTGTACTGGGTACGGCTCGAGTCTGTGGGAATACAGACTGATGCTTCGAGACTAGGGAGGATAAGGAAAGGAAACCAAGGAGCCGGATTCGTTGACACACGTCGTGAGAAGGGTACCGAATATGCCGTCGCAACCTTGGGGAAAGGTGATCACTCGGGGAATGATAATTTGGTTGCTTTTTCGCCGGTTAATATAGGCCGATAAATGATGCAATCCAAAATATTCCGAGTAAAAGTATTGTTTCATCGTGCTGATTCATGGCTGCACGAGTTAAAATAATAGCTGAATTGTGTCAGTGTATTTCACTGGAAATCGATGCATTTGTTGATCGCATGTAATGAACTTAAGGTCCGTTACAGATCACTATGGCCACTCTGGATATTATAAAGGGATCCTGATACTCAGGCAGCAACGAACCATGTGAACTATATTTAATTTTACTACCTTATATCTACCGAATTTAAATATCACTTGTCGCATTATTATTGGTTTAGCTTGGACGAGTATTGGGTGTGATTCCAGATTCCCCTCTATACTTACTAGGTTTAATGATGAATGTGCTTCATCTTCCTTTTGCAGTCCCTTTCGACACTGTAGTATCTCATACGCTGTATGCATTTTGTCGTCGTTTTGTTCAGCCAGTTTAAAATATTGGGTTCGATTGCGTATCTCTTGAACTAAAATCGGAAATTACTTCATGTAAACGAGACAGAGCAGTACCTACGTCAGAGCGGAATGTGAAATGAACGGTCGTCACTTTTCCGCATAAAAACTACCCACTGAAGACAAAGCAGCAAAATCTAACAACGCACGAAATGTGTTCAAACTTATTCGGGCGTATATAAGTTTGACAGGTAGTTTTGGTGCGGGAAAATCGACGACAGTTCATTTCATATTCCGTTCTAACGTATTGCTCTGTCGCGTTCGTTTGAATTAGTTCCTATTTTAGTTCACGGAGAAGTGCAACTTGTAATTCAGTATTTAAAAAATGGGAAATTATTAATTATTTAATTATTAAAGTTAATATTTAATATTTCTTACCCATTTCAGTCGGATATCGTTGAAAAGGGCTTATTTGTTTGATATAGTGTTTCGAAATCAAATCGCTATTGTTTATTTATATTCTTATTTTGATCTCCCTTATCTACTAATTTTATTTTTAATAGATATCACTGTTATTAAAAAAAATACATATAAATTGTGACACTCTGCTCACCAGCAAAACTGGCACTTGCCCAATTTCATCTTCTAATCATAGCTCTAATTCTCTTCAAGTTAGGCTAGTACTAGGGTATGTAATTGGTACGTCCTCAACCGTAACTGCTGGAAATTGAAGGTACGCTTGTAATGCCGGTAAACAAATTAATCCAAGCGCGGGTCCGGTAGCAATCGGCGCCGACCAGAGATTGTTTCTAGAGGGCTGAGGAGGTGTCTGCGTCCGCGTCGGCGCGAGGTGCATTAATCACCGCCGCACTTTGTCATTGTCACCGCGAAGTGAGAGCGGCGATCCATCATGCCGCGCTCCTCGCTCCCCCCTCTCCGCCTCCCCGCGGCCGCCTAGATCGCGTCACGTAAACGAAGCGACAAGCCGCGACGGGAACACGGCGCCGAAAGCCAACTGAACTTGGATTTACTTCTGAACTCTGTCTGTACGCTCTTTTTCATTTCGACACTAGAGACGGGAATTATTATTAAGCACCTTTGATAGCTTGCACATCAGCGTACGAATCGGCAAGCATACATATACGAAATATGGCAAGCATACATAATAGGTAGGTAATATATGTTGCCATATTGACATATCTTCGATCTTCAGAGTGAGTTTTTAATTAGTGACACCCTTGCAGTGGGTGAATCAGTACGATAAACTGAGCAACTTTTAATATGAATATTTAGAGGTAACAAAAAAAATGTTTAAAAAAAAAAAATATATGATTTTTTTTATAAATAGCTATGAATACGGTGCGCTATCTAATGGTAGATAAAATATCGCTAATTATGTACAATAACGTTATTTTATCTACCGATAGATAGCGCAGTGCGCTCAACGCTTCTCAAACTCTTCTTTAATAGATAATATTTACAAATTTGACAAATATTTTTTTTTTAATGAAACTGTTTTTGTTTTTTCTAAACAAAAATATTAAAACTTGCTTACTGTGTCGTACCATTGATTTTATAGTGTAATAGATAGCACCATCTCATACAAGAAAATGGCAGCATATTTCTCGCCGTCACTACGCAGATGGCACTGGTAGTGCTGACGTCGAAAAGTATAGGAATTTATTTGGATATCTATATTAACATTGATAATTAAGTTTTAATTATAAAGGATCGATTGATTCTAAAAACCCAATAATTCAAGCAGTTTCAACGAAATTAGCATTCAATTATTAGCGCTATCTATTGCATTTCCTTCTACGCTACAAATCACATGTTCAATGAAGAAAATAATAGATGGCGTGCTATTTCAGGCATCGCCTTTCCAACAATTAGCGCGCGCTTCAAACGGGTCGCTTGGAGCCGAAAGTAGACAGGTGTGCTATAGATGTTTATACCGTATATTGATGGAGATGCGAGAAATAGGGAGTGACCCCGCGCTCGCCAATCGACTAGTCGATTACGGATAGCACTCACTCGACTCGACATTGTAAATTGTTGTACATTGTAATTGTTGACATTGTAACAGTTTACTGACATACACGCTCAATTACGTCGTCTTCTCGTAAGGATGTCAACCAACGTCGCTCCGCCTCCCATAATTTCTTGCGCAGGAAAGAGAAGATATGAGTGCTGTGCGGCGATGCTGTATTTTGCCATCTCATAGATGAATAAAAACACTCCCTGTCAGTGGCGGCGACAAAAATCTAGTGTAGTAAAGAGAAGCTTAAAATTATTTTTTAAAACATAAGAAATATATATACATTTATAAAAATGTTTATTGGTTTGTAACCATTTGACCCCAATATGCCATGAAGGTAAGAAATAAAAAAAATAGTTCATGATGTTTTAAACGTGTTTATTTTAATCACATTTTAGAATATCTACAAAATAATATTCTAATTGAGGCTCTTATAAGGCCGCCATTATTTTTTTGTCGAAAATTATTCAAATCAACAAATTATATCTACTCGATCTTCAGTGTTCACGATAAAATAGGACAAGCAATATAGTTTTATATGATTGGATGTATGCCTAAGGTTTATTTTAGTGGAAAATACAAAGGTACAGGAAGCTGTAATTTTGATAACAGAAATACAATTCTGTTCTCAAAAATTACAGCTTCCATTGAGCAATAATAACTAAAACCTCAGACGTAGGTAGAATCATAGAATCTGGTCTAAGCGCAGTCAGCTAGTATTCGACTAGACTGTATTCAGATCGCCCGCTTAGAGGATCCAAACCCTTAAGTATCCGTTATTGCCCTTTTAAAAGAGTGAGCTTGTTGTATAGTTGCCTCTTGGTTTGTTTTACATTTGACTTACAAACTAAATATTTTATCCGTATATCGACATATTTTTGGATAACGGCCCTTAGCAGATGAAGCAAATGATTACTGCACGGTTCCTGCTCAAATAAATGGGCATGAAGGATCGTGAAAATATCGGATCCGATGAATAATTTTAACGTTTTTGTAACCATATTTATAGGATCGCGATCGGATTTATTACTTTTGTCAAAATTAACCCTTACTACTGATTCTGCGGCATTACAAATTCGGATTACATCATTTGATGGATAGATAAGTCCACTTCTGTCTTTAAACACAATAAATAAATGAGCTTGTTTAGGTGTGTTTGCGACTAATGCTCCCAAGCAATCAGTGCAATTTAGTCTAGATAGTAAATATCTAACAACATACCCGGCAACGTATGCCACAACATGTTGTGAAAATACTGAATGGAAACCGGCAGGTAAACTCAGATCTTCCTCCTTCAAATTGCTCATGAATTGTTCGTCGACCATATCCACTTGTGATCCTGATCTATAACCCTTCGTTGTCAAGTTAATATGCTCAGTTGACGACGAACACGTTAACAAAGTTATGTGTTCCAGAGGAGCACAGTTTCCCCTGAAATTCTCTTTTAACTCCATGTGAACCAAGAGCTTTTTGTAAGTTGCCATAAATTGCAGGGCCGATGGATTATTGTTGAACCCGCCGTGGGACCGTACTACTGAAAAAAATATCTCTAAGTGGTCTTGGCTTAACTTGTACATTGGTAAAAAATCCAATGTTTTTTCTTGTTTAACGAGCTCGTTGTACAATCCTTTCATGCTGTCTATGCACACGCACAATCCAAGGAAACCTACTTTATTTCTGGTATTCATGATCGGTGTTTCATTGTCCATCAAAACTAGATGTTCCAAATAAGTTTTTGCATTATCCATGAACGTTAGATACTTCGTTTCGTTTTTCTCATTGATTGGTGCTTTAAAGTCAATGCCAGGAAACTTTCTTGAATTAAGAATGTCAGTCAGATTGTTCATTGTGTTGATGAAATTCACTGTTGGTTGTGAGTGAGCAAAATTAAGTATACGTAATTTTTTGTCGCAAAATTCAATAGCGTTCGCAACACTGGCACTTAACAGCTGTACTGCTAGCTTTACTTTCATTATTTGATTTTGAAAGTTGATGTGTTGTGTCGATAATTTATTTCCCTAGTGAAAATTTTCATTTAGTTGGAGCGTGTTTAATTCTTCAAAATATTGCCATTTGATTAGGCCGCCGTTATTATCTCTAAGAACCTTTTTACTTTGTAATGTATTTCTGACCAGTTTCACCATGTGACATGGGTCAAAAAATACAAAAACTGGTTCTTTTGTTGCAGGATGTTCGAAATAGGTTTTTAGTTGACGTTGGTAGTTAAACGAACAGCCAAGCTCTTGAGCCATGGCTATATTTGCTGGGCAACCATCAAATGTCATAGATACAACTACCACGCCTACATCGTGGCAATTAGAAAGGCATATCCTTACTAGATTGGCTCTTTGCTCACCTGTTACGCCGATTACCAGAAAATATCCTACTGGAATTTTCCACTGCTCGTTAATGGCAACTAAAAGGAACACCAGAGCTTGTTTGCATGGTGCATTGAAACTCCGGTAACATCAAACCCAGCACCAAAATCTACATATCCTTGGACTGCATTACCGTCAAATTCCTTTAATTGTCGAATCGACATCTCGTCTATTACCAAATTGCATAGAATTTTCTTGTCAGAAGACTTGACCTTTTGATCAAGTGCTTTAAAAGCTTCTGCAGTGAAACCTGGCGTGGCGTTTATGCATTGGTACCATTTTCTTATGGTGCTTGTATGTGGTAGACATGTGTTAAAGGTACTACGTACGTAAGAGTAGGCCTTTGGAGAATAGAAATGGAGGGTTAGCGCAAATGTACGCAGTTCAGGTGGATATTCTCTCCCTTTATGAGTCATCCTTTTCAAAAGAGCTGCTGTAGAAAGCCGGCACACTTCCAGAATATCCACTTGTTCTTGGTTGATCAGTCTTTTTTGCTTCAGTTCTTTTAATACCTTAGATAAATTGTCAACTTTCTTTTTCAAACGCCGATTAGCAGCGTGTAGTGCCTTGCCCCGCATACGTCGGCGTTTTGCAATGTCTTTTAAACGGATAATTTCTGTTTTTAACTTTCGTTTCCTTGGAGTGTCGTGTACCAGTCCTGAATTGGAAAGCCCTGCAACCTCCGACTGTTGACCGGAAAATGGAGATTGTTGTAGAAAAAGCGAAGGTACAGCGTCGTTTGTTAATCTACGGATTCCATTTTTGGTTTCATACATGTTTGAATCCGGAAAATGTACTGAACAGATTCTACTCCAAAAGTTTGGTTCCCAATTGGTCTTCTTTACAGCATCAATCTACTTCATCATATTTGTTTTGTCTTTTGGAAACCTAAAAGTAAGGTAAGTTTCTAAGTTAATAATAATAATATTATTAAAATTATTTTTTGGTCTGTTTTTAATATAACGTATTCGCACCACCGTATCACGTCGAATCCAACGACACCTCATACTTACGTCAAAACCCGTCAAGACGTTCGTTCTCTACGTTCAGACACTCATACATGCATAATATCAGCATATAAAGGTACGCCCTAAAAACATCTACGCTCTATCTGAAGCAATTGGATAAACCTATGTGAGTGGTCCAAAAAGGAATCCCTTATTGGCCTTATTATGCATTATTTATCATATTCCATATATACTCTATACTTATATTAACATAAGATTTTTTTACCATTACTACCTATAATTAAAAAAAGTGATTTGTCAATTTTTATAAAAAAATATTATCGATTATCGATTTCGCTTTTAAAATATCTCGATTCTCGATTAGTGAACACCAATTGCGACCGATTGCGGTCGAGCAAGACGAAGGGTGGGGCAGTGTGTTCCTCATCCGCTTTGCATCCGCTTACGTCGCGCTCCTCGCTTCACCCCCGTAATGGATAACTTTTATTTGGTTGAAAAGTAATTCAAAATTGCTTATCGATGATATGTGACACTAGATTTGTGTTTTGTGTGTTTTCTAGTATCATTTTTACAATGATCGATTGCACATTTAACCATCTTTCTTCTTAAAAACAATAAAAATGCTCTACAAATTCCCAACTATATCACTTCACAAGCGCTCGCGAACGACTGCGGGCCTTAGCCGGGCGGTCGATGCATTGTTCACACCCGTGTCTACTGTTGACACTCGCGCGCTCGCGCTCTATTTTATTATTAATACTCTAACGGCACACGCTTAGGGGCAAACAAAGGGGCAAACACATTATTGGACGCGTCCGTCAGCCGCGGCTTATGCCTGTGGCTTATGCACGCGATCTGTGTAATGAATTTCTATTGAGCGGTGCACATTATAGGACGTCAGTCGCGGACGACTAGGCACACGTTCGTAAGCCGCGGCTTACGGACGCGTCCGATAATATGTTTGAACGCCATCTATCGGCCAAATATTGGTTTATTGAAGATGGAAGCGCATTAAATCGAGTTTGAAAACTACGATGGCCATCTACCTGCCGTTTTTTGTATTAAATTGCGACTTCCATTTTGCAGTATGGAATGGCGTTATCTATTACACTATAAAATCAATGGTCGTACTCATTCACCCACTACAACGATGTCACTAATTAAAAACTCACCTTGTATATGTGAGACCTCGTACGCAACAGAAATTCAGGTCTGAGTTTTTTATTGTTATCGGGGTGATATCACGTTTTGGATAGTGCTGTCCATGTTGCGAGGTCTCAAAATTCTTAGTTCTCTGCCATGGTAGTTCTTGTTGTAGAGGCATCTCGTAGGCGTGAGTTGATGATTATATCCGGTGATACCTCTTACGTGCTTAGAAGTAATTCCTTGAAAACAACTTGAACTCCGACAGTTTTAATCGTTAAAAAAATTAAACAATTTTTTTTTTATTTCCTACCATTTACACAACTAAAAAAAACATCTCGTGAGCGAAGTTATTCACATTTTTTCATGCCCTGAAAAGTTTGCATGTTGGCGTTTACGAGGTCTCACATATAGAGCGACCGATATGTGGACTCACCAACAACTACCGCTGAAACAGAGTTGACACGTTTAATACCTTTCCCTTCATTCTTTTCAATATGGTCTTCTAAAGAGTCCAGATTCAATTAGTCTACAATTAGTCCAGATTCTGAATGCTCAGCTAAAACTCAAAGACTTAGGAATACTTTCGCTGACTAATCAATGTTTGCCGATAACGGCGTAAACCAGGAAATATACTACAAATAATCTATAAAGCGGACACGAACATTAGCTGAAAACCAAAAATATAAAGACCATGATCCGCACACGAAAAAGATATGGAATCTATCTATCAAACTTTACAGTTGACAACTTTAGGTTCAATTAAATAAACAAATCTAAATATCTATAGGCACTAAGTACACTTCTTCTTTTTCTTCTTCCTAGACCCTGTCCCATTTACTTGGGGTCGGCCTTCCTTGTAATTCTCCTCCACTGAGCACGATCTTGTGCTGTTTCGGCGTCGAGTTTAGCTTCTCTCGGGTCTTTTTCAACCGTCGTCAACCAGGTGGTTAATGGTTTTCCAAGAGCACGTTTCGTCGTTGGCAGGTCTAGGGGAAGCTTCAGCATGTTATCATATGGGCGTACCACCGTAAGCGACTTTATCAATATCGGAGCGACTCTAAAACTTCCCCTTATGTACTCATTTCGGATTTTGTCTAATGGTCTGACATCCGCTGACCAGCGTAGCATGCGCATTTCTGTTGTATGTAGTTTATTAAGATGTTGTTTGTTAGTCGCCCAACGTTTAACATCTTAGGCACTAAGTACACTAACGAGCATCATAATGACCAGCAACACAAAAATCCTAAATGTACCTGTAACCTTTATTGACTTCCAAAGCCATATAAACTAGATACAACACTGAATGAAATTATAAAATTCAGTAATAAAGCGACCAGTGAATTACCAACGGTTAACGAATATGAAATCTATCGACATTTTCAAGTCTTTTAACAAAAAATTGATGGTGAAGTCTTGACTATTTTAGAATGAATTTAAAAACGTGCGGATATGCAAACTCTGAGCTGCTTGATTTGCGGACTAGCCCAAGATTGAGAGTAAGAGTATACATTGGCTGAACCATGACAGAACTCCGCTAGACAAAATCCTCAATAAACATCTGATAAAAACTTCATAGTAAATATAACGTTGGTAGGCCTGGATATCTAAAGGATGCCAGTTTCTTTCACTTTTTTAACAAGGTAACGAACATACGGAGCTGACGGTGCTTCTCTTCTTCCAAAATCCGTACGCAATTTTCGCACACATTCTGCAACATTACCATGATTTTCAAAGTAATGTCGCAAGATTTCCCAGCGTTGTTCAAGCGTATACACAACCATATTCGTTCAGCGGAAGGATAAAACTAATTATCTGTCAAATCAGACATGAGGTAAGTGTTGCCATACACGAAATAAGCACTAGTTGAAATAAAAAACGTTACATGGCGGACCCTGTATGAATGGATAATGTAAGCCAATGTCAAAAATGAAGTGTGGATGATCACGCCGTGCATGGAAATTTAGATTCCGTGCAGCTTCTCTGAAACCTAATCCGTGCAGCTTGGGCCTGAAATCCGCTTATGTTTTCTTAGGTCAGCCCAACTGACGGTTCAGCTCGCATCCGGTAGGCTCCTCGAAGAGGGACTTAATCTGGAAAGGCCGCTGTGAACTCAGGTAACGCTGTGTATGCGAATGTAACCTGCGGTCGTAGACAGATGGGATCGGTCTTGCTGATCCGGGGAACTACCTCGAGCGGAACCTGTGTCATCCAAGCTTGCGCAATTCGACAAATAACCGGGTGAGTTTGGAGTCATACGTTTCTTAAAAAGCGGGGATAGCTGTTGACCTGGTGTCACCTAACCTTAGAAACGATCCTTTGACCTCCCGATCCCGAGTGAGTTTAACGAGCGAAGGGCGCCACGGATCCGCGATAAATCGATATATGAATTAGCGCTAACGTCAAGTAGAGCAGCGCAAGCGACCTCGAATCTAAGATCAGATTGGAGTATGGAGAACTTCGTACAAATCTGGTAGTAAGGTCGCGAGGAACCCCGCTGGGTGGCCCTTCCCAGTGCCTTACGGTAAGTTGTCAGACTCTTAGGGGCTGTTAAGAAAATATGCTATCAAAATAACTGAACATAAAGAATAACTTTAAAAACAGTATTTTTATTCAGAGTGATATTACCAAATATTAATGGCCATACACACGTTGATGATGACTGCAAATAATTGCCACTGATGATGACATTGGTCACCTATACCGCAGTATACCAACCTAGGGTATACTGTGTCTATACTAAGTGACCGCTACCTCAAAAGTCAAACTATCTAAAACAACTTTTATCAATTGTGTGGTGGGTCTCTTAAAAAACATTTAGTATCCATTTTCAAATTTATTTTAACATTAAGCGGCTTTATAAAGTATTGTGTCTAAATAACTATGTAAAAGTTTTTGAAAACAAATGATTTCATTTGATTTGATTATCTAAAATTGGGTCAGTTTTGTATTAAATTTAGTCATTAAAATGGAATTCCTTGTAGAAGTAGAAAGAAAATAATCGGGTATTATATTCGAAACGGACTCGACAACGGACTGCTTTTGTCACGATGCGAACAAATAAAATACGAGTACACTCCGCTGCAATCTTTTTGAGCTCTCGACCACAGTCTCAAAAATGCTTACACAGATTAAACACAACCTCGTCAAAACTACACATGAGAAAGAAAATTAAATGGCCTCGTGCTAGACTAGAGCCGCTATATGTAACGGACTTCGCCGTCTTCCTTAAAACCAAGGCATGTACAGCCAACGACAGAATATTTGATATCGTGATGATGTATTGAAAATTTCAAATTAGCTTTTATAGTCTAATTAACAAATTCAAATTCAATTTCAAATATGTTTATTCAATGTAAATACATAATATACACATACTGAACGTCAAAAGACAGTAATTGTACTTTTTCCTATTTTTTCCGGCGAGTTCTACAAGTAAGATTCCACTGGAAAGAACCGCCAAAGAAAACCAGTGACCACTTTTTTGGTACTATTATTGTCCATAATTTATATATAATCAATAATTCAAAAATATTTCATGTCCCCGGTCCATGTATTCACTTCATCGATGTCCCCGTGAATTGAAGACATGAAACAGAAAGAAAAAAGGCAGGCAGAAAACAAGTAATTTCACAATAAAATATAAATATTCAAAATAGATCGGCTATGCCTAGTTAGGAGCGACGCAAGCATTTGTTACTACAAACGGTCTAATTTTTTTGATGAAATAAAATAAAAAAATAAATAAATATTGAAGTGATGAATACAAAATAAAAAAAACTTAATTTCGACGTACAAAATCGACTAGCCATCCTAACAGTATTGTTTTAGAGAATGACTGTACTGTGATGTTCTGACTGACTGTACTG
The DNA here is from genome assembly GCA_944548615.1 of Micropterix aruncella. Taxonomy (NCBI): domain Eukaryota; kingdom Metazoa; phylum Arthropoda; class Insecta; order Lepidoptera; family Micropterigidae; genus Micropterix; species Micropterix aruncella. The sequence continues at coordinate 20,039,431 of OX155955.1, read as the reverse complement.
TAATGTTCATTAGCGATTAACACATGCATTACATGCATAACCGTCCATGATGTAATATCGATAATTAGTTTGGTTTATAATACGGTGTGATATATAATTAGGTGGAAAATAACATTAGTATTGTGACACAAAAACACAAAACAATCATGTTTCACTTTCCAAACTATTACCACTTTTATATTAGGAGCCTCAATTATAACAGTAGGTACATCTCAAACACAATACTTTTATAGACTCTGCTTACAACACAATACGATCACCTTTCACTGTCCAAACTATTATTATAATTATATGTGCCTCAATTTTACAGTACACAGTAAGACACATCTAAATCCAATCTATCCATCTAAATCCAATTTCCCTTAAAATTCTTCCAAAGCTACACCGGCTTACGTTGAAATTAGTATCATGAACAACTTTCTGGTGGAGAGTTTTCAAAGTTGGGATTACATTATCTGTTAAATGAAAGTTTAAAACAATCCGCCGTATTGCCGTTTTATCAAAATCATCCAAACCCGTCTTTGGTTTACGACAGTTAGTCTTTTTTTCCCTGGCGTAGAAAATGACGTCGGCTGGTCAGAATCTAATATTTTTTTCTTTTCGGCTAAAACTCTTTTTATTGACGCGATAGATATTTTACTAGCAGCAGAAAGCCTTTTTAAGACCGCTTGCAATTCAATTGTTATTCCGAATTTCGCTTCATCTTTCATGAAATGGTAAATATTTGATATTAATTCCCTTGTCTGGGATTTCAGCGTCTTATTTCCCAATTTTGTTTTTAACGGCATATTAAACGACGATCACGACAAGAAATAATAGAAAATAAAGTTATTTACCTACTGTACCTCCTGGGATTCAGCACAGTCGAACGCACGATCACAACCCAGAATACGAAGACAAAATACAACACAAAACGTATTTATTTGTTACTCTTCTGATTGTACCGCTAAACGACGGGCCGCTGAGACAATCACGTATATACTGAAAAATTATCACAGCCCAATTCAACTCAACACTAAACGAATCTATTAGTTATGTAATCGTCTGACTGTACCGTTAAACGGCTGGCTTCGACGAGAATCATTACAGTCACGCGTAAACTCAACCTCTCTCCGTCATTCTCACAGGTATAAAATATGCCTATCCCTTTTTTGGTTTCAGTGCATTGGTGTTCAATAAATGCAATACGTGTGACCTGAGCATGTAGTTGTAGAGCTCAAGATGTTTGCATTCCTCTGTATATTCCTTCATATCTGAGTGGTTCGAGCGTGTTACGAAAAGACACTCACAATCTACACTAGTATGCATAGAGACATTTTATGCAATTGATTAGGTACCTTTAAAATACCCATACATAAACACAACCTAAGCAACATTATAACCGTAAAAAGATGTTATTTTATGTAGAATCAGATAAGTATAGCTTTTATTGAGATGATCGTAAAATATGTTCAACGAGGCCACTTTACCTATCAAGGCTAATTTATATTCTCATTAATATTTTCCTTTTACCCTTGCTTATTTCATTATAGGATAAAGGTTAATTCTTTTCCACAAAACCAGCCACCCAAGCTGGAACTTAATAATGCAATAGAACAACATTCACGCAAAAAACTGGACTACATTTCCACATGCAAAACGCAAAATAAATTACTGGTAGCTGCTTGTTTATGCATTTATCGCAAATTGAGAAGCAATAAAGCTGCCACTGAAAAGTGACAAAAAGTGGTAAATCGATCTAACAAGTGAACGCTCCCAGACGACAGTAATTGTTCCATAATAATATATTCGTTTGACCCGGGGTCTAACTCTGTAAAGATTCCGGAACGTTTTTGTAAAACTGGCTAGATGCAACATCATGTCGAAACCACTTTATACCCCAGATATACCTTGCTATACTTTTGGTATACTGTACCGAAACTAAGCGCGGAACAACCGAACAGCGAAAGCCCGCCTACGCCCTGCTAGAAAGAGCAAGACGTGTGTCGAATGTAAGTACGTCGCCTACACTTGATTCACATGTATTCGCGTACTTTTTAATCGAAATATTCTGTGAAAATGGTGTCTAATAAAAATACTGCAAACTTAAAAATATCAAAATTATCGCGCATTTGATCAAAGTCCCGAAACAACCTAGTTACATACAGCGAGCTTTACAATTACATACAACGAGCTGCCATATTATTAGAGGCACCCAACGGTAACTAATTGATTATTTTCAACAATCTCAAAGTCACAAACTAGAATTTTCTGGTTTGTCTATGTATCATTCGATTTAATATATATATATATATACTATTATAACATATTTTTAGTAATCTAGTGTTTAATATCAGTTTTAGAATTATAATGACTGACATCATTATTCACCTGAATATTTCCCCTAAATCATAATTTTATATACCTGCCCATTTAAAAAAATAATGTCTGTGGTTATTTAGTAACTTTTCTACATAAATGTTATGTATTTTTTATATCAAAGTTAGTAATTATTCATTTGAAAAATAGTACTGGAAATACACACGTCTAATAATATGGCAACCCACTGTACGAGTAGGTATGTATAGATAATATAAATAATTAGCTTAAGTTTCTTCTGTATATTTTGGACGCACTCTATCAGAGAATAATTATTTTCCCCAATTTTTCAAAAAAAAAATATTTTTTCAAAACTATCTGATCTACAGTTATACTATTTCGTTTAAATTATATACCTACGAAATGTTACAGTTTCATACTGTGGGACTTTTATTAGAGAATATGTAACTAAAAGATATTATACCTAAGTAAGTAATTAAATACTGTAAGTCCTACATGAATACTTAAAAATATGGGATAGGTTTAGAATCCAATCTTATCGAATCAACATAAGCAGCTCTAGAACTACTGTTTCCTATTTATTGATCACAATTCGGTCTGGTCAATCCTCAAAACTTCAATACTTGTGGTGTTTCTTAATATTATGCAAAGTCTAGAACGATAAAAATCGAGATGATAGAGCAACATAACAATCGTATACCAGTTAGTTAGTAATTATTGTCGATAAAAGATTTCGACTTAATAAGTATGATACTATTCGGCTGCAAGCGTTGCATGTTGCTGCGTTGCGATAGTATGTATTGCGATAATTTTGCGACTGAGCATGTTTGTAGTAACTGAGCGTGTGAAAAATCTTCCGGAGTATGCCGTTCCGGTGTTAGTTTTAAAATGTGTAATATAACCTTTCTTGTAGGGGTACGCGGCGTGCTTTCTCTATTCTGTGGATAGAATCCTAAGGAAATCCCACAAAGAGAATGATGTGACCTGAGTGAGACCAAAGAGGATGATAATATTAAATTATATCTTTTAGATACAAACTTCTACATTGACATTGCCGGTGCTGTTTCTGTGATCGGTTTATCATAAAACATCGATATTTACAGAGAAGACTACAGACTTCTCCCCTTTTCTTTCTTTCAACCAGATGACCAATTGAAAAGATGGCGAAAAAAGCCAGACATATCAACTTCTGGCTAAAATATATTTTTGTGATTTCTGGTCATTCTGCCGTTTTAAAACTAATTTTCAAACAAAACTGGACAAAGCTGTTAAAATTTCGATTCAAAATTTGACATTTCAATCAATAGAGGATATATCTCATAAGAATTGGAAACAATTATTATAGTTTTCCGCCTCTCGAGTCAAATTAAGTTTGAGTGGCATAGCAACCTCCATGACAATTTAAATAGAATGAAATAAGTTTACTGGGTACAGTTTGTAGCACCCGATGTTTCGGCGATGTTGTAGCTGCCGTTGTCCAGGGTAGACTCACCTGAAGTCTACTCTGGGCAACGGCGGTTGCAAAATCTCCGAAATGTCACGTGCTGCAAATTTCAAGCTGTATATTCGTTTTTATCTCATGTATAATCTCAAACAACCGCAATAGTCTTCAATTTCATACCTCCATACATCGATGCCTTCCAATATTAGGAGTTAATGGGTCCCGTTGCAGTAAGGCCACTAAAGCCCATGTGGAGTGTCGGCAAACTCACGGGTAAGCACTTATCCGGCAGCCTCCACGCAGAAATGTGAGCCTGGGTGACTCTGGCCTGCGGGACAGATTCCCCTGGGAATCGCACTTCGGGTTCTCCTGGAAGGTTTGCGCACCGTGCGGCCAATTGATTGTGCATTTCGACTGACAGCCGCAGGAGTCTGGAAACGGCTTTGTTTCCGATAGAGCGGTGGGTGGTTGTTAACCTTACGGCAACTGCTCTTGAAAGGACCAATCGGCTACCCGAACAGCCGAACCCGAATAACAGGTGAACAGCCGGGCAAATGATGCCGTGGTCCGCGATAGATTTCGATAGATTTGGATAACATCGAATCACAGCTACGTGCGGGAGAGCACAGCGCAAGCGATCTCGGGCCTGTACCAATTGGGAGACTGGAGTAATCTGATTGCAACTGGAAGTAAGGGCGCGAGTATTCGGCCCGCTGGGTGATTAACCTGGTTATCTCGCGGTAATGCGTTAGCTTCTTACAAACGAGTGGCGTAACTAGACAGTGGATTGTTTTCCACCCAAGTCTTCTACGCTCACCTTACGGGAGACAGAACCATCAAATATCGTAAAACTTCATGAGGTGACGGGTTCGCCCGTTGTAGTAGGCAGCTCTAGTTGCCTTCCAATATTCTATCTTCTTATTATCAAATCAGCTGTCGCGCGACGTTCTGAAAGTCAGTTTTCTCTCATTTAAAATATCACAATTATTGACTGTTGAAGAAGTTCCTTTTATTATGAGCTTTGTCTTTAGCACCGATTTCCCCATTCCGATCAATTTATAAAATAAGCCCGTTCTGATCGAACCTCGTATGCAACAGCAGCGAGCGCGGCGCAAATCACTGGACGCCAAGTACTGCATTATTCATGCCGCTGATAGTTACAAGACGTACACTACGACCAGAGACACGCCGTTATCTGGTCGCCGAGTGCGGTCTATGGCCAGCCTGTCGCTGCCACTTAACAGCTGTTGAGTCTATATTAATCTATTCATATAATGGCGCCAGCAAGAAATAAAATATGACCGATAGTTCGGTGATCGAGATGATATCTCATTTCGTTTATAAAATAAACTGAATTTATTTAATTGAAGAAGAATTCAAAAAGTGTATGTTTTTAAACATCAATTTATTCTTCTTGAATCGAAAGAAGTAGCCAGCAGCCAGCAAGAGATTAGCATTGAGATGTGTCGAGTAGTTGATGCCAGTGACGTAACTAAAAACATGGGCCCCAGTGGTAAATTAAACAAAATACCCCTCCCCTACTTATTTATTCAGTATGGTATATAGAATATAATTACTATATAACTAGCTACATTGAATATGTATATTAAAGCTACGTATATGTATATAAAGGGGTTCAATAAGTTCCCAAGAAATTCAGCGGGACACACAGGATCACATATAAACATTGTTGCTGGAGAATGTTCGAAAAATTTGTTCCTATATTAATAGGACGCTTTATTGTTAATGCAACTAATGGATAATACTTCTCCACCTTTGTGGGTTAGGTAAAACAAAAAAAAACAGTTTTTATTACTTTATTTTGTGTATAACTAGTACCAATTGCAAAACTGCTAAGACTAAAAATACCCGTTTTAGTATTGTTTCAAATGTACCATATTTTGCATATCTACATATTTAAATTAACTACTTAATGTATTATAGATAAATAGAATGTACATTTCTAGAGTGGTTTTCGTCTTGATTTGCACTCTGCAAAATTATCGATCAGGTTTGAGATTTTTTCGGCTTCCTTAGCTTCCTAGCATTGGATGGAACGTCGACCATTGACGGAAGTTCCATTTTGGGGCCCCTATCTACTGTGGGCCAGTAAGTACAATTCTAAATAAACTGGGATAATGTAGAGACTATGATCACAGTGTAATTTTTTTTTTTTAAATATTGTCATGACCTTCTGGACCATTCTTGATGATTTTTAGAATTAGATTTTATTTTTGTAAGTATACTATGAATATTATTTATGTTTTTTAAGTAGTGTTTTTAAATTACTTGCATTTATTTAGTGTTTTTAACGTACATTCATATTTTATATAACATTTTTTTTAAATTTTAAGTATGTAATTAAAGTAGTATTTTTACAAATAAGCATGAAAATGTTTAACAGATTTCTCAAAATTAAAATGATTGAAATAAATTGTCTATCTTAGAAATGTTTGACTAATGTAAATTATAACTATTGTAAGTTTGAAAGTTAAAATATTAATTTGAATCTGAGTTTCAATAAATAAAACACATTGAAGTAGTCCAAAGGTACACACAATAAAATATAAATGATCAAAATATTGCCATTATTGAAACTACAAAGAAGATACCTAATCTGGTGAAATGGTCAAAAAAATGCATATTAGGTAAATTACATATTAAATAAATGTTATATAATGAGATTATGATTACAATAAAAAATTGTTTTTTCAAATAACTTTTAGATCATCTTGTTTTGAAAGGCTAAATATCTAATGGAAATCACCATATTTTAAAACTATTTACCCTGATGTCTAAAATGCCTACTAAATTATCTACAAATTCTCTCCCCTGTATTCTCTCTCCATTTTCACCCCACGACTTTCCCGCAATTAGTCAAGGATGTCATTTCATTCATTTTTAAAATCGAATTGCAAGTGCGCGTCGCCGTAAAATTCATCGTTAAACATTCGCATTTCGTACGATCGACACAACGCAATGAAGATTTAAGTTTCAAGAGTATGTTGCGCGATATCAAATGTGCTATGCCGCAAAAAGTACCCGAATATTTTTGTACATTAAGGTATATAATATATTCAAACCAAAATTTTACAATTTGATTTTGGCCCAACAAGGCAATTGTGTGCCGAATTTTAATTCTCTAAGTTCAATGTTTTAAGGTTGAAATATGACTAGCGCGTTCTCTGGAGGACCGATTTCAACCACACTCTTTTCAACTCTTGCCATGACCAAATGATGCCTGCATGTCAAATTTCATCTCAATCGGATTAAGCGTTTGAACGCTATCGTAGAGGAATACACAAACACACACACACACACACACACACACACACACACACATACATACACACCCTCACACCCTCCCACGGCACACACAGACAGCCTTCAATCTGCAAATGATCTTAATCGTCTCGGAGGGATGTTAATATCCAAAAAATATTTATACTCGTATCCGTCATCATCTCGAAAAAAATGCGCCTTCACAATAATTTACCTCCTTGTTAGTTCCTAGGCCGGTAAAGTAAAAATAATAAACCCAGTCTGCAGTCGCCTGTCAAAAATGTCTAACATCAATAATGATCATTTTAACTGCGTAGAATACATTATCATAGATGAATATTCCAGGAGGTAGCAGTCGTATAAAGGAACTGAATGAAATGATTGATTGATTTTATGGTATAATTAGTAGAGGGCCAGGCGTACAATGGAGGCAGTACAAAGACTTCAACGTAAACGACTGACATCAAGGTTACCCCTTTGGCAGGCGTGTATTTTAGACCCGAAATAAAAACGTAGCCGTTGATGACATAATAATAATCGCCCGGGTCAATTATCTCGGCACTAATAACTTGTATTGCGCGCCATGGGTCGTAGGGTGACCAAAATTTATTCGAAAAGTAAAAACAATTCCTCGCCAAATTTTTGTCTTAACGTTGGCAATATTTCAATCAATTCATCGATTTTTAAAGTGGGTGACCGGCCCATTGCCATTTCAACTTGCTTATCTTCTGAGCTACATCCCGTTCCGATCGTTATCCACATTCCGGATCATATCCTGTAGATAGATTCCGAGCATAGCTCTTCCCATAGCTCGTTTTAAACTCAAAATTTGTGGACATGCTTCACAGTCAGTATTTTAAATAATTTATTTTATACAACAAAATCATTAATATAATCAAGAAAACAAAATCAATCAATCTGACTTAAATTGCAGTGTCTTAATAAAGCTTCATTGCAATGGATACATACAAACCTAATTACTTCAAAAGTATTTTTTAATATACACAACAACGTCTCCCACGACGACGATTTTTAAGTTTTTCACACACACGATCAAATTACTTTTCTGTATATGTTATTCTGAATTGCTAGCCGCCTTCTCTGTACGCTCCGCGTACTTGTTGCATGTACAATCGACGGAGAGGCTGAATTCGTATATATTTGAGCTTTGTTTTACTAACATAACTACTTAAGATTCGTATTAGAAACCGATTCCAATTTGATCAAAAATGTGATTGGTAATAAAATGTATAATCTGTCTGATGTTAATAAAATGTATAATATCTGTATATGCCTAACTGGGGGCTGAAGCTTTCAACTAGCAGTTATCTGATTTTACTAAAAATTAGCATATCTATCTAAATATTGTAGATTACTGATTTAGATTGATTAATAAAGCTATGTGGCTTAAATAAACCAAAAAATCTAACACAGCGTTTAAAAAAATTACTAAAATGACTTCTTAAATTATTTACGCTATCCGATGTAGTAACTACCAACCGGGCTTTCTTTCAGCACACAAAACTTAGTTATCCTTACCGTGAAATACAAGACGAATTTATCACATCGACACATTAAAGTCATTTAGCCTATTTTTCCTAATAACTTGTTTGTTATCAAACTAATTTCATGCTGTTCTCTTTCTAGCATAATGACGAACGAGTGTGCGCGAAAGAGATAAATATATTCTGTGCTATACGCTGCTGCCCGGTTATTAACTTTACCAATTGCGACTAAAACGTATTTAGTGATTCACGGTGTCGACTCTAATTTTAAGGTTGGCAACATTCTTAACATGAAAATAAACTGTATGGCTAGGGACGTGTGCTCTTTATAGCATAATGAGGTACTTAGATGCATGAAATAAACAAATAGATTTCGAGTAATATGTCGCCGCGTCGCTCCGCAGCTGGTTTTGTCAACATTGCCATTTTATACATTCCGCGACTAAGATCGATAGAGTCATATTAAACTCGAAGGTTGGCATATTTCAGGGGTGTGGGCTCGGGACCAACTGGCTAAGTGTCAGCTGTGAGCAGCTGGTAGGAGCTAATGGGCCCTTGTTGAGTTGACCACTAAGACCCTTTGCGCTTCGTGCGGCGTACGCCAATCAATTGTGCATACTGACTAACAGCCGCGGGAGTCTGGAAACAGTTCTGTCTCCTATAGAGCGGGGGTGTTGTTGACCTTACGGCGACTGCTCCTGAAACGACCATCGGCTACCCGATTCCAGGTCAAGAGCCGGGCAAAGGATGCCGTATCACCGCTACGTAAGGGAGAGAACCGAGCAAACGACCTCGAACTCGTAACCAGTCGGGAGACCGGAGTAATCTGGTTGCAACTGAAAGTAAGGGTGCGAGTATCAGCCCGCTGGGTAACATACCTGGCTATCTCGTGGATAAGACGTTGGCCTCTTACTGGCATGTGGCGGAGCTTGACGGTGGACTGTTTTGTCCTAAGTCTACTCCGCTCACTTCACGGGAGAAACAACGATCAAATTTCGTTAAAACTTCCTAAGGTGACGGGTTCGCCCGTTGTAGTTGACAGCTCTAGAGCTGTCAACTACAACTAGTTGTGATCAGCTGGTGTCAGTCAATAGTCAGTTAGTGGTCTCAGCGCTAAGAGTATCTCAGACCGAAAATTTCGGCATTATCGCTCCCATTATCGCTTTCTTCTCTTACGACATACCTTTTTGCCTGCCGTCTTTGAGCAACGGGCGATGATCATTATATCTTCAGCCATAGATTTCACTCTTCGGGAATAGTTCATTTTGGGATGCATAGCAATTAACCCGTCATGAACGGGCTTATATTTTAGTAAGGTTTAAGGATGCATAAGGTCCCCGTTTCTAAATCAGAATAGGAGAACTTATGTTATTTTGTCTAAAATGTATAATTTAGAACATCTTTTTTTATTAATTGCTGATATTGAATAAGTCTTTGTTTCTCGAGAATTTTAATTTTAGTTGGAGTCATGACGGTCCGTTTGAAAAAAAAATCCCGCGGCGCAAGCCATGACACATGGTTGCCGCCCATTGGGCATTGTTCGTGTGTGCTTAGTTTTATGTCCGAGGCGTGACGTTTGAGTGACGTTTCCGTACAAAATTTGAAATTAATACGGCTTATCGTGTGACGGACGTGGAAGAAGAGAATGCGTTTCGACGGGGGATAAGCTTAAATAACGCTTTTGTTGCGGGCTCGAAAGCACACTCATTGTCTTCCCCGCTATGTTGAAATTTATGATAATTAACCATAAGTAATATAGCGATTTAACAAATAAACAATAGTGGTATAATCAGGCGAAATAAAAATTAAGATAACGCACCTTGGGTCAACTATGTTGTTTTTTCCAAAGGAAGTATCCAAATGTAAAACGGTTCACTTGCAAAACACACTCTCTGTTCCATTACACTTCAGAAGCCTATATTTCACGAAAAGTACTGACTAATGCGTGGCTTTCCAACAGAGAATATTTCATGTAGGTATGATCACGAAAACTTGTTTTTTGTATAATTGGTATTTCATATTAGGAGTGCATTAAATACAGGCAAAATAAGAAAAATATGAAAATATAGGTAAATGAAAACAGTTGTGCTTTGACGAAAATTTGCTTAAAACTTCGATTTGCCAGTATAATTCAAGATTCTATGAGTGCGTATGAGTATAAATGCTTGAACATTATTATTAGGGTAGGAAGGGGAGGAAAATCAATATATGGTGGGTTAGGCCATGTGGGGTACCGTTTTCTATGTTTTCATACATGCTGAAACTAGTTTAACTATTTTCAAGACGAGATCAACCTTTAGAAGAGATTGCGTAGATTCTATGTCAGAAATTCAATAATTTTTTATTCTCATCTACACATTGAAAAAAGAACAAATGCCATAAAAAATATTTTTTATTATTTATCAAATGTACAACGTTATTAAACTGCAGTACCTTATTGCATAGGCACTATTAGAGGGTTCATTGTGAACAGTAGCTTTATAAAGAGCAACGTCGCCGAGTAAATATTAAAATCAACGCTGACTAACTAGGCCTATGCTTGTACTAAGGAAAACTTGGGTAATAAGTAAAATGATGGCTTGTGCATATTACAAATTAAATAATTTAAAAAATAAGTTACGTATTTAAAATTATTGTTTCCCAACAAAAAAACTAATCTAATAATTTTGAAACGTAACTAATAATAATACACACAAAAGGTACAAATTAATCATCAATTTAAAAAGTAAGTCATTGATATGTCAATTCGTCTTTCAGTCTAAGTCAGTCTACGAATGATATTTCAAAAATATCCAAAATCTATAGTATGGGGAATGGCACGAGACGAAACTAGTCTCGAGTCTCGTCTCGAAGATTCGATAACAGACTGAGGCTGAGTCTTGTCTTGACACTCACGAGACCAGGTGATACTCTTATGCTCGAGACTCGAGACTCGAGACGAGACGAGAGCTTCTTCGACGAGACCAAACGAAAATTTCTCCGGTCATCTGGTCAAAATACGTCTGGTTTTCGGCCTGAGTCTAAACGATAGAAGGAGCTGATTGACGTTGCCCACGATGTCGTATTTCACACTTTATTTTATTTTATAACCGTTTTTGCAATAGAAAGTAACCTATTATTTTGGTTCGTTGTTATGGTTTTACCTAAAAAATATTATGTTATAACCAGGTGCGGTCGAGCAGCTTGACTTTTCTTGCCTGAGTTTATCCAGATTTTTGTTATAGTTGCGACTTTAACCTTTTCGCTAAGACGAAAGTTTAGGGAATCATTATCTATGCATAGCGTTAATATTATTTTTGTTAAATATATGGTTTGTGAATACTGAGGCACTTTTGGGTTAGACGAACCGGTGCGTCACCGTACGTTCTTCAGAATACGTTGCTCTTTAGATGAGGATCTAAGCGGACCCGGATGGGGTTCAACCGTTATAATAATAATAAATAACGACACAACCACATGTGTAACGAAATAATGATATACCATGGTCGGCGTATTATTTTTATTATCTGTATCGCCGATCAGTAAATCCCGAAAAAGCGCGGCCAAGCCCCTTTCGCTTCCCCCCGCATTATAATAAATATGTTTGCGTTTGTGCGTGTCCACGTACCACGAAAATAATAATCCCCGGCTATCCGTCTTGCACTCAAACAAACTGAACATCCTGTCATTAAGCCACGTGACGTCATCAAAATAAAGCCTGTGCTGCGGCCACACTAAACCAGCGTTTTATTATCATACACACCGATCAACTTTGTGCTGCTGTCTGTGCAGTTGAGTCCTCGGATAAATTCACTATACACAAACTATAAAAATCGAAACATTTGGCGTGGTTACGCCGTCACTATGTCACCTGAATTCGAAGTTCATGAATCAGAATCAGAAATAATTTATTTGCCAGTTTCGTGTTATACATTTTGTGTTATACGTTTGTGCATGCATTCGGGTGTGTCAGCTAACTACGAACGTCACCAGTAGATGCGCAAGCAAGCATTCTGAGTGGTGCCTCCACGAGAGAGGAAAAATAAACGAAATTTATATTTTATATTAAGAAGAAATAAACGAGATCAGAATGCAAAAGACCACTGCAAAAAATATAAAAATAGACTAAAAAAGATCATAAAGCAGGCACGGAGAATGGCAACAAAAAAGTATATCGATGAACAAAAAAATAAAAGTAAAGCAATTTGGAATATTGTAAACTTAAACACAAACAGAAGCAATAAACCAAAAGTCAATTTTGAAATATACATGGAGGACAAAATTACAATAAATCATCCTGAAAAAGTAGCAAATGAATTTAATAAATATTTTGTAAATTATCCAACGAAAATAAACAAGGCTCAATGAAACAATAATGAATTTTGTTTCTACTTAGCAAATGCAAGACAAAATCCAAATTCAATATTTAGGAAACTCGTCACTAGTATGGAAATAAAAAATATAGTAAAAAAAATGAACAAGAGTCATTCTGTAGGGACGGATAAAATACCAATGTTTGTTGTTAATAGGGCAATAAATTACATTTGAAATACCCCTTAACGCAGGCTATAAATGCCTCTATAGAAAGTGGTGTTTTTCCCGAAGAGTTGAAATTATCAAAAGTGATTCCACTCTATAAAGCAGGCGCAAGAACTGAAACTGGAAATTTTAGACCAATTGCAATGTTGTCTTCTTTCTCAAAACTCATAGAGACTGTAATCAAAAATAGAATAATTGCGATTTTTGATGCAAACAATATTCTTAGTGAAAGACAATTCGGATATAGACGAAACAAGTCCACTACTAAAGCTATCGAGGATTTCATATCTTATGTAAATGACAAACTAATGGACAAGTACTACCTTAGGTATTTTTTGTGATTTGAGTAAGGCATTTGATTGCGTTAGGCATGATATTTTACTAAACAAACTAAAACATTATGGAGTCAGGGGAGACTGCTTAAAATGGTTTGATTCGTATTTAAAAAATAGGACGCAAATCGTGGAAATTACACACTGTCAAAATCAAAACATTACAAAACACTGTTCGATCCCATTAACAAATAAACTTGGAGTCCCGCAGATTTCCATTTTGGGCCATATTCTATTTTTAGTATATTATGTAAATGATTTACCAATGTATTTCAATGATATAAATGTAACGATGTTTGCCGACGACACTAGTTTAATTGATGCCGGTAAAGATATGGAAGAATTATTGATTAACGTTAAAATTAATCTATTCAAACTTAATAGTTGGTTTGAGAGCAACAACCTGATACTAAATACATCTAAAAGTAACTTCATACATTTTAGAATTCATCGAAATCGGAATAAAGGTTTGCATTTAATACTTTCAATAAATAACACTGCCATTCCTCAAACTCCTTGTACTAGATTTTTAGGTGTTCATGTCGACAAACTTTTAAAATGGAAATTTCACTGTGAAAACCTCGAATGTAGGTTAAGTCGGGCATGTTATGCTTTAAGTATTGTAAGAAGGTCGTTGGATGAATAGCAAACAAGAAATGTTTATTTCAGCTATATTGAAGCTATCCTAAGTTATGCCATTACGATCTGCGGAAATTGTTATGCTTGTCATAGGGAACCCATATTTATACTCCAAAAGAGAGCAGTGCGAATAATTGCAAAGGTGAAAATGGATGAATCGCGTCGACCCATTTTTAATAGGCTAAGAATCCTCACCTTAACCTCAGTCTATCTCTTTAAGTTACTGACTGAGTTTTTTAAGAATAAAGAAACACATTATAAAAAGTTTTCAGATATACTAAAAATACGAGAAATAAATTAAACATTTTTATACCATGTATTAAACTAAACACAGCAAGGCAAGACACAAAATACTCCGGGCCATATTACTTTAACAGGCTACCGGAAAGTATGAAAACAATTGAAGTGGAAAGCTTATTCAAAAAATTACCTAAAGAATTCTTATTAGACAAAGCTTTTTACTCGATCGATGAGTTTGTTAATTAAAAATATTTTTTTAAAAATTTTGCCCATTTTTTTTTACAATTTTAAGTTGCATTTTTTATTTATTCTGACTTTTTCTGATTTAATTTCTTAATTATTTTTTTTGATTATTTTAATTTGTGGTTTTAGTAAATAAATCTTAAAAATGATTTTGATGCCCTAAAAGCAATAATGAAGTAACTGTATGTACGTGGTGATAAATTTAAATATTGTAAAAACGGATTAATAGACAGTAACTTAAATGTACCTAGATTAAGTTTCTACAATCTATTAAGATTTTTTTGGAAATGAATTGAAATTGAAATTGAAATTGAAAATTGATGTTAGTCCCATGGGTTTATTCGCGTGTTAGACTGATTTTACTATGTTCTTACGATCTAAGTTATATGTACAACTTACAAGCTGTATTAGCTACGATCTTCGTTATATGTAGGTACAGCTTACAAACTATGTTGACGTTTACTTGGTTATTCGCCTATTTTGCCTTTCGTAGCTGAAGTCGTTCGAAAAGGAAAAACCGCTATTATATTTTATATAAATATAGTACTCTAATGTACATTATTCGCGAATGCTTTTTACAGCTGCTCTACATAAATTAGCTTTAAAAATATATGTTCGCAAACTGTCAATCTTCCGTTCTCCTGACTCCACCATTTCGAGGAAAAACGGCTATAGCTTTGTTTACGTGAAAGCCATTTAAACAATCCAATGACAAAAGATTTGTTTTTTTAGGAACCTCGAATTCAAAATTAAAGTGTAGCCACGCCAAGTGTTTTTCGACGTTTTGTATTCGAGGTTAGAGGCAATGCTGAGTAGGTTAAGAAGACTCTTCGGCCTACCTGGTTGTTGCGATGAGCAGGAAGGAGGAAATTCAGTAATAATTGAATGTAATTGAGTTGTTGATAGCTTACATACGTATGAATATTTAATTTTTATTCCACAAAGAGAAATTTTGCCTCTTTCACACATACGTGTCAATTTATATCCTATAGGTTTTATTTTATAGGTTAGCTCTAAAATATTGCCTGCAGGCAATAAGCTCGCCTTTTCTTAAGAATAAAGAGTTTTATTATTATTATTATATCCGCTAGTAAAATCCTTGAGTGATATTTATAATTTTAAGCTTTTTATAATGTTTCATTCACGTTGTCTTTCACTAATTTGGAAATTTCCTTAACTATCCTTGGAAGGTCTTCAATAGCAGTAATACGGTTTCATCACAACATCAAAGTTTTTTTTTTAAATGTTCTCGACGCGCATTCAATGTGACCGTAGCGCAAGGCAATCGGTATCTGTCGGCCAGTCACAGCCCCCACACAGTTGTTGATCATTTATCATCGCTGGCGTATGATTGATCATGTTAGATCGATAGCCGGACACGACTGCCCTTCTAATTTATACCACCAATTTTTCTACCTAAATTCATAAGAGATAAATCGCGTAAACAATCATATACCAACACGGATTTTAGTTCTGTAGATCTAAAAAGGCCACCCACATTGAGCAATTCATTTCCCGAATTCTATGGCAGATCCTTAGCAATTCCTCTAATTTTCGTAAAACGGTTCCACAATTTAGCAATTCCTTATTCAATTCATTTCATAATCTGATTCATATTTGGTGTCATTACTGCCATTGGAAAAAAAATAAATCGTAAGTTGACCGGTTATTTTTCCATTATTTTTTTAGTATTTGTGAAGGTATTTTTCAGAAATTTGTAGATTATATGTATATTTTCCAATAAAATAATACTAATAAATATAAAAACTATTCATATCAGGCACAAGAAGACGAAATTTGACAATCATTAAAAATAATATTTTTCATCGGCTGGCAACAATCTATCTGTCAAATTATGAAAACGGTAAAAATCTCGGAATGTAGCGTCCCCTATTAGGTCTGTCGTAGCGTCTTGTAATGTTTTGAAGTGGTTTTTTGCATGTGTGGCGTTTAAAGTGTTCGTTTTTGTGTAGATAAACTGATTATAATATAAAAAAGTGGTTTTGAAGGAAGTTTCACCAAAATTTGTGTATTTCATGCGAGTTGGACTCCTTTCAAAGTAAGTGACTGTTTTAAAACTTTTTCACAATTAAATATTACTATTAATCACGTACCTAATATTTTTTAGCAATGGAAAAGCGAATTTCAAGAGTCTCCGAGGCTCAGTGGCATTTGCTAATGGAGTTTTTGGAGCATAACCCCAACATGGCCAGAGCTAGGAGTTACAACAATAGTGCTCGGGGAAGGGCTGAGTCTGCACGACTTTGGCAGGAGGTGGCCAATGTATTGAATGCCGAGGGGACAGGCACGACTAAATCTGCAAAGGATTGGTCTATTGTAAGTACTTTGAGAATTGGCACCATTACTTATTCCAATTTAATGTTTTATTCAATTTTTCAGTATGTTAGCAACTATAAAAGTAAGCTGAAGAAGATAATTGCTAACATAAATGACGATGCAACTCGAACAGGTGGTGGCCCACCTCGAGAAGGCAGCCTGTCGCAGCTCGACCACAGGTTCCTGGCCATTATGGGACCGAGTTTTGGCCAAACAAGTTCGAGCGTGATGGTTAATCCTTTCCCTGATTCGGTAATAACTATTTTTATATATATTCTGATGGCGATATATAAAATGAAGAAATGAAGGAAATTTATATAAATCCTTTTATCTAGGAGCAACAACAGCCATCCTCCTGTCAGGTTCATGATGTCGCTCCGGACCAACAACAGCCATCCACCTCTCAGGTTCATGATGTCGCTCCGGACCAACAACAGCCATCCACCTCTCAGGCTTATGATGTCGCTCCAGATGTGCAGTGAGTAGAGTAATTATTTTCTTACAATAATCATCGTATTGTACTTGCAAAATATCAATTTGAAAAGAAAACATTCAATATAAACATAGTCTTGTGTGTGATTCTCCAGTCATGTAGGTTGAGTTACCGTTTGGTCTAGCTAGTCTGTTAATGTCCTTTGATTACTTCTGAAATATGTAGTAAGTGTGAAACTAACTTTTATTTAGTTGAAAGACGTTCACGGCTAGACATAATCAGCGTAAATTTGGTAAGGTACTTACATAAATAGAAATTGTAGGAATGGAAATTTTTGTTGTTCCAGACTAGAGATGATTATTGACGACCATATTTATAGTAGGAGCAGAAGCCCTACCCTTATTCAGGACCACCCATTTATTGAGGCTCCAGCAGCCACCGCCCCACCACCTCGGCAGGTTTTAGACCCCCAGGCTGAACCACCACTTCTGCCTCAACGACCTCGGCGACCACGACAGCGCAGTAAGTAGTGCAACTAGCTTTACTAATGATAATTTGATTATAGTTTACAAAATAACATTGAGATGATGATAAATGTATTATTTCAGCTCGTCCACTGGCTCCACTAGATGAGGCGCGGAGGATTTTGACCCAGGTGGAGTTACAGCGAGCTGCATCTGATGCTGCTAATGCGCGTGCTCTAGACCGTATCGGGCGGAGTCTCGAGCGGCTTGCAGTTGTAGCGGAAAGATATTTAGCCCATATTATTGGGCCTCATTAGCACTAAACCTACCGATACTTCCTTTATACCTATTTTTACCAAAGCGGGTAAAGTGACCCGTCTTTAAAATGTTATATATTAGGTATATATATTTTCATGTATAGCGAAAGATATATTATGTAGCATAATTTAGTATTTGAATAAAACATTTTTTTTCAAGTAACGATTCAAAAATGTTTATTTATTAAATTTAAAAAACAGAAAAAATATTCTAAAAAAAAAAAATATTCTTCAACTGAATTCTAAATTTAGAAAATACATAAATAACATGCTAACTTTATTCATGTTCACCGCTTATTTTGCAAATTAATGGGTTTTCGAAGGCATATTTTCCACATACATATTTGTTGCATTTGAAACAGATTTTGCTAGTTTTGTTTTCTTTGCAAAATCCTATTTGGCGTCTAGTGCAATGGTTTTGTATCACAACCACACATACAAATGTTCATGGTATTACATGAATCTTTGCACAGGTCAAATGACCCGTTGCAGTAGTAAGGACAGATTACATGTAACTCTCGGTAAAAAAAATAAACAAGAGAGTAAATATTGAAAAATACTTTAGATGTATTCTTTAATAAAAGTAGTAAAGGCAAATGGCGATGTGATAATGTTATTTACAAGAAATTCTGTCAAAAAGATTAAAATGGGTCATTTGACCCGTCGTGGTAGAGGTAAAACCAATAAGGTTTTCTACTATTTTTGTTGTAAATGAAACTTTTCAAGTCATGCATTAAGAAAAGTTCTTTATTAAAACTATAAATACAAAAATGTAACAGAAAAACTACATCGATCAAATAACAAAGTTTCCTGCCCGTGTAGCCCAAAGCCGTGCTATCAGAGCATTTCTGACGCGTTGACCAGCTGCTAATGGATCGTTCCTTCGTAGCACAATTTCGTTGTGTGGATGTCCTATCTGAAACGAGTTTATGTCATAATTACCTTCTTATACAAATAACAACCGCTATGCAGACATAAGTAGATGGTTGTACTTTATTAAAACAATACATTACCTGCATTGCTGCTTCATTTTGCTCTTCTTGTGGTGTTAAAGCCATTACAGGCAGTCTGGCCGCATTGGCAATATTATGTAGAACTACACAAGCATTTGTGATGTATCCAGCAGTTACGGGATCATAATGCAATTTGCGGTCCACAAGCAAACATCGCCAGCGACATTTAAGCACCCCAATACATCGCTCCACAGTATTCCGTATAAGGCAATGCAGATCGGTGTAGTGCCGCTGGGGCGAACCAGGTTCTGTGACCACTATCGGTGTCAACAGAGTAGATCTTAGGGGATAGCCTGAATCACCTGAAACAGACTGTGTTGTTATACTAAGAATTAAATATTGTATCTTGTTATTGTGTAGATATTTACCTAATAACCACACTGTTTCATTTTCAGCTTGGTGGAGTTGTTCAAGGTGGAACTTGATTGGATGGTGGTTCCAAACAAATGAATCATGATCTGCACCACCATGGCTGGCGTCGATACTTAAAATATTTAAATCTGAGTCACACACCTGAAGTATAATAGAACTTATAAATAGGATAAAACGAATTTACTGCGTGAATTTTAGTAGAACCCAACGTTTCGGCGCTGTTGCAAGTGCCGTTGTCAGGGTCGACTGAAGAGCCGTCAATCCGTTCTGCGGGTATGCGGCATACCGCTGCCGCAGTCTTCGATTTTATAATAAAACTGTATGTACATATTATAAATAATTTACATAATAAACATTTGTAATTTAATTTTTAAATTAAGTATATAGGAGTAAAGGTAGGTAGGGATTACGCAGGTATTTACTATTTGAGCATTTAAAGAGTGATAACGTTTCCGGTTGAAAAACCTCTCTTCATACTCCGCAGGCTTAACAATAGCAATGTGAGTGCCATCAATGCACCCCACAACACCAGGCATACCAAACTTCTGGTAAAACCTGTAAATATAAAATGAAGCAATGGAATAATAAGCGCAAATATAACTATGTATGTCTGCGGTAGCTCCGTTTACTGTGGTACTACGTATTATTTTTATTATAGCTTACTTATGTTTGATAGCATTTCTTTCTTCCCGAGTTTGTGGAAAATGAATATATTTTCTTTTAAAGTGGTCGTTGTTTAGAGCTACTGTCACAGCCCTCATACAGTTGGAAACACTCACTTGATGCATCTTGCTGTGAGCACTGGCTCCTATAAACCTCTGATATGAACCAGATGCATAGAAGCTCAGTGTGCTTAACACCTAAAAAGAAAATAAAAGATATTGTTTTGGGGTACTACTATCCAGCTGTGGCTAGTTATATACATATATTGCATTTTTTGAATATTTTACTTACCTTGGAGGTAGTGCTTATTCCCCGTCGATGGTTTGGTAAATAAGGCTCCAGCTCCTGTATGAGGTCACGACACACACCTTTGTTTAGTCTGTATAATCCTACAAACTCGCGGTCCGGCATTTCAAAGGCTAAATCCATATTTCGCAAAGCTGCACTTCGCCGGCGATATAAAATGCCTTCCATATCACGCGCGTGCTCAAGAAAATTTTCGTATAGGCCTAAATCTGCCATTTCAAAAATATGTATAAAAATGAATTGTAAAATGTTGCTCTCGAGTAACTATTTATGATTCTGCTATTTGACACTTATGCAATTCATATTTTGTGAGCCATTTTATGGATTTCCATAGAAAAGTGTCAAACAGATGAATTGTAAAATATGAATTGTACGTGAATCATTTTATGAATCATCAACAAGTGACAATTTTGCGATTTTCATAATAAGATCCTAATATGATTCATACAAAGTGGCCTTTTTAGACCCCCTGATCTCTGCATGTTACCCCCTTCATTTATGTTGATGTTTTATGTTTTTCCGTCGATCTTTTACTATCATATGTTTTACGTGCTTAGGTACAAGTCGTACGGTAAAGTTGATTATTTTCTTATATGTATTGGTAGAAAACTGGCACATTTATATCCTTAACACGCTGAGCCACGCTGAGCCCACAGAGGGGCGACGCGACGGCGACTTGATAGCAGACCGGGATTGTTTTAACGACGACGTCGCCCACTTTACATTTTCAAAGGTGCACTCCTGAAAGTTACTAATCTGGTGTGGACCGAAGCATTGATGAGAAATAATGATCGCGTCAACCATATATGGAGTATGCGGTTGTCAAACAAAATACTTTTTTGCATATAATTAATATTTCGCAATATAAAAAAAAACGGTGATTTTATGATATTTTAGAGTTTTAAGGCTCTTAGATAATCCCTTCCCTTTACCCGATTGAGCTGGAATTTTACACAAACTTTTTTCATGCAATGGCAAACAAACGACGGACGGAGGGGGGGGGGTAAATCAATAGTAGCAAAAGTAGCAAAACCATTTTTTATGCCATATGGCTAGCGTGGCCACTAGCCATAAATGCTATTTATGGCTAGTGGCCGCGCTAATATATACCGGGTTATTGCTTCCTTGACTGATGCCTTTGTGAATATTGTAGAAAAAATATTTGTTATCCATACAGCCATGTTTACCTCAAAATCAGTTGTTTCGGAAATATAAAAAAAAATTTTTAAAAAAAAACAAAAATGAGAATGATTTCAAGTTTTTTTTATATTTACCATGGGCACCATGTAATAACCGTACTTTAGTGGAAGAAATAATAATAAAATGGGCGACAAAGAAGGTGTGCTAAGGAAACGAGTTGGGCGATTGTCATAATTAGAAAAGGAATTAGGTGTTTATGTAATGTTATTGTGCCTTTTTTTATTATATCCTATGAGAAAATTACCGAATAAACTTCTCCATTTTGTTCGCTTCATTGGGAGTTTACAAATTTCAAAATCAGCGTTCTTATTGTACAAATATTAATAAAAATATAAATACAGCTAGCGCATTTATGCAATTTAGCGCAATATGCTATAGGTACAATTAGACATACTTGTTTAAAGTTAGTGGTATCTCGAAAGAGCCACCACTAATATATATGCCGGATTATTCCTTCCTTGATAGATACCTTTCCAGATGTTGTAAAAGAGACTATTTGCTATCTATACAGTAATATTTACCTCCATAAAAAGTCGATAGTTTCGAAGTTATTTATATGCTATATTAGCAAATATTAAAATAATACCTAAAAGTCTATTTTTTCAATCATGGAACGTATAAAATAGTTGTATTTTCGTGAAAGAAATAACAATAGAATTTGCCACACAAAAGATCAGCGATTGGCAAAATTAGAAAGAAATTAAATTTTTGAAAGGATTTAATGTATTTTTTTTTAAATACATTTACTAAGGAAATTGCTCCAAAAACTACTCCACTTTATTGACTTTCCAACGAGGTTAAACATTCTGACATCGGTGTTCGTGTTTCAAAACTATTATTAATAAGTTTTTAAAAACAAGCTTTTATTTAAAAAAATCTTTCCCGAGCCAACTCTGGGTGCAGCAGCCATGTCATAGTGAAATTTAGAAAGGGCTGTCGCAATCGAATGCTTTGCAGAATTTTGAGTTTGTGCTGTTGACCGTTGAGGAGTCCTTCATTGGAAGCTTACCCTGGGTGCATCCCTGTCGCGTTAAAACCTAGAACGGTATATCATAATTAAATGCTTATACAAAATTTAGTTTGTGTGCTGTTGACCGTTGAGGAGTCCCCTCGTTGGAAGCCAACACTGGGTGCAGCAGCGCTGTCGCGGTGAAACTTAGAACAGGCTATCATAATTGAATGCGTGTACAAAATTTCGTTTCTGTGAGAATTTCGCACACTACATAGTAAGCATTTCGCGCTTTAGAACGTCAAACTATTATCCTTTGCATATTTTTTTACCGCAAATTTTATTATTTATTTTACTAAAATACGGGTATTTAATGGGATCCACGATAGAGGTATTAAAAATTAAAAACTTTTAATTATTATTTTTATATTCACTAAAATATCAGGGAGTAGATTTTTCAATAAAAAACACTAAAATTAAATAACCTCGTAAGTAAACATTTTTTTCCTGTTTTTTGCCCCTTTTTTAAAAATCAAACTTGCTTATTTCCTCGTACTGATTCACCCACAGATAAAATTTAATAATCTGGCTATTAATATGGGGAGAGCAGCGGGCATCAAAGACAATTTATTGGATCACTCATTCCGTCGATTGACAGTGAAGTAACAAACTCGGTTCCACCGGCAAATCCGCAAGCCGGCGACTGTCTACGAGGAACGACAGTCATAAATTTATCTCTCCACGTCAATCAGTCGATAAGTCTGCCTTTCGTTCGGTCAGCGGAGCCGCAAACCGTACTTTCACCGGTTTATGTAGTATCTCCATTTTTATAAATCCAAACCGAAAAAGGAATTCAGAAATCTCGATCTGAAACGACGATCAACTGTCTTTACACTGAGCGATTGAACCCTAACTTTTATTATTATTAGCCATGTTTTGTGATTACCTTTTGTTATTCTGTGGCGTATTATAACTAAAATTATAATAAAACTAGAACTCAAACGTGAAAACTATTGCACTTTTGAAGAGAGAGCAAACAGTGCCATGTTGGTTGTATACCTAGCACCCAATCCTTATTTAACCCAGCTATATAGTATATTTCAATTTTTCAATTTTTCAATTTTTTTTCAATTTTTCAATTTATTTTATTTCCAAAAAAATCTTAACAGATTGTAGAAACTTAATATTTAGGTACATTTAAATTACAGTATATTAGTTCGTTTTTACAATATTTAAATTTATCACCACGTACATACAGTTACTTCATTATTGCTTTTAGGGCATCCAAATCATTTTTAAGTTTTTTTTACTAAAACCACAAATTAAAATAATTGATAAAAATAATCAAGAAATTAAAATCAGAAAAAGTCAGAATAATTAAAAAATGCTACTTAAAATTGTCAAAAAAATGACCAAAAAATTTGAAAAATTATTCAAAATTAACAAACTCATCGATCGAGTAAAAAGCTTTGTCTAATAAGAATTCTTTAAGTAACTTTTTGAATAAGCTTTCCACTTGAATAGTTTTTAAACTTTCTGGTAGCCTGTTAAAGTACATAATATGGCCCTGAGTATTTTTTGTCTTGCCTTGCTGTGTTTAGTTTAATACATGGTATAAAAATGTTTAATTTATTTCTCGTATTTTTAGTATGTGTATCTGAAAACTTTTTATAATGTGTTTCTTTATTCTTAAAAAACTCAGTTAGTAACTTAAAGAGATAGAGTGAGGTTAAGGTGAGGATTCTTAGCCTTTTAAAAATGGGTCGACATGACTCTTCCCTTTTCACCTTTGCAATTATTCGCACTGCTCTCTTTTGGAGTATAAATATGGGTTCCCTATGACAAGCATAACATATATTGATGTAAGGTCTCTGTATCATGGACTGAATGTAGGTTAATAAAAAATTATATGATATGTTATAAAAGTATTCTAATTACTCAATTTACCTGTCTATAGGTACTATCGAGAATTTCAGTAACATTCATTAATATATATGAAACCTGCACGGAATTTTCAAATCTGATTCGATAACGGCAGAAACAGAAAGATGCACTCAAATAAAGTATGGTTTGTAAATATGTCGTCGATCGGCTTTAATTGATCAAAATGTAAAGCTTTTCTGCAGCGGATACTTTAACGGCTAACGTACGACGAATCGGTTGACTTTGGATCGAAAAATCGCCGACCGTGGATCGAAAAATGGCGCTGTTTGAATTTCATTGTTTTGCTTAGTTAGCTCAACAGTTTTTATTACGAAGTATATCGTTGGCTTTTGTAATTACTATAGGAGTTAACCATATGTCCATTATGTAATTATTCTGGTCGCTTTCTTCAGATGCTAAACCTTTTCAGCCTTTCTTACAATGACAATAAAATTATAGTTAAATAGAGTTAATAATAAATTATGGGCATAATTTTCTATAAACCTGTCTTCTAGTAAGAAGCTTGTGGAATACTGATAACCTGAAATTATTACTCAGTTACACCGTGTATAAGGTGATATACGTCGTCTAAGCACGGGAAACTTAGAAATTCTGCGAAGATCCTGAGAGAAAAAAGAGAAATTTCAATGATGTCAAGTATGTAACAAATTGTCGTCTGCAGAAGGCAATGTGACAATTAATTATCTCCTTCCGTCGCTAAGTGGCGAACAAAAGTTTCGCCGGCAATTTATATGCGAGCTCATATCCGTCTTCTGTTCGAGACATTTGTGTGATATTTCGCTAGAAGTTTTCCTCCGAACTCATAATATTATTTTCACTTGAAACGTCAAATAATATGTATATGTAAGAGTGCATGAATGTGGAAGAACCTTAGCTTACTCAATTCATGGTCTTAAAGGGGTAGGCTGGTATATATTTTTTGCTCAATATTCGTAAGAGAACTATAATCATTCCAAATAAACTCTTGACTGAACACTGCATTGATACATAAATACATATTTGTGCATCTGACCGATATGTTCATTGAATGAATTTCTTCGACAGATTTCCTGCGTCTCGTTCCTATTATTCCCGATGCGGCTTATTGTTCATGACTACAATCGGTACCGTATTATTTTTCGTTAATACGAATTAACAAGTCATATGTCTTCAATACATTGACTCCTGCTTATCCCATGCAAGTAAATAAAACTTTGCTGGCTGGATCACTTTAACTGTGATTAATTTTATTAAAAAATAGGTAAACCCGGCCACAGTTCGCTGTGGCTCAGTCTGATATGGAATGAATGGAACGATGTCGAAGCTCACCAAATATTTCACTGGTGCGGGAAGACCTTGGTCGCGCGTATTCGAATGCGAATCGTTGTGTCAAAATTTCACTTTGTTGTTAAAAGACGCGCGTACTTATCGAATGCAATGTTGTGTAAAAGTTTCAAGTCAATCGATCGACTAGCTACTTTTGTGACCACAAACATACGCAGGTTGAATTTTTATATATAAAGATTTCGTTGGAAGAATGGCGCCACCAGCGGAGTTCCACAAAACGACCCGCCTTTCTCAATGGATTGCTTCAGACCCCATTTGGTATAATTTTTATTGTGCGGTATTCCAAAAATAGTCGAGATGTTACCGGCGACGGCCGCATGCCGTACCGCCGCGGAGGTTCAAGCGGTCCAACCGCGCGACGCATTCGCGAATTTTCTCGAATGCGGCAATTTAAATTCCCGGCGTGTCGTTCGCCGCCATAATCGTTACTGCATTATGCCCCGTTAATTGCCCGCCATATGCCGGGCCGGTCGGCCGCGATACGACATAACAATTAATATTTCTTCCACATTGCCGCACTGGAATGACATACTCGCGCACGTCCGCCGCACAGCCGAGATGCCGTATGCGGCTCCTCGGCATTTCTCGGCTGCCCCGGAACGACTGCAATGCCGTTAATGGTATGCCATTCAAAATGCGATCACGTGGTACCGGCGGGTTTTTACTTCCCATGATTTTTATAAGAGCGATCATCGGTTTACGATCGACGCTACAATGATGGGCTTCTGCAACTTGCGGTCCAGGCCACAATCTTACTTTTTGTTGCAGATATGAAGAGTAAACCATATGAAAATAGTACCGCTGATAAAATCCCCAAGAAGGCACTTTATGAAATCACTGAGAAGAACAGTTTATATTTAGGTCTAAATAATGATTGATCTATAACGCAAGAAACCACCCCACCGCACCTTCCCAAAGAAAACTCACAAAATAACAAACCAATATATTATCGAAAAAACGCGTTTTTTCAAAATAGAGGTCGCTGTAATATGATATGTAATTAACTAGTACTTTAATGTTGCTATTTTTATCCCTTTTATGGATTTTTAATAGGTAGGTACAATATATTTCAGTGGATTAACCATTTACCA
Organism: Micropterix aruncella; assembly: GCA_944548615.1. Taxonomy (NCBI): domain Eukaryota; kingdom Metazoa; phylum Arthropoda; class Insecta; order Lepidoptera; family Micropterigidae; genus Micropterix; species Micropterix aruncella. The sequence continues at coordinate 20,012,497 of OX155955.1, read as the reverse complement.
GGAACATCGGTCTCACAGACCCCTATGGTTTCTTAGACATGCTTTCAGTCCGTCCCCCACCTCTTAGGGACCCACCGCTCCTATTAGTTTCCGCTGTCGGCGCATGCGGCGATCGTGTCTATAGGAGCGTCTCTTTCATTGTTTAAACGCCGTTTTAAAAAGTCGTAATTATCAGTACCGGTCTGTGAGACTTTCTGCGGTGGTACCGATGACCATGGCTGGCGGACAAACTTGAATAAAGAAAGACTTGTAAACTCTGTCCATACACTAAGAAGAGCAAAACAGGCTATAAAGGCATAAACTGCTATATGTTTAGAGTAGGTATTCTATGAAGGTCTGCAAAAACTGTGCTCCGAATACGACATAAGCGGTACACACAATAAGATAGACAATACATATAACCCTTATACCTATCTCTTTCTAGTTCATAAGATATCAGACTTTTGATATAAATACTTAACCCTTGGAGTAGATGGGTATTTTCATGGATGCATCTGTCTCTTTTGCAGGATTTTCGGCGACATCGACTTAAAGTACTATAACTACGAAACTACTACACCAATCATAAAAAGAACAACTGCACAATGATTGCATTGAAATTTCGAATATAGAATATTGAAATATCATTTCGTAAAACAATTAGATAATTATGAATAAATATGAGAACGTCAAAGAAGTGAAAAAAACGCGGAACCAGATCTGGTCGTATCATACTCAACGGATAATTGTTTCAGAACCAGATTTGGTCGTATCATACTCAACGGGTTAAACAAAAGGTTGTGGGTTAGAAATGTGTTTTAATATCAATAATACAAAATAGCGGTCCCACAGACCGATGTTCCCTATTAGGTATTCCTAATCATGTCCCCAGTAAAGGGTTAAAAAATATATATATTTTGCGATCTTTTCCGTAACACAAAATAATAAAGGCCCATGCAACAGGTCAACAACTACCCCGCTTCTCAAGAAACATACGTTTCCAAACTCCCCGGTTGTTTTGCGGTTGAGCGAGCGATTAGCTGCCACAGCCCGGTGAACAAACTGCCCAGTTCCGCCCGACGTAAACTCCTCAGGCGGATCCCCAGATTCGCAATTATAATACCAACTATCTACGACTATACCATACAGCCGCACGTACAGATCACAGCGGCCATTCCTGGTAAGGTCCCTGTTCGATGAGGCTACCGGATGAAATCTGAGCCACGAGCCAACCATAGAACCTAAACAGGTCATCAGGTCCAAGCTGAATAGAATACCCCAGCCTGCATCCACCCCAGAGAAACAGCGACTCCTACCAACGCCAAAACCAATGAAAACCCAAATGGCATATTTCTCGTGGAGGTAATGGCCTTCGCCAGGTACCATTCCGCAGCAGCCGGTGGAGATCCCGATGAGGCCTCGGAAAAGGAGGTCAATGAGTGGGCGACCCCCCTCCCCCCACACGCAACTCTAGTTGCTCTCAGTATCTGGGAGCTAATGGGCCCTTGTTGAGTTAGCCACGAAGACCCATTTGTTCGGGGTCGGTCACACTCATAGGTCAACACCCATCCGGCGGCCTCCACGCATGAAGCGCGAGCCCTGGTAGGCTTCTGGCCTTAGGGATAGTTTCCTATAGAAGTCAATCTTCTGGCGCTCCTGGACGGTCTGCGCACCGTGCGGCGTAAGCCAATCGATTGTGCATTCTGACTAACATTCGGGGGAGTCTGAATCAGTACTGTTTCCTTAGAGCGGGGGTGGTTACTGTCTTTACGGCGACTGCTCTTGAAATGACCATCGGCTACCCGATTCCGGGTGAACAGCCGGGCAAAGGATTTCGTGAATTTGGTTGACACCGTTTCACCGCTACGTAAGGGAGAGGGACCGCGCAAGCGACCTCGAACTCGCAACCAGTCGGGAGACAGGAGTAATCTGATCGCAACTGAAAGTAAGGGCGCGTGTGTCAGCCCGCTGTTTAACATACCTGGCTAACTCGCGGTTAAGGCGTTGGTTAGGGGCATGTGGCGGAGCTTGACGGTGGACTGTTTTGTCTTAAGTCTTCCGCGCTCATCTCACGGGAAACAGAACGATCAATTTTTTTTAAACTTTCTGAGGTGACGGGTTTGCCGTTGTTAGTGTTTGCGTTTTGGTTCGGTTGGACGGTATATTGTAGTAGTGTCAAGTGGAGTATCATGATTTATTGGTCCGTGCATAGTTAAACATAACACTGAAAAATATCCTGTGCATTATTTATTATCATGCCTACAATATTTATTTCTATATGAGGGTTTCTGTGGAAAGGCCTATATATTGAGGAAAATGCTTAAACAAGAGCAAGCTTCTCGAAAGCAAGGCGATCACAAAAAACATTTAGAAACATCGCAAGATCTCACAAGGTCACCGCCGATACTTACAACCGCATGGAGATATTCAGCTGTAAAACAAAAAGTATCGAGACCGATACATCTATGTCCTATACATAAAAAGATTCTCCTAATTCTGACGTGGGCATACGTTGTTTAAACGAAAGAAGGAGGAGAAGAATTGGCGCAAGACGAAGCCAAAACGTGGAAAACAATACAGAACGTACCTATAGGTATATAAAATAAAGGAGGCGGATACGAAAACTAGCGAAGGAGAAAAGACAAAAGGATAACCCATACAAGAAAACATCAAACTAAGGCAGAGATAGAAATATCTAGAATATCATAAATATGGACGAAAGAAATAAGGCAGACGTAAAGGCAACAGTTTTTACTAGCCTCACAATCCCATACTGAGAAAAATATACGATGTAATACACGGAAATACGCATGTTTTAACAAGTATTACGTATATAACTCGGATTGTGGTCCATACGTATGAATTACCATGATGCGTAACGGTGTTGGCGTGACGGTAGTAACCGTGCCGTAATGTTAAAACATGTTTTTTCATTACGTCGCGACCTTGGGATCTCGCTTCTAACATGACAGCATGTAGTAGTAGGTATACGTACGGTTATAGTAGGACACATGAATCATGTTGAAAGTACAGTATACCTACTGTTATTTCCGTTATTATCGCAAGAAAAAGGGTTGATATATATAATCAAGTAATGGAGTTTCAACAAAATTCCTTTCGTTCCAATTCGTTCCAGTAGATGCTTCGTGGAGCCGCTCAAGTTCTCCATGAGCTGACTGACTTATGCAGATCTTGATGGTGATTTTATTTATATACTCGGGTATATTATAGACCATGTAGAACTCTCCTTCGACTCTGTTAGATAGCATTCCGAAACACATGTCAATCTGTTGGACATAGCACTAATAGTAGTGTTCAGCCCTTTTTATTCGAAAATTGTAGATGTAGTACTCAAAGGTAGGAATAAATTTACATAAGTTGGGCTCAAAAGGAACAGTAGATAAATTAGGGATAACCGCAAGAGTCACAACGCAAAATACATTAGTATTGTAGGTATATGGGGTTTGAAAGTAATCTGTAAGAAGTAATTAATTAAAATCTAAGTCATTATATAGACTACATGTTGTTATTAACATATCGATACCACTGCTCATTCTGCTCATTTTTTAATTATATTCAAGGCATATAAATCTACAATATTAAACGAATAATAACTTATTGGATAAAAAAAATATTCTTGTGCAATAACGCAAAATATGTAGATATTGTTATAAAGTTAAAGTTGCTTACCTACCGTAAATCCTTATAGAGGCATACCGATGTTTCGAATACCCGTATGTAACAATGTAGCTTTAATATTAAGGTTATCCAAACCACTTTGATTCTTTAAAATTAGATTTATACCTCAACATAATTATTTGCTAGCTTACTTTGGATGCTTATGTTGTCACTATTTATAAGAAAAGGGTGGCACATTTTTTTCGTTTGTTCAAGGTAAATAAAACAACAGTGGAATATCTATTATACCCTGTCCGAACGCTCGTGGCACGCGGAGCAATAAAACGTGGGAACAGAGTAGCAGTGCATCCCATGCACTTACGGGCATTATGGCGGGCGTAGTGATGTTACCCCTCTCCTATCTATCCTATGGATCCTATTTACTATCGTATAGTAAGCTTTTTCACTACTAGGGTTACCATCTCTTCAATATATTTTTTTTAAAAGGCGAACTTTCCCTTTCTGAAGTTAGCGATTTACTTCTGAAGTTAGCGATGTGTGATGCGTAGTGTGTCCACAGCTTTATATTAGTCTATCTGCTTTCCATTCCGTTCAGTGACTGATGCTGCTCATATCCGGTGTCACGTGTACGGGTGCCAACTACCGCCATGCCGTTTGAAAAGAGCGCATTTACCGAGTGAGCCCGATAGCCGCAACCGTGTGTGCAGTGCCCATTGCAGCGCGCGGGCAGATAAGGCGGAGATAGGTCTCGTCGCAAAAAAAGCGCGCGAAAAAAGTGAAACGGAAACAATGGTCCGCCATGTTGTGGCAGCGCGGCGGCGGGACGAGCCGGCGACTAACCCCACCCGCCGCGCGCCGCCACCACGCCTACTCGCTCCGCTGTGGGCGGGACTTGTGCAGTCTGCAGTTTGACGTATCTGCTACCATTTATTTCAATAGAAAACTTAAGATAATTTGTACAGAATAGAGAAGACAATAATTAGTACTTATTTGAAGTAACTACATATATTTGCAGCAAAAGAACCATTTGCAGCATCTCATAATTTGCATTTGCACATTTGTAGCATCTAGATTTAAATCGCTTAGATTTTTGCAGCATTCAAAGTTCAAAGTTTAATTAAATCATAAAACCCCAAAGTGGTATAGACCTTCCAAAAAATATTTTTTTTATTGTCTTAATGACTACCTATATAGGTAAGTACCTACAATATCATACAAAAATACTGGAAAATTCAGCAATCTGATATTATTAATATTAGTTATTATAATATCAGATTGCTTAAATTTTTAAGATGCCTAAATTTTATTTCAATGCTTTTCAGCATACACTTCCAAATCCCAGTAACCTCGCTCGTTGGAGCTATTCTGAGGATAATTTATATCACCTTTGTAGCAATGCGTCTTGCGCAGTTAGACATATTTTAGCTGGCTGCAAAAAGGCCTTAGATCAAGGACGGTACACTTACCGCCACGACAAAGTCGTTGCTGTTATTCGCGAGGTAATTAGACTCTAAGAGAGATCATAGGTCAATAGCACTGAAGACACTTTTTCGTGGCAGGGTTGAACGACGGTATTTCGAATTTCGACGGTATTTCGGTTTTTTAAATATTCACGGCGAGAATCAAAAACTATTACCGAACAACCGTCTCGTGAAGTGTTCAAGATGACTCAAAATGTTCAAGATGATTTAAGTGACAAGACTCAAAAATAACAGGGGTGTTAAATACATAACCCTTTTTCAGGTACGACTAGAACGGCATTTTGAGATAATTGCACCATGGTTCACTCTCTTAATTGTTTTCAACCCACAAAGATTGTAGAAATGATAAATAAAGTTTTATGATTCCTCCAATGAATGAATAAACCCCAACAAAAAAAATGGGATGGGTGCACCATTAACTTTAAAAAATACGACTACGCGTTTATTTTATGGATTCGAAGACTTATTCACAGCAGTGTATATCAATTAATTAATTACTAGCAATTAACTAATTATTCGATAGCCTTCAGGCTATCGAATTCGACGATCACTTTATTGACCGTAATGTTTAAATTATTTTTTATATACCAATAATATTTCCTTGGGTTTATTCGATTACGTTGCGGTGCCTTGCCCATTTGATTTACGATCAGGAATATCCCCAAGGCTTTGGAGAAAACCAACAGGAACAACCGAAGAATGACGCGGACGTGACATGGCATGTGACAGAACGTAAACAAAAACTTTCACGCCAATTCAGCGTATTCAGTTATTTCCAAGTTAGTAAGTATGAGTTCCTTCTCAGTTGGCTGCCTCGAAGTTGACGCTTTAGGGCTGTATATTCTGCGCCTCTTTATCTAGTCGTAAATTAATTTGTTTTCGAGCCATAATACAGTTGTATTTTGGCGCTGACTGGCTCTATTTCGCCTTCCAGTAAGGCTTTTTTGAGGGGTTGTAGTTTTTTTCGGATTTTGAGCTATTACAATCGATGGTAAAGGTCCATCAGTTCAAAATCACCGGTAGTTTTAAATATTGCCCAAAATTATACAACTTTGACACAATGTCAATGCAGTTTAGCAATCGTCCGTTAGAGGGCCACCTGTTTACAGTACAAAAACGTCACGCTGTAATCCAGCAGATGGCGGAGTGTATAAATTTGGCCGAGGTGTCTAAAAAAAACTTTCGGCCTGTAAAAAAATAAATATAGCGCAATCTACTGGATCTCCGCGCGGTCGCACAAAAAGTTCGCACGAAGATCCAGTAGATGGCACTATAATTTTGTACTTTTCTATTTTAATGACTTTTTTAAATTTTCTTCTTTGATGACACATCTACAGACAAAGATATTTTTTAGACACCTAAACCAAATTTTCACACCTAGCCGTTCTCTCAATATCACCGTTATATGAAGAAAAAAAAACACGTTTCAAATGAATATATTCATTTAAAACATGGACTAGATGAAACCTGTCTAAATCAAACGACACTTTATTGAGAGTAATGTTTAAAAAATAAACGGAAACATATATCTTATTAATGTACAAATAATATTTCTTTGGATTAATTTAAGTACGTTGCTGTGCCTGCTCATCTGATCTACGATCAGGAATGTCACCAAGGTCTTGGAGAAAACGGACAGCAACAATCGAAGAGCGACGCGTACGTGATATGACGTGTGACAGAAAGTAAACAAAGAGTTTCGCGCCAATCGAGCTTACTTTAGCAACTATAGACTAGATGGCGGTGAAATGATTGAAATTCGTTTTGAACTATAGTTGTGAAAAAATTTGGTTGTGTCACCCCTAGACTTTCCCGTCAAGTAGACAATCCCACCAACCATTCCCTCTACCTCCATCCCTTCTCCGCCCTCTCCCCCTCCCTCACTCTCACTCTCTCCCTTCTCTCCCCTAAACCCCCCTCTTCCTACCTTCCCTTTTAACCTCCCCCCCACCCCAACCCTTTCTCACTCTCTTTCCCCCTTCTCCTCCCGAACCACCTCTTTTCCTAACCCCCTCCCCCCTCCAACTCACCTCCCTCACCCCTAACTACCCCCTTCTTCCGCTAATCCTTCAACCCTTCCCCCAACCATTTCCTCCCGCCCTCCCCTACTTCGCGCGGAAATTCAGCAGATGGTACTATATTTTTTTATTTTTCTCTTTTGATGACATATCTACAGACCGAGAACTTTTTTTAGACACCTCGACCAAATTTTAAACCTAGCTATTCTCTCAATTTGGCGGTTACAGGCAAAACACGTTTTATTATATTTCTCTTTCGATAATACATTTACAGACCTTTTTTTAGACACCTCATCCAATTTTTTTAAACCTAGCCGTTCTCTCAATATGGCCGTTACAGGAAAAAAAACGTTTCAAACTATTATATAGATATACTTACATTGTTTATAAAAAATATTATGGAAGTAAATTATCCGTCTTCATCATAATTATAATTTTGCACGTTCAAAATTCTTTACCTCCTTGTCGCTTCGTAAACCAGTAAATTAAATTATATGTTTACATTTCCTAAGTAGGTTTTCATTTGATGACTCTTCAGTGATCATAACGGCCCATTGCATCCATTGCTTGATTTAGTGCTATGTCTTCAACAGCATTTCGAATGTGGATTAGAGGTATGCCCTCTAATGGAAGCAGCAACTTTGACATACCCAATTAAAGTGAGCAATTCTTCAGCGAGTTTAAAGTAAGCAATGTAATAATGCCCTCAACAGTATTTTTGTTTCGAAGAGGCATCATGCAGGGGAAAATAAATGTAAGATTCACATCTTTTACGATAGTCTCGACGATAACTTGATGATTTAGTCATCACTTTAAATTCTAAAGAGTGTAACGATTTATTAATGAACTGTTAGATTACTAAAAGTCTCAAACATGACCATGAACGGTGAACGAGAAATGGAGTAAAGAAGTGAAATATATTGGTATTAAAAGAATGTCATTCTGACTTTAGAGAAACGAAAGTTCAGAATCCGGAATGATCTGTCCATAAAAAGAATCTTTGTCTCAGGTAAGAAGGTGAAGCGAGATTTTGCAGTACATTGTACAGTTAGGACAAGCTATGAAGGTTTCTGCTCTCACCTACTTTAACCAATGAAGTTCGCTGCGATATAAGGAGATATATAATCGTATTTCCTTACATTAACAAGGAAATACAATTCCGTACATTCAAAGTGTTTTCGACAGTATAAAAGTAGCAGACATCAGAGTAATTTACAATTAGAAGAAGCAATCTGCTCCAAAAATAGGAAATAAAGGAGAAAGTTTGGAGATCAACGAAATCAAAAGAATTTACCGACAAACATTTAATATAATAATAATACCAGCGATCCAAACCTCTTACATGAATATCGTATTAGGATCAAACGATAGCCAAACTAGACAATGGCTCACGCGATGGGCCCCACTCAAACTCAACAATTACCAAATCACACGTCCACTTGAGGACGGTGATTACGATCGTGACCGAAAAGTCCGGAACAAGGCGCCAACGGGGCGATCCAATCCATTACAGGAAGGCAATAATTGAACGGCAAACAGCGGCCAATTTCGTGCCGTAATGACGGCAGAGGCCTCAGCTCAGTCCCGCGGCCAGCCCTATATTTAGATGAAATTAGGAGCGGACTCGGCCATTTGCCGGCCCTGCCTGCACTTGTCAGCCAGGCGGCAGGGATGTCGAGTGAGCAATCGAGTTTACGACATTCGATACTAGAAACGAAGTTATATAAAAACTAACCAACCAACATTTTTCAGTTTCGAGAAAAATGCCTTTCAAATTTTACGTAAAATCCATTTTTTCCCCTTTTCCATTAAATTTTAATGTCATTGTCTGTTTGTCACATTGTTTGGGTGTTTTCTTTCGGCACCGGATACTTGTTTTTTGAGTAGGTATATGAATTAAGACAACAGTTATATTACTAGTAAGGGTCCCATGTATAATTAATTTGTGTTAATTCATAATATCCTTTATTAGCAAACTAAATTAGCGTCGTTATTTTTCTAACATAATGTCGTGCGTGGGTGCTCTAAAGAGATATATGTATTCTGTTTTATGAGCTGCCTCAGGATTGCAAACTTTACCAGCTTTTAAAGCGCATTAAAATTAATTACTCCAGCGACCCAAATTGTACAGCTGAATAAGTTCTTGAAATGGAAATAAACTTCATTTTCTCTTACTACCACCTAGATAACTCTATGCATGATAGATATAAACATAGATACCAAAACATACCGCCGCTCTCCTACATTGCAGGCATTGGGCTTGATTTCGTTTCTTCGTGAACTAAAACTGAAATTAGTTCAAGCGAACGAGAGAAGTAGTGTCTCGCATCTCTAGTGTATCTTTGGTAGAAAATCGAACAAAACCGCCGGAAGGCTCCGTGGAACAACTTATATGATTCTAATGCTTTCGCATCTGCTCTGGAGGACGTTCCAAATCACCAATGTTTGTATATATCTATTTCCTCGCGGAAACATGCGTATATTTTGTGTGAAATTTTCGCACGGGTTCGTTAATAAAACGGTATCAACGATGACCTAACTAATCCATTATTTGTTATAGTTTGTATAACCCAAAATGGGCTTTGCGGCTGACTCTATTTATTAAAATCAACAAGAATGGCTGAAGTACGTGACGCTACATAAATTTCGGCTATTTTGCTGGTTCTTTCGATAATTGCGATCCGATATAAGCGATTGTGGCCTTTGAATTTACAGAACAGAAGCGCCGTTATTTATCGCTCGCTTTTGAATAAAAAATATAGTTTGTTTCCGTAAATCTTCTATAGAGGCCTGATAAACCGATGTTTCCATTACTTGTATGTAACAAGTAGCAGCATGTTTTAACTCATTCAAATCGTTCGGTTTCTATAAAATTAAATTTAGAGCCCATAATACTTTAGCTAACCTACTTTGGTGCTTATTTCGTCACTATGTTAAAAAGAATATGGCTTAGTAAAAATAACGTAACAAATGACTGAGTAATGATAGCGACCTGGCTACCATATGAGAGAGATGCTTTCTGAGCGGTTTCTATTTAAGTACGTTCTGAAGAGTAATAACATATGCAATTATATGAATACTACTGATGGATTGGGCATGTTATGGTGACACACGTGACTTCACCGTAAACATAAAAAAATACTACTTTTTTAATATTGTTTAAACAACCATTACCTATGTTACACTCGCTATAATGTAACCACTCCAAGGCTCGCCTAATAATTCATGTTTATACTTGAAGGAAATATTGTTATTTTATAAAATTTAAAAGTTCACGGAATACATACGCTAAAGCACATATTGAAATGCGTCAGTAATGTAAGTCACATCGACTATTCGATTAAATTTTTGAATAATAATATTCGATTATACTATGAAAACTCTCCCTAATGTCCGCCTCTTCTCGCAATTCTTGTCGGACTTGGCCTGTGTTATTATTCCCTTTTTGACTTGGCTGCCTGACTATAGACATTACCTTTCAAAAGTGATTGTTACATAAGTCATCATATTGATGGATGCTCCTTCGCCGGTGGTAGGGTAACCAAAAACTTTAATTAAAATGACTTATTTAATAAAATCAAATCATGCCACTTTCCCAAAAAGTCCATTGACGACTGAAAATTAAATAATAATTGTATTTTATTATATCGATATTAAAATTATTCAATGCTTAATAATGAAATTAAATACATAATATAATTATTCAACTCATAATTTAAGTAGTTTTATTGAATAATTTTCAAAATCTTCATGAATAATATTTGTAGATATTTTGTTATACAACTAAATCTGTAAAAGATTAAAACGTTATATTATCATATCACTAGTTTTTCGTTCTAAGTCTACCAAAATTTAGTTCCAGTATTTTTTTTAATCCCATCTTGATATTAACGAATGTACAACCTAGTAAATTGCAAAATCACCTGACGAACAGCAGACATTATTATTACAAATTTCTCGTTTGAAAAGATTTCAGAGGCGCCAGATAATTACCGTTTCCGACCTACTCGCTCGTTGTCGGTACCTTATGGTCAACAAAGATCTATGCGCCTGAGGCTTTGTCCTAATTCTTTAATGGATAATCTTCGAGATTCTTTTTTTGCGGTATAATATAAGTGGACGAAAAGAAAAACCTTACAAATAGATGGCAAGAGTTTAATGGCATAAATTCAGCTACCATAAAATTATTATAAATTTTTACTTCTTTATACTAATTTAAGTAATAATTCCAAAATTATGTATTTGAGTCGTATTTAATTGGAGCTGTCAAATTAATATTTTTTAAACTATTAATTTCTGCCATTAACAGTTTTTGTTATACTGAGACGAAGTATTTTTTATGATAGAAAAATCAATACTTGACTCATATGTGTGACAGCCTAATCTCGGTATAATAATAATACTCCTTTTCCTTTCTAATCCATAATCTCGACCAATCTCTACCTACTTAAATAGGATTATAGTTTTTCAGAACCGCGAAATCTACAGCAAGACAAAGTTGATACTAACAGGCCACAGAATTTTGGCCGAGCGACAGTCATCTTAATTCCGAAGGTCCCAGTTTGCACCGGACCAAAGGACGCTCGGCCCATTGCTCTCACAGACACTGTGGCCAAAATCTTTTTTAGCATAGTCCACACGAGGATGAGCGAATTCATGCACCGGAATGAGTACCTTGGAGTATCAGTTCAAAAAGGCTTCATGCGTGGCGTCTCGGGCTGCATCGAGCACAATTCTCTCCTGGCTGCTGCCATCAAGGATGCGAGACAGCACGAACGCCAAATCAATGTATGCTGGCTCGACCTAGAGAATGCCTTTGGGTCAGTCCGACACAGTCTCCTCCACTTTGCACTCCGCTGGTACAACTTCCCACCAGTCGTGCGTGACATTGTAGCCTCCTACTACAACTGTCTGACTTTCCATGTTAAAACGCAAGAATGGACTACCCGCTCTATACCATATTCAATTGGACTATTTCAGGGCTGTTGCCTCTCCCCAACGATTTTTAATATAGTTTTTAATATACTGCTGGAAAGCCTGACCCAGTTTGACAAGAAGTGGGGCTACCGTTTTAAAACAGACGGCCAATACACCTCGTCGTGCCTCGCTTTTGCCGACGACCTAACTTTCATCACCAGAAGCCCCAAGCAGCTTTCCCTGCTATTACAGAAAGTGGAGCTTTTCTGCGACTGGTCAGGCTGTATAAAAGTGAAGCCCTCCAAATGTTTTTGCCTTGGACTCGCCCGCATGGGCACAAAATTTACATCCTATGACCCCAAATTGGTCTATAAGGGCTCTAATATCTCCCTTATAGACCCAAACAATCATTTCAAATTCCTCGGCAGAAAAATCACCCATCAGGGAAAAGACGTCTCGGGCGATCATGTTATAGAGCATTTCAAAAGTTGCCTGGCGAAAATAGATGCCTTGCTAATTTCTGGCCCTCGTAAGGCCTGGATCTATGACAATTATCTAACGTCACATTTGTCATGGCCCTTTCTTATTTACGATTTTACCAAAACCCAACTGTCCCGTCTAGATGCGCTGGTGACAGCTAGTTTAAAATCCTGGCTGTCCTTAGCCAAACCAGCTGACCCCTCGACTCTCTTCAGGTCCAAACAAAATTTTGGGCTAGCGCTTAAACTGCCCTCTCTGCTCTACGCCAACTCCAGAATAACCAAAAATTCGATTCTGTGCAATTCCAAAGATCCGGCAATATCGAAGCACGTAATAAGTGGCCGTAGTGATTCAAATGATCTACAAGCCCGCGTAGACTTCCACAAAAAGTTCCTTACTGGAATCAGCCAGAATGGCACTGGTCTGGGGTATGGCAGTACAACCACGAGCGACGTGGACTTGAAGAAGTCTCTTTTGCGGGGAGATTACGACAGCAAGAGTATGGCTCATGCTATTGGCCTTCAATGCCAGAATGATTGGACAACAATTGGGGACTTTTGCATTCCGCCTCCAATGCACTGGAAGGTAATGCTCTATGACTGGACGCCAGAGATGCTGAAATTTTATTTGAATGCCTTTCAGCATACACTTCCAGACCCTAGTAACCTCGCTCGTTGGAGCTTTGCCGAGGATAGTTCTTGTCCCCTCTGTAGCAATACCCCTTGCACAGCTAGACACATTCTAGCTGGCTGCAAGGTGGCCTTAGATCAAGGACGGTACACTTACCGCCATGACAAAGTTCTCGCTGTTATTCGCGAGGTAATTAGTCTCTCAGTGGCTCGTGCCAACAAGGGTTTGACAGTATCCTCCAAACCCCCAATACAGTTTGTGCGGGATGGCTCTAAAGGCAAAAAACATTTAACTACAAAACCTTTCTCAATAATCGAGAAAGCTACAGATTGGATTCTGGAGGTTGATTCGGTCTCTAAGCAGTATAAATTCCCTGAAAGTCTCGGATGCACAGCCCTCCGTCCAGATATAACTCTTTACTCTCTATCTCGGAAGGTGGCTCTTATTGTAGAATTAACTGTTCCATGGGAATCAAATATCCCAAAAGACCACGAGTACAAATTAAATAAATACTATGATCTTGCAAATGCCGTAACCCGGAACGGCTTCACTGTTCACCTTCACGCGGTGGAAGTTGGCGCTCGTGGCCTGCCAGCTAAATCTCTATTTCACCTCTTTAAAGATCTTGGCCTTTCCAGAAAAATAATCAACTCTTTCTTAGAAAAATTATCTAAAACTGCGATTTGCGCATCTCAAATTCTATGGCTTCGAAGGGGGAGTGAATGGGTGGCAAGGTGAACGCTCACATGTGGCAAGACAGCTGTCCTAAACCTACCACAGCCGGTTCGTAAGTCCGGAATCCACTGCTCACCCCCCAGAAGTGTAAAAATAGTATTATGATGGGCCCGACTCCGGTCGGTGAATTCCATGGCAGCTCCGTTTGTATTTATTGTAAACCCCCTGATCATCAGGATGACAACAACGAAAGAGTTGTGACAGCCGGAGAGACGGTGGACGGCGTGAAAGAACGCATCGGGTCGATGGCCTTGCAAGCCAGACCCGATTATATATAAAGCAAAAAAGAAAAAAAAGGAAATATGCCCCCAAGCGGCCTATCAGGGGGGGAGAATTCCCGCTACCCCAGTTGAAACCCCAAACAACGACACGGCTAAAACGACACCGGACCTTGCTTGCCCTATCTGCGGGAAACAATATAAACGATTAGCATGGTTAAAAAAACACATTGCTGGGCACGATGATAGCGACGCTGCACGTCAGTGTCTTAAACCGTCGCAAGGAGTCACGGACAGAGTTGAACCTCACATGTCCCTTGACTCCACATCTGCCCGCAGTTTGTCACCCGACCGGTCTCCTCTACCCGCGCAAATCGTATCCTTCCCTCCTCTAAAATTCCCTTCACTTGCGAAAGAGGACTGGGAATTTCATAATAATAATTTAACTTCTATTCTTGACCACTCTGTGAACCGTAATGCCCCTGCCAGCGTCCAGCTGTCGTCCTTCCAGGTGGCGGTCCATGAATACTTCTCGGGTGTTTACCCAAAATCTACCCATGTCGACCCGGTTCACAGAGAAAACGCATTTAAGGCAAAGCTCCGTAGGCAAAAGCGGCTACTTCGTCGCCAGTTACGTGAAGCCAAGAAAGCCGGGGATAAAGCCCTCTGCCACAACTTCTCGCGCGCGTACCGCTCTATACTAAAACTCATACAGAGCGTAGCAACGCAAAACGACAAGCGCAAGGCAGCATTTCTCAAATCCAAAGAGGAAGCCCGGTTCGACAAAAACCGTTTTAACTACAGCAAAACGGTTTTGTCTGCCGCCAAGGGAAAAATCCAAATCCCGGAAGATATGGCCACGGAATATTTTTCGACCACGTATGAGGACCCAATGCGGCTCCATAATTACAGCCCTCCGCCGGGCATTACACCTCCGCCCCTGCCTACGGTAGCTTTTGCTTCTCAACCTCCATCTCTAGATGAGATTCTTAATCAAGTAAAGAGGAAGCCGTCGGGCTCTACTCCGGGTCCCGATGGTATTCCCTATTTAGTATACAAAAAATGCCCCTGCCTTCTGCAATATTTAGGATCCATCTTCCGAAATATATGGAATAGCGGTGTAGTCCCACAGAATTTTGGCCGAGCGACAGTCATCTTAATTCCGAAGGTCCCAGTTTGCACCGGACCAAAGGACGCTCGGCCCATTGCTCTCACAGACACTGTGGCCAAAATCTTTTTTAGCATAGTCCACACGAGGATGAGCGAATTCATGCACCGGAATGAGTACCTTGGAGTATCAGTTCAAAAAGGCTTCATGCGTGGCGTCTCGGGCTGCATCGAGCACAATTCTCTCCTGGCTGCTGCCATCAAGGATGCGAGACAGCACGAACGCCAAATCAATGTATGCTGGCTCGACCTAGAGAATGCCTTTGGGTCAGTCCGACACAGTCTCCTCCACTTTGCACTCCGCTGGTACAACTTCCCACCAGTCGTGCGTGACATTGTAGCCTCCTACTACAACTGTCTGACTTTCCATGTTAAAACGCAAGAATGGACTACCCGCTCTATACCATATTCAATTGGACTATTTCAGGGCTGTTGCCTCTCCCCAACGATTTTTAATATAGTTTTTAATATACTGCTGGAAAGCCTGACCCAGTTTGACAAGAAGTGGGGCTACCGTTTTAAAACAGACGGCCAATACACCTCGTCGTGCCTCGCTTTTGCCGACGACCTAACTTTCATCACCAGAAGCCCCAAGCAGCTTTCCCTGCTATTACAGAAAGTGGAGCTTTTCTGCGACTGGTCAGGCTGTATAAAAGTGAAGCCCTCCAAATGTTTTTGCCTTGGACTCGCCCGCATGGGCACAAAATTTACATCCTATGACCCCAAATTGGTCTATAAGGGCTCTAATATCTCCCTTATAGACCCAAACAAACATTTCAAATTCCTCGGCAGAAAAATCACCCATCAGGGAAAAGACGTCTCGGGCGATCATGTTATAGAGCATTTCAAAAGTTGCCTGGCGAAAATAGATGCCTTGCTAATTTCTGGCCCTCGTAAGGCCTGGATCTATGACAATTATCTAACGTCACATTTGTCATGGCCCTTTCTTATTTACGATTTTACCAAAACCCAACTGTCCCGTCTAGATGCGCTGGTGACAGCTAGTTTAAAATCCTGGCTGTCCTTAGCCAAACCAGCTGACCCCTCGACTCTCTTCAGGTCCAAACAAAATTTTGGGCTAGCGCTTAAACTGCCCTCTCTGCTCTACGCCAACTCCAGAATAACCAAAAATTCGATTCTGTGCAATTCCAAAGATCCGGCAATATCGAAGCACGTAATAAGTGGCCGTAGTGATTCAAATGATCTACAAGCCCGCGTAGACTTCCACAAAAAGTTCCTTACTGGAATCAGCCAGAATGGCACTGGTCTGGGGTATGGCAGTACAACCACGAGCGACGTGGACTTGAAGAAGTCTCTTTTGCGGGGAGATTACGACAGCAAGAGTATGGCTCATGCTATTGGCCTTCAATGCCAGAATGATTGGACAACAATTGGGGACTTTTGCATTCCGCCTCCAATGCACTGGAAGGTAATGCTCTATGACTGGACGCCAGAGATGCTGAAATTTTATTTGAATGCCTTTCAGCATACACTTCCAGACCCTAGTAACCTCGCTCGTTGGAGCTTTGCCGAGGATAGTTCTTGTCCCCTCTGTAGCAATACCCCTTGCACAGCTAGACACATTCTAGCTGGCTGCAAGGTGGCCTTAGATCAAGGACGGTACACTTACCGCCATGACAAAGTTCTCGCTGTTATTCGCGAGGTAATTAGTCTCTCAGTGGCTCGTGCCAACAAGGGTTTGACAGTATCCTCCAAACCCCCAATACAGTTTGTGCGGGATGGCTCTAAAGGCAAAAAACATTTAACTACAAAACCTTTCTCAATAATCGAGAAAGCTACAGATTGGATTCTGGAGGTTGATTCGGTCTCTAAGCAGTATAAATTCCCTGAAAGTCTCGGATGCACAGCCCTCCGTCCAGATATAACTCTTTACTCTCTATCTCGGAAGGTGGCTCTTATTGTAGAATTAACTGTTCCATGGGAATCAAATATCCCAAAAGACCACGAGTACAAATTAAATAAATACTATGATCTTGCAAATGCCGTAACCCGGAACGGCTTCACTGTTCACCTTCACGCGGTGGAAGTTGGCGCTCGTGGCCTGCCAGCTAAATCTCTATTTCACCTCTTTAAAGATCTTGGCCTTTCCAGAAAAATAATCAACTCTTTCTTAGAAAAATTATCTAAAACTGCGATTTGCGCATCTCAAATTCTATGGCTTCGAAGGGGGAGTGAATGGGTGGCAAGGTGAACGCTCACATGTGGCAAGACAGCTGTCCTAAACCTACCACAGCCGGTTCGTAAGTCCGGAATCCACTGCTCACCCCCCAGAAGTGTAAAAATAGTATTATGATGGGCCCGACTCCGGTCGGTGAATTCCATGGCAGCTCCGTTTGTATTTATTATACTATAGAATGCAACTCAGGACCAAGTAATGCAACTGACGCTTCTTCCGATTCGAGGTATCCAACGAGAAGATAACGCCGAAACAGTCAGAAAAAGACCAACCACCACTGTTACCCACTGACATTCGTCATGCTATAAATGCAGGAATCTGGATTTACGTTGCCAGTCAGACTGGATCGCTTATAAATAATGAATATCCGCGATTTTTATTGAATATCCGCGGGCCATCAAATCGGTCATTAAAGTTTGTTAAATATAATAATATGTTGATGAACAGTCAGTTAATTCTAGTCCTAAAAAAAATCTTATTATTTATCTAAGTGATGAGATTGTGCAATAAACGAACAAACTGTTTAAAATAATATGCTAGCCCGCATGTAAAAGTTAAAAATTATAAGAATACTCTAGCAATAATTAAATTGGTCAAACAGGATCGATGTAAGAGTGACTGCTGCTTCTATCCAGCATAGTCCTCGAGAGTTCGTACGACACGGCCAGAATCTAATGCTGGTGCTAAACCTTGAGACTTTGCAATAACTATACTAGGTTACACCGATGATATAGCAATCCATGACAATATAGAGTGCCGCGAATAGCCATACTTACCCGCTGCGTATACTTACCAAATATTTTGTCAATACTCAATAATACAGATGTCAAAAAATATGAGTAGTTTATTTTAATACGCAGAGCCATAGCATACGTGCATTTACATAACTGCATTTCAGCCTTGGGTACCTCAGTTTATAATCACATTACATTCAATGCAGTAGGTTTTGGAAAGAGCACATAACTGCTGATGAGCAAGTGCTATTATAGCAACAGCCATTCTCTAAGCTGCAAAAAACATCATAAAACCTATTCTTCTTTAAGTATAGAACAAGTAGAGCTGTCAACAATAATGGGCGAACCCGTCACCTCAGGAAGTTTCGACGGTATTAGATCGTTCTATCTCCCGTGAGGTGAGAGTAGAAGACTTGGGACGTAAACAGTCCACTGTCTAGTTACGCCACTCACCCGTCAGAGACGGGCGAGTAGCGTTGTGGCGCCTTACGGCAAAACAACGGTAAAGGTACCCAGTGGGTAGCCTGATTACCAGTTTGGAAGGATATCTCCGTCTTGAATGAACCATCAGGATACCTCCTACCTCCTGACTGGTTACAGGATCGAAGTCGCTTGCGCGGTCCTCACCCTTACATAGCTGCGATACGGTGTCTACCGAATCTATCGCGAACCACGGCATGTATTGCCCGGCTCTCCACCCGGTATCGGGTAGCCGAATAGTCGTTTCAACATCAGTAGCCGTAAGGTTAATTACTACCTTCGCTCTATAGGAAATTATACTGTTTTCAGACTTCCCCGGCTGTCAGTCGGAATGCACAGCCGATTGGCTGACCGTCCAGGGGCGCCCGAACGTTGACTTATAGAGAAGACTGGCCCGCAGGCCAGAATCCTATCTGGGCTGGCACTTCTGCGTGGAGGCCGCTGGATGGGTGTTAACCCGTTCGTTTGACCGATCCGTGGGTGGGTCAAATCTGACACATGGATCTTAGTTATCAATCTGATATTTCAGTGTGTATTGCGTGTCCAAACTGCAACATGATCCATTAGCTAAGATAGAACAGTGAGTATAAAAGCATTTATATCGAAGCCATCAGATTAGATTAAATAGGATTATGCCACCCCAGCCAAGATTCATCCTGACCCCGTTCATCAGTACATTATGGGCGTGCTACCTGTTCCATAAAAGGTGGGGGTGTGAGAATTAACAACCGTTATTAAACACCCTAGATCCTTTGTAGGAAGGAGGTATCTGAGGATGTCATCGACACGGATAAACGAGAAGTTCGATTTTGTAGCTTTAGGTCTCAGGTAGATACGAATATTGCCTTGTTGATTGAGTTGATATTCCCGGCTGTGTCACCATTTTCCGTTGGAATAAAATTAAGGGAATTGCATTTTCAATTCTGTCGATCGAATGCAATATCAAGACACATACTTACGCACTTGTTACATGCACACATACATTGAAACACGTCATAGTAGGGTTGGTTGTAAGAGATTGTCATATGACAATTAACCCGCCGATTGCGATTTCACAATAAAGAATTGAAACAAACAAACAAACAAACAAGGTGATGCATAGGCTATGCGAGTTGATGCGTCCCTCATGCAATTGAGTTGATGCATGGAGGAGGCATGGGTTCGCAAAAGAGGATGTTTGAAGCATTGTTAGGGCCTAGTTTTATTGTAAACAAACTTTAATTTAAATAGTCTAAATAATCAAATCAATTAAAGTTGTCATCGCGCAGTAGACGCGATACATCGAACATCTTACCGTATATAGGCGACAAGTCGCGCACGTCCCTAATTAATTTTAAATCGAGTAAGGTAGAATATTTTTATATAGAGAAGAGAAATCTTCAGTTTTTTTTTTTGGCTGGCAACCACCGAAGAGGACGGTCGACAAGGAGCGGCCGCTCCGCCGCTGGCGGAGCGGGCCGGCTACCGCCCAAATAATTATTCATTTTGTGCCATCAGTCGACAGTCGACACAGTCTAAATTTGTGAACTCTAAAATCTATAACTAAACTCAGTTCAACATCCGGGCAGGACCTCAGCGGATTCCATACCTTATACAGGCAAGTCTTCTATCTGTAACCATTAGCTTCCCCTCATAAAGTCAGATTTTAAAAATAATAAATTTAAATTAAAGGATTGTTTTAAAGCCAAATCCCCCGTAAATTACCGTTGCCATATCTTCGTTGGCGAATAAATTAGAGTCATATAAATCAAAATTTATTAAATTGAGTACGTCGAAATAGAGGTAGGTAGTGCGTGGGATGTGCTATAATTCCCGGTGTCTAAGCATCGCATTCCGTCTTCTCGCCTCAATCGATTTCTCTAGTACCATCTAAATATTGAATCCAAAATAATAATTTAAAATTTAAAATCGTATCCGGGGAGCAGGCGCTAAAAAATCTAGAAGCAACCTTCCAATAACTCCCGCGGGTAGCAGTGTCTTCCTTCTCTATTCCAGAACCCAAAGTACCTGTCCAAAATCCCACTTCGCCGAATTAAGCCCTGAAAATTGAAAGGCGGTAACGTTCAGTTTTCCACGAATCTAATTTTAGAATTTTTGTTAATTCCAACTACTCGGATTCGCCATATGCTATGGCCTAGCTTTCATTTATTATAATTAAAATAAAATATGTTACTCTGTCAAATAAACCTTTCATTTTGGTTAATTAATCATTATTTAGCGAATTAAAGAAATCGAGACGGTACCTAAAAATACCGCCGGGTCAGAGCGAGCTACGGTCTCGTAGGTACCCGACTAGCACTGGACAGGGTAATGTTTCAGGGCAAGGAATAAATAAAGAATAATTTTATAAAAGAAACTTTGAAATTATACATTTTAATTTTATCATTTAGCGGAGAAAAGAACCGCAGTACATTATTTAATTATAGCAGCATCTGCTGGTTTAGAGCGTACCTAGATTCAAATAGTATTTTCTCGTTTTTTAAATATAATTATCTAGCAATTATTTCCAATAAATTGATTAGACGATTTAGCCATTGATTTATGTAAGAGCGCGGACCGGGACCGGGGCCGAGCGCTCCAAGCGGGCGCGATCGACGCGCGCCGGCGCAGTACCTCGTCGGTACACCGATAGAGGGCGCGGTGAGTAAATCATAATATTCGATCTCGTCGCCGCAGCGCACTAAACTTGATATCGCTTCTTCTTCTTCTTTTAGTCCTCTCACAAGATATATCGAAATTCATTTTATAATAAAACATAACTAGGGTACTTGACCGTCCATTCAATTTGAATGCTCTCGACTTTAGGACGACGTCAATACAGGATTTTAACCACCCCTGAGCACGACTGAGCTACCGCGGTATCCTTGGCGTCGCTCCACTCCCACGCACAAAGGTAACTTCCCAGGCGGAGGGAGGCCCTTTGCATTTGTTTATGTGGTCTAACATCTATTTCTCGCATGTGTAGCTGGCGCCTCTACAAATAAATAAACTTTTATCGTTACACATAGCTGCCTTCAAGACAACTTTATATTTTATTTTATTTAGACACATAACAAAACTGCCGCCCAACTGGGGCAAACAATTTTTTTTTTCTTCTAAAAACGAATAGAATTTTTTTTTTAGGATTCAAACTTTTTTTTCAATACGCCCTTATTATAACAATATTACAATTTTATTTTCTTTTTGTATCTTCTCTCATATAGCGTCCGACATATAGGACACCATAGAATTCCCACCCAACCCGCCCAAAATTTTTCCCTTTTATTATTTTTATTTTTTTTCTTCTATTGTTTCTCTACACAACGTACCTACTGCCAATTTATTTTACAGGTTGTTACAAAACTAACACAATATTTTTTTCATGCTTTATAAAGTGCTTTACATTTTAAATTTTTAAAATAGTATACTACATGTACAATAGCCTTTCAGCCGTAAGCGCAAGTAATAACCAAGGTATCTTGGGGATTTGACTTCGGAATCAGCAACGGATTACGTGGGGATTTTGCTTCTGCGACGACACGTTGGACACATATCTAGTTATACTGTTACAACAAACGAACCTTAAGATATTTATGCAGAAAGATATCAGCAATTAGTACTTCTATTCACACTTATAATAAATACTTAGCAAACATTCACAACCCTACAGGGTGTTACAATTTTTTTTTTTAATTTTATTCTTTTTTTTTTAATTTTTTTTTTTTTTTTTTTTTTTAGTTTTCATTTAACTTCATCAATTTTCTTTTTTCTCATCTCCTTTTTCATTTGCCTTATTGCATATGGGTCTTTAGCTTAATAAATTCATACAACACTACATCAAGTACACACTAATCTACATCAACACACTAGGGTCAACATTTTCACTTGTTCTACAATCTCTAAAAAAAATAATAGTAATAAAATCAAGGCGTAAACTTCCACAACCTTTACGATTTTGGAGTGAGCATCATGGCACCCAAGAAAACAAGGGCCGCTGCAAGAGCTCGTCAGCAATCACCAAGCAGGCTCATCGAGGAAAATACCACTCACCAAATTCCAGAGCAGACGGAAAAACAGACATCGGAAAAACCTAAGGCAGGAAGCAAGTCAGGCATCGAAGACTCGATTCCGCACAGGAAACCGACCACCAGCTCAAGGATCATCGAATATTCGGACAATGAAAGCGAAGAAGAGGCATATACGAGGAAAATATGCAGGGAAACGCAAGATACGGCGACAACTTCAGATATTTTTCAATCTTCGGCCGCGGGAAAACATAGAACGTCCCCAAGCATCTACAAGTGGAATTTAAGATACGACGGATCTACTCCAATCTTGGAATTTATCGACAAAATAGAGGATAAAGTACAAGCAAGGGGGGTCACAGAAAGAGAACTTATCCAAGGATTCACCGACCTGATGGAAGGTCCACCTTTACTGTGGTTCCGAAGCATCAGAAAATACGTAAAAACGTGGAAAACCCTAAGAGAAGCGTTAATAAATAAATACGAACAGCTTAATTACCAAACACGCTTGGAAAATCAGATGAGGATTACCAAACAACTCACTGGGGAAACCATGCACGACTACGTTACACGGATCGATACTATGAACAGGAGATTATCACCAAGATTACGGGACGACACCCTACTGGAAATAGTGAAATTAAACGTTCTACCGCTGTACCACACACTCCTGGGAACTTCAAGACTGGACGATATTGGAACTTTGCTGGATTTAGCGAAAAACTTCGAGCAGTACGCGCTAGCCCCGACCCCAACGGTAGCGAGCAGCATCCAGAACAGGACCACAATAGCCGCCATGGAAGAGCAGCCCACGTACACCGACAGTCACGATGAAGAGGAAATAGCAGCCTTTTCACAAAACAACAAATTTCATCCGCGCCATGATAAACCACCGCCATTCGTCAGAAGATCCGGATACGGAAACTCGACACCGTACGAACAACGCCCGCAAGAATACCAAAAACCTCAACAAACACAATTTTCCCAGCAAAAATACTGTAGGAAGTGCGAAACACGAGGGCACGATTACAAGGAGTGCCGGAAATACCCAAAACCAATGTGTTTCAACTGCAAATTACAGGACACATATACCAGTTCTTGCGCAAGATGTAACGGAGTACCGCCAGGATACCACCAATCCCAACCAAAAAACGGGAGAAGCCACGGATACAGGCAATAGACAGGGCTATACCCGTGGAAAACTTCACACTGTCACCAGAACCAAAATTCTACGATACTCGCCCACATGCAAAAATAATCATATTAGGAAAAACGTACAATGCACTCGTGGACACCGGTTGCGCAGTCTGCATTTTAGGCAGGAAAATGCACGAACGCTACATACAGCTCGGAAAAACTATAAAAAACGCAGAGAGCCGCATATCAACAGCGGACGGAACACAACAGGATATACTTGGACACATGACATTGCCAGTGCAATACAAAGGAAAAAGCGAGAAAATTAATTTCCTAATCTGCCCCACAATAAAAAAAGACGTAATCCTGGGGATCGACTTCATCAAACAGTTCGACGTAAAAATTTCAATCGACACGAACCACGACATACAATTGGCACAGCTAAACCACACCGCGAGCCAGCAAATCAGGAATGTAGACGACCTTACTCCGCAGCAATTACGACGATTACAGCACGTTAAAAAATTATATGAGGACATCTCCTTCGAGAAAAAAGGTCTCGGAAAGACGCACTTATTGGAGCATAAGATCGTAACCACGGGCGATCCAATTCGTCAGAAACCATACCAATTATCGCCAGCGAAAGACAAGCTGATTAAAGACGAAATTGACGACATGCTAAGGTTAGGAGTGATTACTCCCATAAAATCTCCATGGTGTAATCCAATCCTCGTAGTGACCAAGAAGGATGGCAGCCCAAGGGTCTGCCTTGACTCCAGAAAATTAAATGAAGTGACTACAAAAAACCGATACCCCATGGTGTCCTCGCAGAGAATCCTCGACAATCTAGGAAATGCTCGATATTTAACTTCAATTGACTTATCGAAGGCATTCTGGCAGATCCCGATGGAAGAAGCCTCCATATACAAGACCGCATTTGCAATACCTGGAAAAGGTATGTTCGCCTTTTTGCGAATGCCCTTCGGACTCTGTAACGCGTCGTCAGACCTAAGCACCCTCATGGACCAAATATTCGGCCCCGAATACGGAAACAAGGTATTCGTGTATGCAGACGACCTCATCATCGCCTCAACAACCTATGACGAACACATCGACACCTTATTACGTGTGAGGGAGAGCCTAAAAGAAGCGGGATTGACAATCAACCTTAAAAAATGTGAGTTCTGCAGGCCCGAATTACTGTACCTCGGCTACGTTGTGGACAGGCAAGGATTGAGAACGGACCAAGGGAAAGTAGCTTGCATAACGAATTTCCCAAGGCCAGACCGCGTAAAGCACGTAAGAAGTTTCCTCGGATTGAGCGGATACTATCGTAGATTCGTAAAAGACTACTCAAAAATCGCCGCTCCACTCTGCAAATTAACGGGGGGCAAAAAAGGTGTAAAATCAAACTTTGTATGGACAGAGGAGGCGGAAAAATCCTTCATAGCATTGAAACACGCGCTGACAACTACTCCGATCTTGAAGTGTCCAGACTTCAGTAAAGAATTTACAATAAGCTGCGACGCTAGCGACACCGCGATAGGAGCGGCGCTGACTCAGTACTCTGAGGAGGAGAAAATGGACCTCCCCATATCCTACTTTTCACAGAGTCTTACCCCAGCGGAAACCCATTACTCGACTACCGAAAGAGAATTACTCGCCGTCTTGAGAGCAGTTTTACACTACAGGACGTACGTAGAAGGCACCCGTTTCAAGGTAATAACGGACCATAGTAGCCTGAAATGGCTTACGAAGCTGGAGGGCCCTTCAGGAAGATTGGCACGCTGGAGTACTCTATTATCCCAGTTCGACATGGAAATCATACATCGGAAAGGAAGCCTGAACATCGTCGCAGACGCGCTTTCTAGAATACCTTGTATGGCCTTATCAGCAGATTTCCGCCGAGAAGATTGGTACACTCGCATATACAACACGGTACAAAACGACCCCTACGCATATCCGGAGTACAAAATTGAGAACGAAAAATTATACAGATATCACGCCCCAAAGAGAGGCGAAAAACTCCTGAACCCGTGGAAAATCGTGCCAAAATTCGCAGACAGGCTAACAGCGATAAAAGATATTCACGAAGGAGAATTCGCGGTCCACTTCGGCATATTTAAAACATTAAAAAAATTACAATCGTATTTCTATTGGCCCGGCATGCAGAAGGAGGTAAAAGCCTACGTGAAAAGATGCGACACATGCAAAGCCTACAAGATAAGAACGGGACCAGCCCAGGGATTCATGGCCACTCCAAAATCCGTAAAAACTCCAATGCACACTATAAGTATCGACCTAATAGGGCCTATTACGAGATCACTGTCGGGATTCACATATATATTATCCGTGGTAGATGTATTTACTAAGTACTGTTGGTTATTTCCCCTGAGAAAAGCCACCTCCGCGAACATAACGAAACACCTCGAGAATACCATATTCCTAGCATTCGGCACCCCAGCGGTCATAACACTAGATAACGCAACTTACTTCCGATCTAAGGCCTTTAAGGCGTTAGCAGATAAATATAAAATCCCCAGACTGTTTTTCGGCTGTGTCTACGCCCCGCAGTCAAACATGGTCGAAAGATATAATCAGACAATTGAGACATCGCTGTCGATTTTATCAGGCAAAGACCAGAGGAAATGGGATAAATACCTCTTATTAATCCAAAACGCACTTAATAGCCACATAAATTTAGCGACAGGCTTCTCCCCAGCTTACCTAATGTTTGGGCGAGAACCTATAGTTGATGGACGTTATCACAAAATGTTAAGCTACGTG
Source organism: Micropterix aruncella (assembly GCA_944548615.1). Taxonomy (NCBI): domain Eukaryota; kingdom Metazoa; phylum Arthropoda; class Insecta; order Lepidoptera; family Micropterigidae; genus Micropterix; species Micropterix aruncella. Next base: position 19,985,894 of record OX155955.1, on the reverse strand, counting down.
CCAGACAAAAACGCCAAAATAATACTCGATACCCCACACGAATTCGCAAAGGGATTAGAGTCATTAGCGGACGCCTATGACATAGTGCAGGAAAGAATGTTAGAGTCATTCAGAAATAGTTCTTCGAGATACAACCTTAGAAGAAAACACGTCGAATTTAAAACAGGAGATTGGGTCTGGGCCAAAAACCATACATTGTCAAGAAAAGCAGATTTCTTTTGTAGCAAACTCAGCCCTAGGTATATAAAGTGCAAAGTCATTGCAAAAAAATCCCCAGTCGCCTACGAGTTAGCCGACGAGAACGGAAAACCGCGGGGTCTTTTTCATATTAAAGACATTGCGAGTAACTAATACCCTATAACAACATATGGTCTAGCGTGGCGTCGCCGAAGTAAAGTCGAACGAGTCATCACGGTTTCCATCGTGAAACTGCGGATTCCGGGTATAAATCGCACAAGGTACACAAAAGGTATTAACTATTGCGTCTATAAGGCATAAAATAAGCTATTCAACAGGAAAAACAAAGTTTCAAAATTATAATTCCCTTTGATATAAGACAAACAAATTAAACAATTAATTGTATACAACCTAACGCACTTTATCAAGATACAAAATCCAAAACAAAGAGCAACAAATAAACTAAATTCACACACACAAAACACATTACACAACAGAACACACGGTCTAAAGTACCTACAGAACAAAAAATCGAACACAAGTACAAATAGTTTATACAAAAAAAAATTTTTATAAAATATAAAAATTTTTTTTTGAAAGGTACTCTCATCCGGCAAGAAGGCCGCCGGATTCGGTACCTCACCTTGTGGGCAAATTTAGCCCCAAATTCTTAAAAATATAATAAATATCATTAATGTATTTTCATTTCCAAATTTAAAAACAAACAATATTTCGAGTCAATGCAATCAAACACACTTACACAACACCTGCGTTAAGCGATTATTTATAAATAGATCCGACCGACCAACATACACGGCAGTAGGTATTGATAAATCATAATATAGAGATAAAATCGAGCGCATTTTTACACACAATTCAAACACAAATAAATACATTTCCCTTTGCATGGGCCGTTGCGGCAAAATCAAAGAACAAAGATATTTCTCTACCTTAATTATATTTATACGCAATTAGGCGATTTTTAAAACGGTTCGGTGCTTAACCGTTCGCTTGCGAGAGAAACACCGCCGGACAAGTTCTGGATTTTTTTTAATATATGTTTACTGGGTTTAGTGTTCATCCTACCATTAAGGTAAAAAAGCGCAAGGAACTATTATGTTCCGGGTATTCAATGCATCAACTGTCATCGTCGAATTAAAATCTACATGCTCAGCTCTGTTGTAAAAATACCTCTATATTTTTCTATCAATTATTTTATATTTTTTTTGACATACAATCACGCGGCAAGTAGATCGTTAGTACTAAGTAGCGACTAGGAACCCCTTCAAAAACCGTTGTAGATTAGTCATAAGCTACAGAAAGCTCTTTGTTCGGTCTTGGCTTTTTGCCAAGATATGGAATTTTCCATACCATAATTTCTTCATTGTAAGATAAAAAACCCCCATTGATTTCCCGCAACGTTATTTTTTAATAAATAATCAGCTCAGTTTAGTTTGTCCATAAATACTCATCAAAATATCAAAATATTGATCTTAATTGGATATAAATATTGTAAAATATTATCATAAACATATCATGAAAGCATTTTCACACAGTCACAAATAGTAAGATAGGTACGAAACAGACAATTTTGGAATGGAAGGAAAGTATGACAGGAAGAGCTTGAAAGCGATGTAAGTAAGGAGAGTGCAAGGCTCGCGAAAGAATAAAATTTATGTTAACATACTGAATATTATTATTTATCACTACGACTACAAAATTACATCTCACAAATTTATATGCAATAGAAACATCACATACTAAGGACCTCAAAAATCCTAGAAGTTAGGGAGTTGCCTGCGGAACAACGCATAGAGGAACTCTAAAATTTAACTTCATACCATCACGAGTGAAAGACCGCGAGGTCTATAAACATCTAGAACCGGTTATTCGTGTAAAGAAAACCACACTGCCGTTCTACCCCGTCCACAAACAACAATAAACACACACGCTCAATTCTTTTTTAAAAAAACACAAATATACAATATTTTTTTAAAATTATAAACTTGAATACCGATACGACCAGAATTTTACGCAAATTAAAATTACGTAATTCGCTTCTGTATACTTCAGATAAGTCGTCAAAATGGTCAATACAAAATTAAAGAGCCGGCCTACAATTTTCACCTCGCCTTTCACATTATATTAACAATTATTTGATAAAATAAGCTCGAACGCTTCTACACACTGCACATTGTTGCGAAATATATTATTATTATTATTATTTTTTTCTTAAAAAACGTATTAGCAGACATCTATTGGTAGTCTTGCTTTCGTTAGTTAAGGCCGGTTTCACTATAAAACACACCGTAAATACAAAAAATAAACAAATATCAAAACACTATATCAAAACAATCAGTAATTAACAGGGCACAAAATCAAAAGGAAACACCGCTACCCGAAGTACCATTCTCGCAAATGCATTTCATAATTTCAAAACTTAAAATTAAAATATATCATAATTTTTTTTTAAATCCGGAACCCTTCAATTTTTTTTGTTTATATAAATTATCCGGAAACATTTAGCACCTGCTCTCCTATACCTATTACACCCCTTTCACCATTTTAATAAACAATTAATTTTGCTGGTTCCCATTGGATTAATCAGTTATACCCGTTCATTTAATAAAGCCTGAATATAATCAAATATATAACCCGCCGGAATGGATGCTTGTAGACCGAGATAAAAAAAGAGTTTAGTTTGTTTTCCTTCCCCTTTATTTCTTCTAATTTTTTCAAAGAAAGTAGCTACAAAAAGTAGCAACATTTCTAATTTATTTGTTTCTTTTTGTTTGTTTTTCAATCATGGAATTTCATGTATAAGGCTGCACAATATGAGCACTGCCACTGTTTATAATAATTTTCTTGTTTTTTGTTTTATTACTACATTATAATATGTAAGTATACACGTTAGGCAGCACAGTTTAGCTGCATATTCCTAATTTAAAAAAATAATATCATATGTTGAATAGATTTTAAAATGCCTTGTTGGATTAATAATATACCACATTGTGTACCTACGCGTCTCACAATACTTGTAATTTATAATAATTTAAGTTTTTTTTGTTATGTACCAATCTTTCTTATCCCGCTTAAAATGTAGCATACAGACAGAACATAAACACCAGTTTTTGACCCCAATCACATAGGAAATTTAAGAAGTCGGAAAATACATTTATTTTCTTAAAGAATAAAAACAAAGTTTCGAACTGAATTGTAAAGCGAAGATATGATAACACACAAATGGTTACATATACTAGAGCCTCTCCTTCTCTCACCACCTATCCTAGTATTCCAGTAGAAAACTGAGCTAGATAATTGAACGAGATGATGCCGCATGACTTTTCACGTTCCAGACAATATTTGGAAAATTGGACTTAACCAACCAGACGTGTCCAGTGACATTCGGCAAAGCGGGAAGCAAAACCTCAAACGTCGAGCCAAGCTGCAAAATACCGTAATGAAGGCAATGCTGACCGAATAAACTAGCCCATAAATCCACGGACCATAATTCTGCCAGCCAACCAGTATGGACATCCGAAGCCAGGATACCTACTCCAGTCTAGAGGTAAAGATACATTTTCCTATCTCTATATGACAACCAGGACGGCATTCACGATAGACGACATCCGATAGGCGAGGACCGCAGGAGCGTTCCCTATCAATAGGAACATTATCACTAAACCAGGTGGACCAGGATGCGAAGTCACACAAACCAGACCGCAAGTAACCTCCACATATACTATTACCATCAACATGCAAATAAGGACGCTTTAAGTGCCATTTTATCATCAGCGTAGTGTGTACCCAGTGAAGTGAAGTAGTGTTCTCTGGAATGGACAGGGTATTTAGGCACGAAAATCACCTTCCTTATTACACCCGCTAGCCACAACGCACCGGACTTTTCAAACAAGCAACGTGTAAAAATCTGAATTTCTTCCGTGCACACAGACTTGAAACAGCTAGTGTAGCACCACGATTTTGTCCCAAGTAGAAGCTCTGCAAAAATTTTCCACCGGACTTTTTTTAAACAAGCAAAGTGACGCAATTTGCCAAGCAGCAGCCCACTTATTATGTTCTTCGAGTTGCCTCGATTAAGATCATCACGACACAACATCAGAAAACTAGGCAACCTACTAATGCTCGCCTATTTTTTCCGCAATTCCAAGGTACGGCTCATCAATCGACCACCACGAGACACGCTGTGGCCTTACCCAAGGCCCTACGACGCGCATACGTCGATCTCCAAGCAGCGACCCCACCGAGAGAGCGACGCAGCAACCAGACGATACGCCACGCGCTACGCCCCAGGAGAAGATCAACCCGTCAATCATGTTAACCCTGTTACGGACAGGCGACATCTTTCACGGCTGAATTCTTTCCCTATTTTCAGTTCCTGACTTTCTTAACTCCAATCCTGATATGAGTAAGCGTCATATACTGCAGTCAAAGAAAAGATTATGCACTTTTTGGGTTCAAAAAATAGTCTGACAAAAATCATTTTCTCTCGTTTAGGAGTTATTTTTTTTCTTTTTTTTTTTTTTTTATTATTTTCAAAATATCATGATTCGTATCAACCCTTGCAAACAGGGCAAATTTTTTCATTACCATTATGTACTTATTCTTATTTTTTACTGTTACCAATATTTATTATATTAGCGGCTACGCATCGTAGCATGTAGGGGTTAGTGTACAACACCTCGTAGCATTATATTTTTTAACATTATTTGCTTATGTGGATCACCGGGGGCGGTGATTAGGTCTCTATCCGGCAATGTTAGGGCCTAGTTTTATTGTAAACAAACTTTAATTTAAATAGTCTAAATAATCAAATCAATTAAAGTTGTCATCGCGCAGTAGACGCGATACATCGAACATCTTACCGTATATAGGCGACAAGTCGCGCACGTCCCTAATTAATTTTAAATCGAGTAAGGTAGAATATTTTTATATAGAGAAGAGAAATCTTCAGTTTTTTTTTTTGGCTGGCAACCACCGAAGAGGACGGTCGACAAGGAGCGGCCGCTCCGCCGCTGGCGGAGCGGGCCGGCTACCGCCCAAATAATTATTCATTTTGTGCCATCAGTCGACAGTCGACACAGTCTAAATTTGTGAACTCTAAAATCTATAACTAAACTCAGTTCAACATCCGGGCAGGACCTCAGCGGATTCCATACCTTATACAGGCAAGTCTTCTATCTGTAACCATTAGCTTCCCCTCATAAAGTCAGATTTTAAAAATAATAAATTTAAATTAAAGGATTGTTTTAAAGCCAAATCCCCCGTAAATTACCGTTGCCATATCTTCGTTGGCGAATAAATTAGAGTCATATAAATCAAAATTTATTAAATTGAGTACGTCGAAATAGAGGTAGGTAGTGCGTGGGATGTGCTATAATTCCCGGTGTCTAAGCATCGCATTCCGTCTTCTCGCCTCAATCGATTTCTCTAGTACCATCTAAATATTGAATCCAAAATAATAATTTAAAATTTAAAATCGTATCCGGGGAGCAGGCGCTAAAAAATCTAGAAGCAACCTTCCAATAACTCCCGCGGGTAGCAGTGTCTTCCTTCTCTATTCCAGAACCCAAAGTACCTGTCCAAAATCCCACTTCGCCGAATTAAGCCCTGAAAATTGAAAGGCGGTAACGTTCAGTTTTCCACGAATCTAATTTTAGAATTTTTGTTAATTCCAACTACTCGGATTCGCCATATGCTATGGCCTAGCTTTCATTTATTATAATTAAAATAAAATATGTTACTCTGTCAAATAAACCTTTCATTTTGGTTAATTAATCATTATTTAGCGAATTAAAGAAATCGAGACGGTACCTAAAAATACCGCCGGGTCAGAGCGAGCTACGGTCTCGTAGGTACCCGACTAGCACTGGACAGGGTAATGTTTCAGGGCAAGGAATAAATAAAGAATAATTTTATAAAAGAAACTTTGAAATTATACATTTTAATTTTATCATTTAGCGGAGAAAAGAACCGCAGTACATTATTTAATTATAGCAGCATCTGCTGGTTTAGAGCGTACCTAGATTCAAATAGTATTTTCTCGTTTTTTAAATATAATTATCTAGCAATTATTTCCAATAAATTGATTAGACGATTTAGCCATTGATTTATGTAAGAGCGCGGACCGGGACCGGGGCCGAGCGCTCCAAGCGGGCGCGATCGACGCGCGCCGGCGCAGTACCTCGTCGGTACACCGATAGAGGGCGCGGTGAGTAAATCATAATATTCGATCTCGTCGCCGCAGCGCACTAAACTTGATATCGCTTCTTCTTCTTCTTTTAGTCCTCTCACAAGATATATCGAAATTCATTTTATAATAAAACATAACTAGGGTACTTGACCGTCCATTCAATTTGAATGCTCTCGACTTTAGGACGACGTCAATACAGGATTTTAACCACCCCTGAGCACGACTGAGCTACCGCGGTATCCTTGGCGTCGCTCCACTCCCACGCACAAAGGTAACTTCCCAGGCGGAGGGAGGCCCTTTGCATTTGTTTATGTGGTCTAACATCTATTTCTCGCATGTGTAGCTGGCGCCTCTACAAATAAATAAACTTTTATCGTTACACATAGCTGCCTTCAAGACAACTTTATATTTTATTTTATTTAGACACATAACAGCATTCAAATTAAAATTAGAACCGGAAAGTGTAGGTTTAGACTTGCCCACACCAAAGGAATTCATAATTTTCGATAATTTGGGCTAAAATTCGATACGAATATAAGCTTTTATGGCATTGCAACACAACTGGTTGCATAGCTTCATCAGCATCTTATAAATATCCCACGAGGCTTCAGATAGCTTTGGATGCAGAAGAGGGAGAGAAAAATAAAGTATTTCTTCTTTGCAGTTCAGAGTAGGTATACATCAGCAAGCATGTTATAGGTTTGAATTGCTTTTTTACGCAGTGTCACCTACTTCCTGAGCACTTTCCAATTGTAACATTTTTGTGTTCTTCATCGTTCCGTTTTGTTTTATCAGTTATTCTCATTTCTTCATTGTTATATTGCAATTTTCCATCTTTTCTGATGTTTTGTTATACTTTCATATCAATGGATATCGTACTCCTATCCCTTGAATTTATTGCTGAGTTTTGATCAGTGCTATCAGATAGGGGATTATATTCGAGTCGAGTCGAATCGAAGTCGATTAAAGTCAAATGCAGTTGCGGTCTAGCCTCAGTTGGACAAACGAAACGGCCCATAGCCACGCGACTGTCAGAACACATCAAAGCTGTTAAAAACGTTCAGCGAGAAAAATCGGCGATCTGCAAACATATATTGGATAGCGGAAGTAACCACTGGATGCAGTTTCAAAATCCCATTGTGCTATCCAAGGAACAATTCTACTTTCCTCGCATGATCCGGGAAGCCATTGAAATAAGAAGAACCCCGAACTTTAACAGAGACGACGGTTACAAACTCTCTTCTACGTGGAACCCTCTTCTTAAAATGTTCCCGCCGCCGAACGCCGAACGCAAAGACGTAAAACAGGATACAGTGAGTGTTGTGTGCAAGACGGATTTTCAAAATTCCCGCGCTCCGAGCCCGGCCCCCCACCACCGTTTTAATCTACGCAGTGGCGGAAGCGGTACGCGGCCTACCCGCAAAACAACGGATTGACAGCTCTTCAGTCTACCCTGGACAACGGCGGCTGCAACGTCACCGAAACGTCGGGTGCTACAAATTTCACGCGGTAAATTCGTTTTCTATCCTATTTATAATGTCAAACAACTGCGATAGTCTTCGAGGGGATTATATTTTCTTGCTGGTGCCTTCAAACTCTGTACATCATCCCCACTGTGATTCCACTTAAAAATACTCGAGTTAGCTCAAATTATTGTCATAGAAATCTTAGCTAATATTGCGGTTCCATCAGCAGCATAGGTCTATATATGTAATATAAGACCACATTCTCATCATCATCAATAACGGCTCGAACAGAATTGTATCAACCGTATCTATTGCCATACCGGATAGATCAATCAATGTGTTATATCGATCAATATATATATATATAGTCGACGAGAGGAAAGCAGAGCAATCCACGGCCCAGCATACCAAGATCGACGTACTCGGCGTGCCATCAATTTCGCTAATTGACTTGAGATACTTGCGCCATAAGTCTGACACTTGACTCTCTAGCTACGCTGCAAAGCCGTGGTGTTGAATATATGCTTGCATAAAAATAATAATAATAAAAATAATAATAATTAAATCAACATTACTACGTATACCACATGTTGACTACCTCGACAAGTGCGAGAAAAAATAAATTAAGAACATGTGGGGATCGGTGTCACTTTTTTAATGTTAATTATTGTCCCCTTGAACGACGTTGTCCCTAAGAGTCTCACTAATCCTGTCAAGAAGCTGTCGCTCGACATGGACTAAAATATTGAGAATGTATCTGCATTTATATTTCTTGACCACCATGCCTGGTTTATATATGTGGAGCTGCCTTGGTGATCTAATATGGGCTAAATAGCTAAATTTTTGGTTTATATACAGACACGAACTGGACCCACAGTCGCCATAGAAAAATTCTGTTTTTAATGACAATCACCAAACAATAACATTGTCCTCAAACAACACTGAAAGCAATAACATGATTATATGTCTGGAAGACAGCATTAGAACATACCAGGTAAAGCATTAGGTGAAGACGGACGTGCAAGCATTTCGAAAGTAATTGCAAGCTGAGTAATTTAAGGAGCGATGAAGTCAGGCGGGGCAGAGACGGGGCATCGCCCGCTCTTCGCTCGACCGACTAACTCAGGTCAGCGAGTCGGAAGATACTTGAAACTAAGAAAAGCAGATCCATTTTTATAATCAATGTTCACAAAACTGGTTTATAAAGAGACCCAATGGCTCTATGCAGCTTGGTCCACTAGGACAGGTTTTTTGACCGGTAAAACTTTTTTCCAGCTCCTGTCCGGAAGCCTTTCCAAAGAGGCAGGCCTCGTGTCACGTTGTCTGCATTTGTAATCAACAGTATATCTGCAGTACACTGTAATTTTAAGTAACGGTGTATTTGCAAGGGTATTCCTTTGAGGCGCTGCGCAGAAATCACTCCCCGCACTTTTAAAAGCAATGTTAAATCCAATGAATTACCGGAGATTCTGGAAAAGTATATAGTTTCCTTAATACAGCTGCAGTAGATGTTGACCTGGTGTCATTTATCCTTAGAAATTACCCGATGATTAAACGATTCTGGTGATTAATACGGCCAAAGTGCACCAAGGGCTAACGGTAAAACTACGTTCACGCGAAGCAGAGGCTCGCGTAAGTTAGTTTAAGCTGCGACTAATCTAGTGGAAGAAGTAATCCTTCCTAAAGTCGCAACCTTAGCATGACTAGCGGACAACATCATCATAATATCCTAATATGGCGGAATCGCCCGCATCAATGAACAATCTATATGTATGCTGTTATTAAACAAAGTTCAGCAAGAATGGATAAATACTTACCGTAGCTCTGGATGCCTAAATAGCTATTATGCAAGAGAAACTCGCTGTGGAATTAAGCAGGCCTCCGGTGTAATGCAAGAGTTCCATATATGTCTGTACAACAGAGACTAGAACACTCCTCTCTGACTTACCTTGGTCCGCTTTAGCAACCTTCGTTATGAATTAGGCGTATTTACTTTGATCGAAACAATGCATCTTCGTAATCTTAGCATACAGAAAATCATGAATATGAATAAAATGAATAAAACAATTAAATGCAATATAAGATACAGGTAATATTATCGAGAAAGAAGGTTAGAAGACGTCAGTGGTTTGGTCAGAGTACAACAACGACTCTTGTCAGAGAAGCTATTGATCGCCCATTCATCGCCTACGTTCTTAGTGACAATGGTACGAATTCATCTTCAAAAAGAAGATGAATTCGATGATATCCAACCGGGTATTTTACTAGTATAAGTGCAATTTAAAAGAGAAAAAAATTATCCATTGCTCATTTGAGAGCCAGTTAGGCCAAGGTCGGCTCTGACTGCTGCAAATGAGCTTGTAATCGTGTTTCCTTCGTTTACACAAGCCGCGCAGTGCCATAAATAAAACATCAATCATTGTCGCCGTGCTAGTATGAAAGGCTGCGTTGGCATTCCTATCTAAGTGGCCATCAGCTCATCAGAAATATCTCGCGAGTCATACGCGGCGCGACTCGAAACATCGGTAATCATTCTTTGTGACGTGGCTGCGCCGCCATCATTAGCGTGAGAGACTCACGGCTTGAGACCTGCAAGAGCATCGCGGTGGGTCCAGCTCTGCTGAATTGGACACAATTAGCTTGGTCATCGTAGCCGCAGCCGGCTCACTAATCTGACGAGATGACGACCCTAGCATTGAAAGAAACAGAAGAGCGAAGTGGACAAAGATTAAGGAACCGACATTCTCATCAATAGGAAGATTAACTTAGCTAACTTTTTTCATCTACCAAGGACGTATCTAGGGGGGGGGGCAGGGTACGCGCCCCCCCCCCCCCCCCCCGAATTTTTTTGGATAAAAAAAAATGTAGGAAATTTGAGAATTAAGAAGAATTTACGACTTAGGTATCAGGCACGTATCTAGGGGTGGTGGGGGGGGGGGGGGGGGGGTGTAGTAGGGGGAGAGGGGGAAGGGAGGTAGCGTATTTTTGTTTTATTGTACTAGCAAATTCAAATTTGGTGGGTACCGCGCGCGTTTTTTAATGAAATTCCCTCCTCGAAACTAAAGTTTGGATACGTGCCTGTTATCTAACATCAGGTTGATAAAATAGAATAGATTTAATAGAATAATTAACCCCCCGAGCCGCGAGATTTCGTGAGCCCATGTCTTTGAAAGACTATGTATAATTATGGAAATTTTAGATTTATTATGGCGGTCGACCAAAATATTAATTTCTCCAAAATCGTTGTTTCGATAATTAAAATAAAAACGTCGTTTTATTCCCGATGAAATTTAATATTAGAATATTAGAAATTTATTTTTGAAAACACAAAATATATTTTTTTATTCACAATCAAATTTTACGAATAAAATTACGAAATCGGATTTACACCGATAGTCTGTCCGATCGGTCCCAACGAGGCGCAACTGTGCTTTTACGTTTGAGTCCGATCGGTCCCTCTAAAGCTCGTCGGGTTAACGTCAGCACAAAGATGTGATCTAAATATACACGGTAATAGTCAAACTTTATATAACATAGACTTGAGAACATGATATTCGAATATAGAAGTTGTAATGTTTTAAAAAGGGATTTCCCTTACACTCGTCGATAAAACATATTGTTATCAGTTTCAAATTTCAGAAACGCACCAACGGTTTCTACTTTTCAAATGTCTCTAAAGGCCTTCACCCACAGTGCCCGATCCGTGCCGCCGATACGATCTGAAAATGCGATCTGAACGCATGCATTCTCTGTAGCCGATGACTGCCCGTATATGCTTTCCCACTGCCTGCGGTTGAACGCAACGCGTTCAAGTGATCGCACGCCGCTCATGCGATCTCTGTCTCCGGTGACAATGATCGCGTGATCGCAGTGGCAACAGGACGCTTAACAATGACGTTATTTAACAATGACAACATGCTTATTAAATACGGTCTAATCTAGGTTAGGTTAGATTCAGGAAATAAAAAAAATAATACTGAGATAATGCTTATGAAACGTCCTAACCTTAAATAGGTTATAAAATAATAAAGCCGCCTGAATAAGGCTGAAAAAAATAATGGTTTGGTTAAATATCTTGTAAATATGTATACTTTACTGAGATGATACAATATTGACACGTCCAAGAGGATGTTATTCACCAATTGGACAAGCATGAAAGTAAAAAAAAAAATGTTCTTGTTACCATTTATATTCGACGAAATCAGTCTTTTGCGTGTTATATTTTATTTATTCTTTTCTTTCCTCTTCCATAATGTAGAGGCACTAGAAGCGATGTTAGGGGCCATCCACATATTACGTAATCACCGAAGGGGGTTGGGGGGGGGGGGGGGGTTGGAGCTGAGGCACAGTAGCAAGAGCTAAGCAGTATGGAAGCTACGTACAAACGATCGAAACGAACGCACTCACACAGACGCACGCTTCAACAATAAGCTAAGCACTTGTCGGTGGGATGTCAGTCGTGGGTGCCAAAATTGATTTTATAGTGTAATTCAATGGTGCCACCAAAGGTAAGAATGATTGATTGTTAAGTTGCTTATCTATACCTACTACTATATACAATTCTTGAGGGCAGTATATGTATGTATGTCTTGCTGTATGTTTTGATTTGGCTCAAAAACAGCTGAACCGATTTAGGTAAAACTTCATCAAAGTGTTCCTTAGAATCTCATTATTAAAAAAGGCATTATTGGGTTCGTTTGATTTGTCTTGACAAAAACTATAACTTTGTGCACACGATAAACCTGTCATGTTTGGGCTCCTTTGATTTGTCTTGACAAAAACTATAACCTTGTGTGATGCCCAGCATCTGATGATGGACTAACTACCTATCCGCACGCAGTGTTAGGCATTTTTCTTCTGTGGACGCACTTCTGTGAGCGCTGAAACGCTTCATCCGATTGAGCTGAAATTTGGCATGCAGATTGTGGTTGAAATCCGTCCACCCAGCGTTGGCTCCTGACTAGAGGACTCCTCAACGGTCAACAGCAGAGACCCAACATTTTGTATACGCATTCATTTATGATAGCAACTTCCAAGTTTCACCATGACATGGCTGATCTACCCTGGGTTGGCTCCCCGATGAGGGAACTCCTCAACGGTCAACAGCAGAGACTCAAAAGTTTGTATACGCATTTAATTATGATAGCCCCTTTTAAGTTTCACTATGACATGGATAATGTACCCTGGGTTGGCTCCCGATGAGGGGACTCCTCAACGGTCAACAGTAGAGATCCAAAATTTTGTATACGCATTCGATTATGATAGCTCCTTCCAAATTCCACCATGACATGGCTGATGTACCCTGGGTTGGCTCTCGATAAGGGAACTCCTCAACGGTCAACAGCAAAGACACAAAATTTTGTATACGCATTCAATTATGATAGGCCCTTTCAAGTTTTACTATAACATGGCTGATGTAACCTGGGTTGTCTCCCAATGAGGGGACTCCTCAACGGTCAATAGCAAAGACTCAAAATTTTGTATACGCATTCAATTATGATAGGCCCTTTCAGGTTTCACTATGACATGGCTGATGTACCTGGCTCAACGGTCAACAGCAGAGACCCAAAATTTTGTATACGCATTCAATTATGATAGCTCCTTCCAAATTCCACCATGGCATGGCTGATGTACCCTGGGTTGGCTCTCGATGAGGGAACTCCTCAACGGTCAACAGCAGAGACTCAACATTTTGTATATTATCATTATCATTTTTACAAAAAATAAAGATTGACAACCCTAGCGCTCCAATGGAGAGTAGGTATTTATTTAAAAAAATGGGCTTAGTTTCCACACTGCTCATATTTCTACTGTGGCTGAGGCTTACGCTTGATTACGTAGGAGGGGGAGGAGGGGGAGCCCGCCCTGATTACGTAATCAACTTTGGTCACCGCATCGCATTTTTTTTAATCTAACCCTGCACGGTAATACCGCACTGCCACGCCGAAGATGCCCCCCCCCCCCCCGTACGCGCGATGTGCGTAGATACTCTACGCGCTCATCTGCCATTGAGACGCCCGGTCCTGTTGCTGGAAGCGCTGCGGTCTGTAGATTGGGATTTGTAAAATAAACCAAAGAGTTTGAGATTTTGCAATTACTTTAAATTAATAAAGTACATTTTTAAAAGCACTTTACAAATGCTGGGTTCACGATTCTTCTAATTTTTTGCAAATTCGGTTGATTACATCATTTATGGGGGGGGGGAGGTGGGTCAGGCCTCTGATTACATATGTTGACATGAGGGGGGGGGGGTCCGAAAATCCCAAAAACGTGATTACGTAATATTTAGATGGCCCCTTATGAACTATTCAGAACCTCGGAGTACATATGGTAGAAAAAACACTGCTAATATTTAGACCATTTAATTATTAAAAGAAGCTAATAGAAGAGATATGGTTTACCGTTGATATGATTGGGAGCTACTGGGACCTGTTGCAGTTAGTACACTTATGTGTGTAGGGTCGGCCACTCACAGGTCAACACCCATTCTGCAGCCTCCGCGCAGATGTGCGAGCCAAGGCAGGACTCTGGCCTGCGGGCCAGATTCCCCTAGGAATCAACCTTTGGGCGCTCTTGGATGGTTTGCGGAGTACTCAGCCAATCGAATGAGTACTCCGACTACTAGCCGGGGGAGTCTGGAAACGGATTTGTTTCTTTCAGAGGGGGGCTAGTTGATAACCTTACGGCAACTAACTGCTCTTGAAACAACCAATCGGCTACTCGATGCCGGGTGAAGAGCCAGGAAAAGTATGCCGTGGTCCGCGATAGATTCGGTAGACACCGAAACACCGCTACGTAAGGGAGAGGACCGTGCAAGCGACTTGGAACCAGTAACCAGTCGGGAGGCCGGAGAAATCTATCCGAAACAGGTAACCATAGGGCGAGGTAACCCCACAGAGTTAACTACTTAGGGCCTCGTCGTAAGGCGTTTGTCTATGGAGGGTTTGTTGTTTTAGCTGGGCTATAGATTTGTATAATCCACAAAGTCTTCTACGCTTAACTCATGGAAGATTTAGATTTTTATTTAGACTTAGAAAATTAAAAAAGCCTCGTTGCACCCCTAAAGGGTATTTCAGGAGGTGGCTTGACCCACTGATAGATAGATTATGCCGCTCATACATTTATTATTTAAAATAAGACAGGTATGTTAGTTAGTTATACAACGCCTCCTTACGACACGGAGCATTCAGGACTTTATTCGCAATACATTTGGGATAACTTAACATTTTCAATAAAAGACACAATTTTACATGGCAATGATGTTTATGTGATATTGAAAAATTACAAAGTGATGAAAATGCAACGAGACAGAAACAATCATAACTAATAATATATAAAAATAAATAGTTAACGTGCTTATTTTAAACTGCATTTCACACGAGATTTGTAGCAGATTGTCCATCTTCTGGAGACCTATATATAATTTTAAATATCAAAAAATGTTTTGATTTGTTTTGTCGAAAGTTAAATTATTTTATGTTGTAACGGGCAGTTATTTTCCCTAGACTTTTTCTATTTCAGGATTCCATATTACCTACAGTAATTAATAAACTCGCCATTAAAAAATATTTTTTTTAAAGCATCATTTTATGTTGGAATCATATCTCCGACTCCAATCAAACATCCTAAATTTAACTTGGCTGTATGAAGTGAAATTTTACCAACATATCTTCCGTAAAAGTGACGATTACCAAACATACCATACAAAGCATCCGTTAAAGGGAAACTCAAATTATATAAACCTTTTTTCAGCCAACAACCCTTCTGGGTTAAGGGCGCGAACTGACTTATGAACCATGTTACGAAATAATCTTTGCATACATTTTCCATCCTTATCATTAGTACCGGCGGCTCAACTAGTTTACTGGCCATTTGGTATATATTGATAAGCAACTTCAATGGACGACAATCTTCCAATACCGTACTGTTACTATAAATGACGTTGCTTCCATCGATAGTCACTATAATATTCGAAATAGTGCCATTTTTAGATTTCGGCCCATTGCAATATTCCATATGCAGCGTATTGACAGTGTAATTCCCAAAACCGCGCTCTGGAAGTTTCGGAAGTTGCTTTTCTCCAAATCTTCTAACAAAACCCTCAATTTCTTCTTCTCCATAAACACTCATAATCGCAACACAGAAGATAACAATCACTTCTTTGATTGTTGGTCACGAAATAGTATTTTTTCCGTAGCGGTTTACTTTTATAAGAGGTTTTTAATTGCCCTGTGCCGGAGGTATTCATAATAAAATTTGTGTGATCAAATATGGAATTATATTCAGAAAAATTATGGTCATTGATCATTTATCTGAATCATTATTGTTTCTTTTAAACGGATCAGGAAATGAGAAGTGTAACATTGACAAAATGCGTATGAAATACGACCCAACCGTCCTAATATCATATCGCACGTCACATAGAAAACTGACACAACTCAATGTACTTTCTCAGGAGAACGAAAAAACAAAAATAATATATTTTTCACTAGCCAAAAGCTCGAAATACTAGTAAATATTACAATTTTAAGAATGCAGGTAATGAAATCATATTATTCTGCGTTTTAAATAAAAAATGTTCGACATTTTGAATACTGAATTTTGATTACCAAGGCTACCTTGGTAGCTTAAATTTCATAGTTTTCACTAATTGTGTCACTTTTCCTCCTAAAATATCAGATATTAAAAAAAATATATATTATCAAAGATAAAAATAAATTGCGAATAATATGAGTATTTTTCTATTTTTAATGTTAATAAAATGTATTTCACAATACGTAAGGAAAAACATATAATCTAATAATATATGAGGTTGTAATTTAACAGCTTAAAAACCTCGCTTTTAACATAGAAAAGTGAGTTTAAACATTAAATACTGCATTACATTGGATGTAAATACATTACATTATATTGGATATTGCGTTTTCTGTTGTATTATTACAACTTGTGTTCTCCTCTCTATTATTTTCTATTATTGTCGTGTGATTGTCCTGATCTCTTAGTTCCCTTAGTTTTTGAGAGATCTCATTATTAAACTCCATTCATCGGTAGACACAATGTTGTTGTTGGAATTGGTGGTAATTCAATTAGTGCATTCTGATTATTTAATGCAGCTTGCAACATAAGCATGCCTCTTGAAGCCATGATGACTCTGAAAAAAAAATATCTGTATGGTTTTGGTAAGTAGATCCACACAAAGGTGACCTAGTTAATACATATTTTAAATTTTTTACTTAGAATCTATCTACCTGGTATTTAATATTTAAAACAACTTAATATTTCATATTTCAATAATTTTACAACTTATAATGCAATACAAAAAAAAAACAAACCGTATTTACTAATATCTCTATAGAAAAGGGACATAATTCTAATATCACGGAACGAAAAACTGGTTGACCTCACTATTTGAAAATGAAAAAAAAACACAGGTAAGACTAAATTCATTTGAAAGTTTATTTTTAATAACACTGTGAAAGCAGTACTGTTTCCTACAGAGCGGGGGTGGTTGCGGACCTTTCGGCGACTGCTCTTGAAACGACCATCGGCTACCCGATCCTGGGTGAACAGCCGGGCAAAGGATGCCGTGCTCCGCGATAGATTCGGTATACACCGTTTCACCGCTTCGTAAGGGAGAGGACCACGCAAGCGACCACGAACTCGTAACCAATCGAGAGACTGGAGTAATCTGGTCGCAATTGGAAGTAAGGGCGTGAGTGTAAGCCCGCTGGGTAACACTCCTGGCTATCTCGCGGTTAAGGCGTTGGCCTTTTACGGGTTCGTGGCGGAGCTTGACGGTGGACTGTTTTGTCCAAGTCTTCTGCGCTCACTCCAGGGAGATAGAACGACCAATCGTTAAAACTTCCTTAGGTGACGGGCTCGCCCGCTGTAGTCGACAACCCTACTTGATGCACAGTCATATTATCAAATTAACACTTTTGTCACAGAAGTTTTTATGATCTCAAAAATATTGAGAAAACGGGTCACAAGTCAAAATAGTACTTAAATTGAAAATTGTCACACCGAACATAAATAATAAATAAGGACACTTTTTGATTTATAGCCATTAAATTATCAAATCTTACTCACCTTCTTAAAGAAGAACGTCACAACACAAAACATGTCACTTTTCTATAAGCAGAACTAGCAATCTACCTGTATTAACTTGAAAAGTGTCACTTTTCCACAAACCGAACGCGCACCCGCTTGTACCAACTAAGAAGTGACACTGATCCGTGAAGAGCCGAGTAAAACATAATAAAATGGAAAAGTGACACTACCGTTCTCCAATGGCTGTTTTTAGAAGTACAATTGTGACTCTTTTCTCCCTTATAGAATTGAACCTTTCGCATCTAACTGCATTATTAACTCAAAATCACCAATTTTTGAGTTGTGTCAGTTTTCCATGTGACGTGCGATATAATTAAAATGGGTGATTTTGTGATAAAATTATATTTATATTAATTTTATACTTTCATTGTAAAACAGAGAAATTATTACAATTTTATTATTGCCATGCTAAATTTATGTGAAAAAGAAAACGTAGGAAAACTAAGATATTCAGCATCCATTAGATTGCCACCGGATTGGGTATCATGAAATATAATTTCGGATCCGATATCTAAATACTAGTTAGTGCAAAAATTTTGTTCTCTTCCATGTTTTGAAATGGAATTTTGGAATTGCTTTACATATATTCCATTTGAAACGATTTCGGATATACCAATAATATGGAATGAAACTTCGTCTCCTTTTCATCCTTTTAGGGTGGATATTGTACTTTCATCATTTTCTAGGTAAGAAAATCCTCGAAATTTCAAGATTATTTTATATGAAGTGCTTCCCTTATCTAAAGCGAAAAAAAATCGTTTTACATCCTTGTTGAAATTTATGAAACCGACGAACACGTATATTTTCATGTTCCTTTTTTATATTGAGCATCTTCTTATAGATAATTTTAAAAGCCTCGTTGCAACCCAAAGAGGTATTATCTAACAAAACTCTAATATTTAATCCCTTTTTTCCTTAGGGCAATAATTTTACCAAATTGTAGATTTAAGTTTTAAACCATTTGGGATAAACGCGTTCGACGCCAATGACAGTTATCGCCCCGATTTGGAAAAATCGTAGGTACTGGGGGTTGATAATAAGTATCTCGGGAAGTAGATAAATATGAAAACTTTTAGTAAAATAGAGTTGTCAACTACAACGGGCGAACCCGTCACCTCAGGAAGTTTTGACGATTAGTCGTTCTATCTCCCGTGAAGTGAACACCGAAAACTTGAACAAAACAGTCCACCGTCAAGCTCCGCCACATGCCCGTAAGAGGTCAACGCCTTAACCGCGAGATAACTAGGTGTGTTACCCAGCGGGCTCACACTCACGCCCTTACTTCCAATTGCGACCAGATTACTTCGGTCTCTCGATTGGTTACGAGTTCGAGGTCGCTTGCGCGGTCCTCTCCCTTACGAAGCGGTGAAACGGTGAATACCGACTGTTAGTAAAAGTCAACTCTGGCATGCTGCACATTTATCATCTTCTAGCCCTTTGTCTCCTGAACGATTTTTCTCGTCATGGTCAGATTTTCAAACGCTACGCTACTATTGCTTAATATGGTTTATCATTTTTGATACCATTTATTATTAGATTTTTAAATATTATTCGATAAATTTATTTTTAATTATGGGTTGGATAATTGATAGTTATTTTGATTAATTATTTTGATATTTTGTATAATTATTTTTGATATTTTGATTAATTATTTTGATTAATAATTTCAATATTTTGTTATGCAGTTTTTCTAAGCGATTAATTTGATATTATTTTAAATATGTATGCACAAAAATACATTTTTACTCATAAATATCATAATTGTAAATAATTTATCTATTATAATCACCCGCCTGAATTGAGATAAGGCTAAAAAAAATAATGGTATAGTTATATAGTTAAACATGTTGTAAATATGTATACTTTACTGAGATGATACAATATTGACACGTCCAAGAGCATGTTATTCGCCAATTGGACAAGCATGAAAGTTCTGTTCGACGAAAATTTATGTTTGACGAAATCAGTCTTTTGCGTGTTATTTCTTATTCTTTTCTTTCGTCTTCCATAATGTAGAGGCACTAAAAGCGATGTTAGGGGCCATCCACATATTACGTAATCATCGAGGGGGAGGGGAAGGGGGGTTGGAGCTAATGTTTACGTGGGGTGGGGGGAAGTGCATGTCCTGATTACGTAATCAACTTTGGTCACCGCATCGCAATTTTTTTTGGTATAACCCTGCACGGAAATACCGCAGTGCCACGCCGAAGATACTCCCGCCGGGTGCACATCCCAGTGTCTCGCGGTAAGGCGTAGGCTTCTCTTACGGATGAGTAGGCGAAGCTAGTTGGTGGATTGTGTTCGTCCAGAAGTCTCTACGTTTATCCCAGGTTGAAAGACCGATTATATATTGTTATACCTTCATTTGAAAGCTAATGGGCCCTATGCCAATTAGACCACTATGACTCTTGTGTATGGCGTCAGCCAATCGACTGTGCATTTCGATTGATAGCCGAGGGAGTCTAGAAACGGATATGTTTCCTATGGAAAGGGTGTAGCTGTTAACCTTACGGTAACTCTTGAAACGACCAATCGGCTACCTGATACCGCGCGAAGAGCTGGGCAAAGGATGCCGTGGTCCGCGATAGATTTGGTAGAGGACCGCGCAAGCGACCTCTAACCCGTACCCGGTCAGGAGGCTGGAGAAATCAGGCCGAAGCTGGTAGCCAGGGGGCGAGGTGGCCCCACTGGGTTACCTTCCTAGTGCCTGACTGTAAGGCGTTGGACTTTTCGTGCTTTTTGCTGGAAGGTAGATTTATATCGTCCACAGTCTTCTACGCTCACCTCACTGGAGATAGAACGATCATTATCATTAACCTAGATAAGGGTCGAACCTGGAGAGGATCAGTTTCTCTTGGTGCTGCCCTACAGACGCTGTTAAGTGTTTTGCGAATTGAGCGTCTTCAGCCAATCCACTGTGCACTCCGGCGAGTAACCGGTGGAGGGAGGGTCTGGAAATGATCTTATACTGTTAAAAGACTCGTTGGCCACTGGATCCCGTGTGAAAGACGGGCAAAGGATGCCACCGTCCACAAAAAAATCGATCTGATTTACCGCTAACACCACTTTCGAGGTGTCATCTACAACGGGCGAACCCGTCACCCCGTTACCGCTAACATCAGTGGGACGGTGTCGACTGTAACGGGCGAACCCGTCGCCCCAGACTGGTATATAGATATGTGATCGTTCTTTTAGCCGTCGGATGAGCGTAGAAGACTTAGAGACAATGCAAATCTACGGTCATGCAGTTATGCCATCAGGTAGAGGCCGCGCAAGCGACTTCAGGTCTGCGACCAGGTAGGAGGACAGAGAAATCAGGCTAAATCTGGTAGTGAGGGCGCGAGGACGCTCGCTGGTCTTACCTCTCAGTGGCTCGCGACAAGGAATTGTTTTCTCGCGGACTTGTTGGCGTAAATAGACAGTGGACTGGGTCGTCCCTAAGTATCTGCGGTCACCCCACGGTTGAAAGAAAGTACTGATATATTTATAACTGCCTGAGATGGCGGGTTCTCCGAAGTAGATGACAAGTCTAAAGTGCTACCAAGGACCATTATATCTAAGCTCGTGCTTGCGTCTTCCGTTTAACAATAAACAGAAATCACAACATTCGCCCGTCACTATTTAAAATAACAAAGCTTATTAATCCAAGGTAATCTATTTTAGTGGTAGAGCTTTACTAGTGGTTGTAAGAGGCGCTAACAAATATAAAAATAATAGTTATATTGATGTACATATAATAAAGTATATTCGGCAAAGTTGCTCTTCTTACAGTGTATCCTTTGAAAATCCATCGAAGGCTTTGGCTCATTTCCGATTCCAGTCGGGCGACGGGCGGCGTGGCCGTGGCCACGTCAGCCCATCCATCCGTCGCATCGGTGGCGTCATCCATCTCTGTCTCCCAGCTCATCCGAAGACTGGCGAAAAAAGCCGACTACCCGCCGATAGCGGTGGGTGCATTCCGCTACATTTTTGGCCATTTGAAAAGACGCCGCTCCGAATGTGGAAATTGACAACCGCAGTCCAGCGCCGATGCCGCGTCCCGTGGAGATGTAGTGCGAGCTGTCATTCGAGCAATTGATGGGTTTAGAGTGAACGGTGAACTGAAAGTGGGTCGAAGAGTGCATACTCGATGGCGTAATATAGTAGGATGATTTACGCTGGTAGCTTATTCTCTACAAGAATTGATACGGATGCAGAATTCGACTATCTGGCTAGAGCGTAACAAAATCGTCTTAGTACCAGTAATAGATACAGAAACTACAATTATTATAATATCGTGATCCATCGAAAACCATAGTAACAGAAAAACTGAACTAACAACACGTTCAACAAATTCAATAATAACTTAACGTTCTTCGCCGCGTTGATGCACTGCCTCCCATTAGATCACCTATAACTATAACGAGAACTATAACTTGTTGTTTAAGCGATGCGATATATTACCTATACATGACAAAATTACATACTTACTAACAATGGAGCATTTTAGAAATTCAGAATTTAAAATACCAATACCGTACAATAGGAATGTTAGAGAAAAAGTCCGTAAAAAAATTGAAGAACCAAGAGCGAACAACTACTATGGTGAAAGGACGTTAAAGTACCTCATTCCAAGAATCTTTAATACTATTGTATCTGAGGAAGACTGGGTAAGCGTGAGCAAACAGATGTTTAAAAAGAGATTAAAAAGCTCCCTGTTTGGAAGTTTATAGTGAAATTGGTGGTCCTAATAAAATTTGCTATACGTTTCTATAATTTAAGCTTGTAGTAATACTGGCCTAATTTAAGTCTGTAGTAAGACCAGTAGTAATACTGCTGTGCATTGTTTTTTATATTATTAATATCTTTTTGTATCACAATATTAGAAGTGTAAGACTAGAAAAATAAGAATTTGTCTCGCCAACAAACTGTATACCAGTTTGGCAAAATTTTTATATTAAAAAAAAGCTGTTTTTTTCTCTGAATAAAAAAAACCGATTTTATGCAGTGTCGGACGTGGTCAGTACTCAGATGTACGGCATTTTGCAGAGGGCTTGTACGGCATTATGCATTAACTAATAATATTAATAATATTGAAAATTTATTCAAGGTCAAATCTTTCGTAATAAAATACTAACGTGTTCAAAAAATATCCAAGGACTGAATTCATCCTTTACAAAGTAGAACCCTTGGTAATGAGCCACTATCCCAGCGATTCGACAATAGTGGAAAACACTTCCGTAATGCATCTTCTGGGATGATGTAAAACTGGGCCATCGTATTACAACACTGTGGTATTACGGTTAGTAGGCCATCGCATCTTCTCTTGATTGGAATCGGTCCCTTTCAGCGGAATTTTCAACTTTTTTAATTATCTAAAATGATCAATAGAATAAAGAACCTGAAGAACCACTGAAATATCGGGAATGCGGGATCCTATATGGTCAAACTACACGCCTGTCCAATTATAATGGTTAATAACATTGTCATTTCGGCTCGTTGAGGGTCTAACAAGACGTGGCTCGCGGTACGCTGATGAGTGGGTACGTTATCCGTAAGATGCCCCTGACGTTATCCTCAAGAGACTGTTGGATCATGCCAATAATTTATGTGATCTTTTAGTAGGAGATTGCCGATATAATTTGTCGAACGGATTAATGCCTTTAAAAGTTACGAACGTTATATTTTATTTTATTTTATGGTTTTTACGCCTTCCGAACAGCCTTTGCAAATGGTTCGATTTGAGAAAGGAAGTACTCACCTTCCACCAATAAAAATATGCAAAATAGTAAGCGGAATTTTCTGCAAGCGACATTTAGCAATAGGGAAAACCGCGGGAAGAAATAGAGACAAGCCACATCGCCGCTTACAGTATCCTTTCTACGAGCTATGCTACTAGGTCTATATAGCTTGCTCCAGATTCCGATGTGATTCCGCGCTGAATCCGGTGGAAAAAATCCCCTTCCCCCCTCCCCGATGAGTAGTCTTACTCTCCTCAGGAATTTGAAACTCATCGGCGGATAATTCCGGTATAGGATCTCATATTTAAAAATCACACCAATTTTAAATTTTTCTATGACTACACAAACGAAAATAACTAATAATTAATAGCAATCGACAGAAACACCAATGAATAACTTATTTTGAAAACGGAATAACATGGCTTTGAAATAAAATTTATTTACTTTAGAATTCATACTCAAGCCGAAGTTATATAATAATAAAGCTGGTCCGACAGTGTCTTGAATGAAAGACGACATAAACCGTTTGAGCTAAACGACAGAAATATTATCAACAGCTTCCACGAACGAGAATATTTTACAACACAAATCCCGAATGGTACCTATCTTGGATCACATTAAACAAACCGGAATGAAGAAACACCCAAACTTCTGAATGATAAAATATGTTTATGTTGCAAGCTGCAGCCAGCAGAATTGTAATTCAATTCAATTCAATTCAATTCATTTATTTCAATAAATCTTTACAGATTGTCGAAACTAAAACTAGGTGTTAGGTACATTTAATATTATTTACAATTTAATTCCTTCGTGATTTCATTTCCATTCAGTTCTAAAGTTCACTTCGTAAATTATACACGTCATATACAGATATAAATTAATAACGATAGAGACAGAGTTCAATTTGTAGATATAAAATATAGATGGAAGTCATGTTTGTTAGATTATATACGCATACTTGAACAAGTGGTATTTATAGTCTAGAAGATTATTATTAAAATTCATTATTATAAATTATTAAAATTCAATTTTGTCATTAAAACGATTATTAAAGATTATTAAAATTAAAATATAATTAAAATTCATTTATGTCATATAATTCCTTATAAATTAGTAGCTTTCTGACTTCCGAATAGAAAACTAATATTTTCTTTTCCCTACATATTAGGTCTTTTAGGTTTTGTTGCAGTTTATTAAAAAAGGACATTCCCACGTAGTTAGGGTCTCTGCGTAATAATAATAGTTCCTTAGTAACGATGACCAGCAGAAGAAGAAGAAGTTTCATAAATCTAATATGCTCGCCGTTGTAAAAAATGATCAAACAGATAATTCGGAACCCTAACTCGACATACCATATTGAAAAACGTCAAGATTTCTTATCGAAGACCCGCTGGTTTGCGCGTCGCATACCACCGCATAGCCAAGATTCAAACCACGAGAGGAACGCATGGAATGGTCGCCTCGACGCTCACCTACGAGACAAGGGAGCACACTTTTCTTTCAACCATCTTCGGATTCCGCTGCAGCTCGCCAAGCTTCGAGAATTCTGCAAGGCACGACGCGATAATTTGTACCGCCAGCGCCGACGTGGGATGTAGTAATTGCTTTTAAATGTCTCATGATGCAGGCACTCTTTTTGTATAGCAAATAACTACTCGAAGCATCGATATGTTGTCGTGTACATTCTCGCCATGTCTTATGATCGAAGAAATTTGGACATTTCAAAGAGCTGGTAGCTATTTAATTGAAGCAAAACTAATTAATGTGTTAAAAATATATCAAACCCTACCTCCTTTCTCGTAAATAAATGAAGCACGGAAAGCCTGTTTCCGTACATGGAGATTCGTAGGGGCAAAAGAGCATGCTTATTTCTTTTCACTAGAAGACAAACAACTACTCTTGTTCAAAACTAAGTTTCACAGTGTTATGCAACAATTTAAATGTGTCCCACCTCCCCCTATGTGTGTTAATTTTTCACCTCCGTCGACACCTCCCCCTATGAGTGTTTGACTGCGTGATGCTATAAATGCCCACCTAGAAGATGGTGTCAATAGGCAACAAGGCGGGTTCCACAATTAGGCATATGCCTTGTAGGTAAAAAAAAAAGAAAAAAAAACCTCGTGGGTAAGTTTATGTAGTATAAAATAAGTGTATCTACTACCTCGCACCAACATTAATGTACTTTGGAAACTGCCATAAAAGCCATACAGCTCCATTCTATTCGCAGAAGAATTAATTTAAGCTTCAACTTCCGAATTTACAAAATATTCATGGTAATCTGCGAAGTAATCCTTGTTCAAATATATATGTATACCAATTTTAATGGCTGTCGGTTGTACGGTATAGATTTTGATGTGCATCAACGCCATCTATTAGCGAGTTACAACAAAGCAGATATCATAAAAACCTTCTCTATAAAAAAATACATATGTGTATCAACTTTCGGGGTGATCGTCCAAACGGAGTCGAAGTCTATTAAGCTCAGGCAGACAGATATAGGAAGATTCATTTTTATATATGTATATATGTTGTCATAGCAATCGTTGCACTCTAATGAAAATCTGAATGATGCCAATGAAAAAAATCCTAAAAGCAAGACGAGCCGTAAGTAATGGCAGTAAGGCGATAGAAGTTACTGGTAAAAGCTCTTTTCTCAAAGAGGTACGTATTCTAAATTCACCAGCCTGCGGCTGCTCGCTTGGCCGTCGTCGATCCATGCACGAGCTGGCAGCTACCGAGAAAATCTCTTCACAGCGCAACGTGAGCTGGAAATCTTATCTGCCGACACAATCGATTCGTTCAATGAAATTCGCATTGTGCCAAGAGCATCCGTTGTGTTGTTCCTCGAATAATCATCGCAGTGAAAAAGAACAGCCGCCACGGGGAGCTACCTATTGGAATTGCTATAAAGGCGTTTAAGAAAGCGCCTAGATATAGCTAGATTAATCTTAAGGAATAATGGATAACATGAAGCTGAAGTATATACAGGTGAGTTTTTAATTAGTCACATCCTTGAAATTGGTTAATCAGTATGACGAACTAAACAACCTATGATATAATTTTTTGAAAAAAAAAAAAAAGTTTTTTATGTATTTTCAAAAAAATACTTTTTTTTAAATAGTTTAAAAAGTTATGAGCACGATGACTTATCTAGTGGTAGGTAAAATATCGCTAATATTGTTTTCAAGCTTTTGCATAGCTTTTATCGCGGGCCTAGAGGCCAGCGCAGCGACCGAATGAAGAAATTTCTTAACGAAAATTAATGATTTTAAACTGATAATTACGTCTAAACGAGTACTTATTACGATTCGAAAAACATATATGTTAAACGAGAACATTTTCCTAATATTCTTAGCTTTGAATATTTTAGATTTTGTTTATATTACATAGTGTAATTAATTTGTGAAATTAGGTCTAACCGAACACAAAATCGACTACTACGCAAATACTATCTGGCGTATTATTATGAAACCTGCACCATTTTAAAGATAATTTAATTATCTATCTTTTTGTCTACGATTTTTTTCGAATAATCCGGTTCTTTTGCTTTATCGAAAAAAAAATTCGTGCTCGGCGCTCTATCGGAAGACGTTTAAATTATTCCGAATCATTTGCTACCGCAGCCGAAAATGATTCGGAATAATTTCAACGTTTTCCGATAGAGCGCAGTTATCTGATATCAGAAAAAATAAAATAAATAAAATAATTAAATAATTATCATTGCATAACTTGTTAAAAATGCTATGCAATAGCTTTACCGCGGCAGTCCTTGGGTGCCCACACGTTTTTTTTTAGTGATGTTTTACCCACCACTAGGAAGCTATAAAAACAAAAAAAAATCGTTTTCAAACATTTTTTTTTAATGTTTTTCCCAGTTTAATTAAAAGTTGCTTTTTCCGTCGTATTGATTTACCCACTACAAGGATGTCACTAATTAAATACTCACCCTGTAGACATGGTTTGTCAATAGCAGGACGAGCTCAACAGATTTAGCTAGTTTAAATTAATGTTTTTGTGTATATTAAATAAACATTTTTATAATTCGAAAACAAACTTTTTGAAGCACTTGCTAATGAGGTGATGTTTAGAAAAATTGGTCATTAAGAAGGATCACCCGTTCTATCTAATGTATACTTTTTTATTATATCCAGGATGGATGGATTACAGATCGACTATATATTGAGCTGATTGAATGTATTAGAGTATAGGGTGGCCCAAGGGAAAGTTTTCTATTTAAAAACATTTTTCTTCTGAGGTTCCACGGCTAAGCTTGAAGTATAAAAAGGAATGACATACTTTTGCTAAATTGGAGCAGTAACATGGACTCATGCATAATAAATTAATAGTTTAAAAAAAACACTAAAAACACGCTTTAATCGTGGTCAAAGTTCAACACAAGACCTTTCTAACAAGTCCAAACACGGCTATGATACGACATTCCATCATGGAATGCCAGTGCCTATCTTCCGGCTTCATCATCAGACCTTGAAACCTAATCGTGGTCAAAGTTCATTCCAAGACTTTTCTAACAAGCCCAAATACGATGTTCCATCATGAAGTTCCAGTTCATATCTTCCGACTCCATCATCAGATCAGTTCGACAGTACCATATTATTGTATTGTCATCAGAACTACATACAGCTGCCAATTTTCATGACGCTACGATCCTTGGAAGGTGGGTAAATTAGTTACCTTAGATTCCATTACATAGTTACATACAGGTCGACCTAATAAAAGCGTGTTAAAAAGGATAAACTTATTATGTCAATCCCTACCGATATTACGGTTAAAAGCGAAAGAAATCGGTTATGTCACATCAAGACTATCCCGGTAAGTAGCCAAGGACTTCAGGGCTTCAGGAAGGACAAGGAGTAAAAATCGATAAGTTCCCTCTCTTGGCCTGCGGACGAACCCAGTTGGGTTCCGTTGCAACCGCCTCGGACGGCGCGGTTCTAAGGACGGGGCTGGGCCAAGGACCAACAAATGGCGGTAATATTTTATTAAAATTTATGGTGGAATTTAACCCTAGAACCCTACCCAGGGTGCTGTATCAACCACCCTGTGATAACTTTTATTGAAAATATTTTTTAAAGATTGGACACACTGTTTTGTTATTTTTTCTATTCTTGACTTGTCTGAACATGTTATAAATCTTTTATTTATAAAAAATATCTCCAAATAAATAACAGGGCGCTCTGGCACCCAGGTAAGAATAAGTACATCTTGCGGTGTCAACTACAACGGGCGAGCCCGTCACCACAGGACGTTTTAACGATTAGTCGTTCTATCGCCCTGCAGTGAACGTAGAGACTTTGGACAGTACATTCTACGTCCAGCTACGTCACAACCCGTGAGAGTCCAACGCCTTACCGCGAGTAAGCCAGGAGTAAACCCGGCGGGCTCGAGATACTCGCGCCCTTACTTCCAATTGTGACCAGATTTCTCCGGTCTCTCGATTGGTTCCGAGTTCGAGGTCGCTTGCGCGGTCCTCTCCCTTATGAAGCGGTGAAACGGAGTGCACCGAATCTTCGCGGACCAAGGCGTCCTTTGCCCGCCTCTTACCCGGGATCGGATGGCCAATGGTCAATTCCAGAGCAGTCGCCATAAGGTACGCAACCACCCCCGCTCTATAGGAAACAATACAGTTCCCAGACTCCAATCGATTGGCTTGCGCCGCACGATGTGCAGACCGTCCAGGGGCGCCAGAGGTTTGATTCCCAGGGGAGACTGGTTGACCCAGTGTCCTACCCAGGACTCGCACCCCATGCGAGGAGGCCGTCGGATGGGTGTTGACCCGTGAGTGTGACCGACCCTGGACACATGGGTCATCGTGGCCAACTCATCATGGGCCCGTTAAGGATAAGTACAATCTGATCATGGGTAGGATTCTAGGTTTAGGTATTATTAGTGCAGCATATATGAGATATTCCTAAATTTCATCTGGTGGGCCATGACCAAATGATGCCTGCATGCCAAATTTCAGCTCAAATGGGTTAAGCGTTTGGGCGCTATCGTGGAGTAATACACAAACACAGATACACAGACATACTACACAGACATCTGGAAATGGTCTTATAGATTTTATGGAGACTCAAAATAGATAGTTCCGTCTTAATCTCGATTTTTTTAAATGCGTTCACAATACGTTCCCTCCATGTCTGTTGATAGGTCAGGAACCTAACCAAATACTGAAATTTCTCAGTCAATTTTCGGTCACACCTGTGCCTCGCGCGACCACTAGCGTGACTTTTGGGAGCGCGACCGACAGTGTTATGGGTTAAAATGAGGGGCGGAGGTTAAATGGGGACAAGAGGGGGGGGTAACTCCCTCCCCCCATAATGTCTGGATCTGCTCCTGCCTGACAACCATCGAAAGCGATCGGATGCGATCGAGATCCGGATTCGTATCGCAGAAGGCTGTCCGTCAGTCGAGCGGAGAGTGATCGGAGCGGCGAGGCAGAAGGCAAAAGGCGGCCGAAAGGTTCTGCCTCGTCAGCTGTCAATCAGCGGCGTTTCGAGCGGCCGTCGCGTCCGTGAGACGATCGGACGTGCGTTTAAATTACCGGAGTCGTCGCTTCGCGTCGGGCCTTTGACTTTCCCGCGCGGCCGACTTCGTATGATCGCAATACGTGCGTACCGATTGAATATCAACGCCTGTCAAGATAGCCACAGTTGCTTCGTTATAAGGAAAAACCTCTTGAATGTATTAGTGCACACCGTCATGGGTAGTAATGACCGTCTTGTACATTTCAGAAGTCGACTCCGAAGTCGCCTACAAGGTTGAGATATTATTGGATAATCGTCACACTCATGCCGTATCACAGGTGAATATGAACAGGAGAGTATTGCAACAGCGGGCGAACCCATCACCCGCTCGATGAAGGTATAAAGATATTAATCTTTCTTTCAACCTGGGATGAATGCAGAGACTTGGGGACGAAGACAATCCACCATCTAGCTAGGCCAATTAGCCCGTCTGAGGCCAACTTTTTACCGCGTGGCACTGGGTAGTTGAACCAGCGGGCAGCCGATATAGCCGGATTTCTCCATCCTCCCGACTGGTTGCGGATCTGAAGTCGCTTACGCGGCCTCTACCTGATGTTAAGTCAGCGGTAATTCAGTTTGAATCTATCGCGAACCATGGCGTCATTTCACCGTCTATTCACTCGGAATCAGGTAGACAGTTAGTCGTTTCAAGAGTGGCTGACATCAGGTGAACATCCACCCGCGCTGATTAGGACCGTATGTCGTTTCCAGACTCCTCTAATTATTCGCCGGTGTATACAGTCGATTGGCTGACGCCGAACGATGCGCAAACCGCCCAGAAGCACCTGAAGGTCAGCCTCCAAGGGAAACTGACCCACCACAAATACAAGAAGAGTCAGGGAAACCACGCCAGCGTGGTGGGGGCACCACGCCAGCATAGGTCATTAAAAATCGTGCTTGACACTCATAAATCTACAGCATTAGGTGGATGAAAATGTAGTCATAAACATTGTCTTGTATAAAGGTATTTGTAGACATATTTAAAAAATCTGAAGTCTTTAGGCTAAAAAAGAAGAATGTGTATTTAAATTTCGTCAGTTCGGTCTTTCAGCGTGCAGCAATATCGTAGGGCAGTAGGGGTCGAGCGATTAAGTATCACTTCTTCACTCTCCACCTGAATATTATGCGACCCTGGGAGTGTTAATTGCCCTCACAGTAAAGAGAGCATCAGGATGTAGCACGATAGATGGGACGCTGGTAGCACCTGCAGCTTAACCCACTGCCTCTATTCCGTGATAATAATGTGGAATATAATCTGAAACAGTAAGCATTTGTGGTTTGACTATAACAGCACGCAGTTGTTCAGAGATCACAGTGATTTCAGAGTCGAATTATTTGACTTTGGACTCTCTGGGGAGCCTGGATGGCCTTCACTGCATATGCAGTGAAGGTCGTTAAGCCGCAGAGCACATTGTCTGATAAGTCACCTTAGTCGTCGTTCCTGTCTCACAGGTTCCACGTAGAACTGCAGCTCATTGGTTCCATGTATATAGGACTGGCAGGACAGATTATTTTTCGTCAGGCTCAACTCAAAGATCAGATCACACCCGGGAGCCTCTTAGAAGAGGTGAATTGCATGAAATAACTATCTCGGGTGAGCCCTGGGCAATGCACTCTGCGAAAGCATTTTTGTATCTGGCGATTGTAGTCTAGAAACGTAGTTTCCTAAGAAAGCTGGGTACACGTTGACATCTTGTAATCTACCTTCTTTGAAATGCCCCGTTGGTCGTCGGATGTCTGTGGAAACTAATGGCAATGGGCGCCACGTATCGTAATTGCTCAGAATGGGTAGAGTTGCGCGCAAGTTACCTCGAGCGGTAGTATACAAAACTGACACTGGCTTTGCCAGTGCCCTTGCTATTTAAGATTGGCCTCTGCTGGACAGTGGTATAAATGGAGACGTGGACTGTTTGCATACCAAAAGCTGTTACGACTGATCTCAGTGTGACAAGACGACAAGATCATAATATTATCGTGAGATGGTAGGTTCGCTCGCAGAATTCACAATTTATATCGTATTGGGAGGATTTTAGGTCATTGGAACAGCCCCGCGTGTGAAGATTAACAGCAGCATTCCGTGATTAGGATATGTTACTGCTTCTCTGGCATATACAACGGTGGAATACGCCGAATTCGTACTTTTGTTCCGTACGATGTTCCCATAAATATAGCCAGGTTTATTATATCTTCACAATCGACTAGCAATAGCAGATAGGTGTATGTTACAATCACCTAGGATTTTATATTTATATATAAATAAATGAAAGCCTTCTACTTTCTGTATCTAGCTTTTTATGGAATATTTTTGTTATTATTTTACTACTATTATTCATTATGACAATTATTGACAAAAAAAGTCCGGAAATTTCACCGTAGTGCGCTTACCATAAAAATGCGATTTTTTTCATCCGGCGTAAAAGACATACAGCAACGCCCCGTACCACAGTGTGCGCCTGTTTTTAGTCTTTACTACTACTTCTGTTCAGGGTTGGTCACACTCACGGGTCAACACCCATCCGGCAGCCTCCACGCATGAAGTGCGAGCCTGGGTAGGACTCTGGCCTTAGGGCTAGTTTCCTATAGGAGTCTGGCGCTCCTGGACGGTCTACGCACCGTGCAGCGTAAGCCAATCGATTGTGCACTCTGACTAACAGTCGGGGGAGTCTGGAAGCAGTACTGTTTCCTATAGAGCGGGGGTAGTTGCGGACCTTACGGCGACTGCTCTTGAAACGACCATCGGCTACCCGATCCTGGGTGAACAGCCGGGCAAAGGATGCCGTGGTCTGCGATAGATTCGGTATACACCGTTTCACCGCTTCGTAAGGGAGAGGCCCGCGCAAGCGACCTCGAACTCGTAACCAATCGAGAGACTGGAGTAATCTGGTCGCAATTGGAAGTAAGGGCTTGAGTGTAAGCCCGCTGAGTAACACTCCTAGCTATCTCGCGGTTAAGGCGTTGGCCTCTTGCGGGCATGTGGCGGAGCTTGGAGGTGGATTGTTTTGTCCAAGTCTTCTGCGTTCACTTCACGGGAGATAGAACGACTAATCGTTAAAACCTCCTGATGTGACGGGTTCGCCCGTTATAGTTGACAACTCTATATATGTACTACTACTCGGGTGATATATTTCTTGCTGTTAAATATAAATTTATTTAAATTTCATGCTATTACTGCCACATACATTATCTGCAGTTTTCTGTGAAACATGCTCCACGGGCGACGTGCATGCAATCCTTTTCCTGCTCAGTCGCCCGCTCAAATTATGAGATATCAAGTCAATTTTTCTGGGGTGCCTGTGTGTCGCGTTACCCGGTCGCTGGATTAAGATTGATGTCAGTTTGGGTTAGTTGTCGGCGAGGGCGGCGGAGCGTACGGCGTCTGAGTCCGCCTGCCCCCGACCTAAGTAATTGTGACACGCTCGTTAATCATGATCCCCCGAAGTTTTGAAGCGAGATTCTGCCACATCGTGACTGTGCTGTTGTATGAAGTATTCCTGATGCCTAATGCCAGAAGACACCCCCGGACTTTAATCTTCCGTCGGCTGTCGGATTTTATAGATGAGTAATGCGTGCGGGGCGGCCGAGGGGGGACACAATTATCTGAATTATATGATCGGCATACGATATGACACTTACTCATAGTACAGTATACTAGACAGTAGCGTCTCTTAGAACAAAATTGAAAACGAAGCGGGCTACGTCACGTCACGTCAATAAAAATAATATAAGGCCATTGTATCTAGTATAACATACTATTATTTGAGGCAGTTCAGACGCATATACTTAAGGCTGTAAAGTGGGTTCTTTAATTCATATAAATAAATAATAAACAAAATAAATATACCTTGCACATCAATACAGCCTACGTGACTCCACTGTCCCTGCCGCCCTTCTCCTCCGTACCGCCTGCCTCGGCTTACCACACACACTGCAATGTTCGTGCAGTCCACAACCGCTGTGCGCCCGCACTTTATATCTCCTAACGGCGCCGCTGCCCCTAGAAACGGGTCTCACCTTAATATACCTTTATAAGTTACAACTCGATAAACTCGACTTTTTTTAAATTACGACTATTAGACGTTCATAATCCCAGCCAAACTCACTAAAGTGCTAAAAGGGATAAAACTTTGTATTTCGTATTAACGGAACGAGAAATAGGATAAGGATGACATGAAATGGAACGAAGAGACGATTATAAATCAAAACTGAGGAGACCTCTTCATCATTACTACGGTTTACAATCAAGGTACAATAAAATAAAAAAAGCAAGCACAAAAAGCATTCATCGCCGCCGACATGGCGCGGGCGGGCCAAAGTCGCCTTAAAACCAGTAGCAAAAACCTGTCTCCTTTATAACGAACCAATGCGCCGCTACGAAAGAGGCAAGACACATCTGTCATCGTATTGGCTTTGGAAATGTGCCAGTCAAATAAAAAAATAATGTTAAAGTCATCACCCAAGGTGCACGTTTTTTTTATTTATTTTACGCGTACGCACATATGTTTGCGGTATTTTATAGTACACACATATGTTTGCATTATCATTTTTTTACTTAATAATTCAAAGTGTGGACACTGCATCTTTAGGAAGTTTTAATTTGCATAGGGCTACCAACAATTTCAATTACTAGCCCTAATAGACCTTAGATCTATATTCTCTACTTCAATTCAATTCATCATTTATTATCAAATAAACAGTATATCACAATTAATCAAATATTTATCCACACATTTCTAGCGATGAAGTTAAATATATGTATAAGAAAAACTTATAACGTTTAAATTATTAAATTACAGTCCATTTTAAAGAGTATTACATTAAAATTTAAAATATACATAATCATTAATATAGTAGGTACATAAGTACATCAAATAATCATAAAACATTAGATGTTGTTAAAATTGTTATAATTAGTAAATAAATGTCATAGTACAGTAAGATGTAATAGCAATACAAATTGCAAAACCTTACTGTTATTTCAATCAACTTGGGTCATACGTATTTCATTTCAGGCATCATAGTTTGATTGCTTGGGGAATAATATATTGAAAATTACAAAGTTAGGATCCCGCTAAAATTTCCATTTTTTTGGTCATGTTACGAAGTCACGTCTTGACCTGGTAAAATATTCATGAGTATCGCCTGCTTATTTCTGGTTGCTATATTAATTAACTACCAGATTGATCTATTCCAGCATATAGGTAAGGTGAGTGAAAAATAAAAATATGTATGCTCTTGAAAGAACCACGGCAAGTATCTATGTCCATTTTTTGTGGTATTAGATAAGCTGTACATTCAGTCCAGAAGATGATGCCATGTCTTAGAGTAGGACTGAAAGTAAAGTAGTATATGTCTTTTGTATCAATAATAATATCATCAAAGTCAATCGTGAAACGCTTGAGAGATGATATGGTGCCTTGCGTTATCTCTCATTATTTTTTTATTGAATTGGTCAAATCATTCAGCTTAACCGTGGATTGGAGACAAGTAAAGATTTAAAGACTATGGGTCCAATTGCAATTTTACTGTGTTAAAATTAAGTCGCTTTAAAAATAAGTAGGATTAGTGCGTGCATTAAAATAATAGCTATCGCGTTTCTGTCAGATTTAACACACAATTTAATTTTTCAATATACACAGTAACATAAGTTCACCTCAGAGTTACCTAACTTTCTTTAACAAGTTAGTATAGCTATGCAAAACAACCGTTTAAATCTACTATTTCGAGATGAAATAAAATATACCCTCAGAGAGAAGTAGGGTTCCGAAGAACAACGAATACTTCACTTTGCCGTTAAAACAAACTCCCTTATAACTCAAGAATCACGAGAATACGCGATGGAGTGTGTTATTTATTCAAGCGGCATTTTTACCCAACCATCTCTTCACATAATACAGAAAGAGGAGGCCGATTATCAGGGGCGTATAATGCGGCCGCAGGTAGCGTGCAAGCCATTCAAGAGATGACAGCAATTTATATCGTCCAACGTTCTCTCCATGTTAACTGTCACAAAATATGTCTGCTGGGCTTATTAGCTGTGGAGGTTACACGCAAGAGTCGCTGGTTCCAGTAGGTAATACCTTTTTAGGGCCCATACTTTTTCGATGATTTCCATATCTCTCCGTACCGTGGTATAATAGTGGCCTCTCGCTTGTACACGCCTTTCCAATGCATGTTTATATTTTTTTGCAGGAAGATGGCTCAAAATATATAAAATCTAACTGCTAATAAAATTCCTTTAATTAATGACATTTCCCAGTTACACCGGCACAAATATTAAAGTCTTCAGTTTTTATCCATTTTTTTAATAAAGAATAGAAAATATCGCAAAACTGACTCGGTATGTAACTCGGCAAGGATTCGAAGATTCCAAATTAGATTATTAATAACCGCAATATCAAGCCTTCATTGAATGGTATTGACTCTTAAATCCATAGCAAGTAAATATATAAAAAAGTATAAAAACGCGACTTCAGGTACAAAAAGTGAACTAAAGTATTTATAGTTATATTTATATATTTCTTTTAATGAAATATTTGTGGTTTATGTATTTATCCATATAAATACATATTATTATATGTTTTCGGAATGCATTAAAACAAGCCTTTTATTTGTTATTAAACACTATATATTTATGTAAATTAATTGACATTCAGATATTTGGACATTTAGATAATATTTACTTATTATTTGGTTAGTTAAGATATTTTGTAACACTCGGGATGACATACCGATTTTAAAAATACCACCTACTTTTAAATCAATTCTAGCATTTAGGTTATGGTGTAATAAAGAATCAAAAGCCATATAATATGAATATACTGCAAAAATAATACCTTTTTTGTTGGGCAGTCTTGTAAAAACCATAGATGTATTATACTACCTTTATACTATGGTAGTATAATACATCTATGGTAAAAACAGTGGTTTACAGTGGTAGGCCTTAAGCTTACTCCGCGTTTTTGTACATTTTCGTCCCGTATAATCTTTTTATTTCTTTACTGAGAGCACAGCTTTTCAATCTAATAAAATAATAACGATAAAGATAATTTCATTACGAGATATAGGTTTAAAAATGTTTTTTACGTAATCGGTACCTGTAATGTATTCATTTATACTATAACTAGATGCATATATAATAAATATTATAGAATCTGTTGTATCCTAATTCTATAATAAATATTATAAAATTATTTATTTAGGTACATACATAAAAAATATTTTGGTATTTTTTATTTAAATACATAATAAAAAATACATGAAAATTAAAAAAAAGGAACTAATAAATTAGGTAGGTACTTTCATTTAAATAAGTACACATATATAAACGTTACATACATTTTTTTCGCTTGTAATTATTTCATTGATTAACTCTGAAACTCGCGGTCATTGTCATCGTGCCGACGGCAAATGTGCTCTAAAAGCGGCATTTCTGTGATAGCGAGTTTTGTAAACTGTAATTCGCTGTGTGTTGGAGCATGAGATCGCTTTATAAGCTTGTTGTGAGAGAGCATTTTTCGGGGCAACAGCGAGAAAAGATCCTTCATCCTCTCAATTTTTGCAATCTACCTTTCATATGCTAGATTTCACCAGATCACACCTCCACACTACATTTCCCTTACAACATAGACTGGCAAGACCCGAAACAAATTTATTGTTTGACGTAGTCTAGTAAAGGCTGCAATATTAAGGTTAAGGCTGCAATGTTAAGGTTAAGGCTGCAATGTTAAGGCTGCAATGTTAAGGCTGCATTTGTTAAGGTTTAAAAAGAGCACATTAAACAGTCAATAGTATTGTTTACTTTGAAGTTATACCTGGATCTCTATCCAGCCCTTAACCGAGCAAACGGATATAAAAAGTTATAATAATTTATAATTATTATTTAGGATATATTTTTAACTAAGCACTAAAAAATGACTGTTGGTGCATTGTCTTCAATATGTAATCTTGGGTATCTCATTTAATTGATTTTCGAAATATTTTTTTTTAGTTTCGGTTCTGAAGGTCGAAGCTAGTTATAATTATTCTAGTTGCTAACTTACAATCACTATATTAGGGAGACAGCAGATCACGCTAGTAATAACTATATTGTAATCATTGCTCTGTGAAGGACCAGTAGCTTATCGGATTCCTGTCATTGATTGATGACACCTTCATTACTGGAAGTTATCGTATCGTTTTCCGAGCCGTCTTTCGTAACACGAGATCGTATTATTTAAGATACTTACTTTATTTATTTCAGTCCACGATTTTAGTTTTAATGGACTGATTGTAAATTTATTTCTGCTTATTCTTTAACTGTGATTAAGGTATTTTAAAACAGAACGACATCCACAACGAAGGTTGGTATAAGTAGAACCTTAAAAGATAATAATATATACGCATGTCATAATATTACTACGTTACTATACAACTTATATTATATTAGTTCTATTCTAATAATATTTTCTTGTATCTAAGCCAGGATATTACATCAAGAAAATTTCATTCGATTGGTTGTACCTTAATTTCTTAATATACCGGCGAAGATCGTTACGTCATTATTTTTTTTTAACATCAACAATATTTTCAAGGAAGATAAAAAACCTCGAAAAAAGAGGAATGATTTCCTGAAAATTATACCATACGCCTAAGTATAAAGTTTCTCAATAATCAATGCAGTCAATGAAAAGTATAAATATTATTTTATTCATCAAAATCTAAAATATTAAAATATTCTTGAAATCTCACTTGGACCGACAGAAACATCGTGACGATCAAATTGATTGAGAAAACCATTAATATTGCAAAAACTAACCATTGTGCCTTTTTCACATACTTAAATTTATTTTCTAACATTCAGCATCGTGTCAATCGTTAGAGCTGCCTTGCAATTTTAGCTTAATTCTATTAGGGCTGCTTTCCTTTCCATTTGCAAGATTAGGAAGGCTTTTGTAAATTTACATATCTGGGCTTTTGTAAATTTTTTATTATTTTTCTTTAACCTTATTTCATTCACCATCGGACACAAGAAGAATTATAGACACATTACGCAATTAACCCAAAATTAAATAAAACGTTATAATACCACACGTATAATAAAATAATTTATTGTAATTAAATCATGCCTTAGTTATGGAACAACATTGAGTGAGCCTTTCACTTAAAGAGTAGGTTTAAAAAGATTAATATTGAAAGCAAATACGTTATATTATCTTAAAGGACTGTACTAAGTAATGCCGGGTGCTACAAACTTCACGGTAAATTCGTTTTATCCTATTTATAATGTCCAACAACCGTGATAGTCTTCAATTTCATACTGTACTAAAAAATATTTTCTCTTTCTAGAGGCGGAGGTTTTTTTTTAAAGATCCTTTGCCGTCATTGCCATAATGAAAAATAAAGCACAAATAAAATTAAAGGTAGAGTAATGTTAGGCTCTCTCTAGACAATCAAGCATGCTTGACAAGCTTTGCGTTGCGGGCAGGGAGGGGATCGTAAACCGCAGAAAATATGCAAATATTTTTTTGGTATATTTACCGAAAATGCCTAATTTTGTAGTTTATACCAGGAAGTCACATAAATTAGACGTAATTTATTGATGAATAACGTGACTCCCTGGTATAAAACTACAACGTTAGGCATTTTTGGTAATTAAATGTAAAAAAAACTTTTGCATATTTCCTGCGGTTTAGGATCCCCTCCCAGCCCGCGACGCGATGCTTGACAAGCATGCTTGATCGTCTAGAGAGCCCTTTAAGAATGACAACCTTAGCGTTCCAGGCGACCTGCCGCAGCAGTAGGTAGCTATTTCTACAGCAAGAGTGAATCTACTGTTTACTTATTATATCTACTATGATGTGGTCTATTTTAGTATCAGGTATATATGGATAGTAAATACCTTCAATATAACGATGTATTAACTCAGTGGTATTCAAATTGAAATTGAATTTTTAAAAAGCGAAAAAGCGCTACATCATCCCCATCGTGGCTTCTCAGCCGTGACAGATCAACAAAGGATTTTCACGATCAAGCGAATTATTATAGGAGTATTATCACTTAGGCGGACTTATGAAATTCTGGGTATCGCTTCTGTGTTCGCGGTCGGCCGTGAAATGGGACCTAACACGCGGCTCGGCTTCATTTAACCCGGCGAAGCGGCGCTTTGAGCCGTGCGGTAAAAAGCCCGGAACGAATCATCAGAGAGTGCCGGCAGTGGACAGAGTTCCGTTCGCTGCGGTGCGGCGGTGGTTCGTCTCGACACGCACGTTTTCAATACGAACGATTGCCAAGTACGAAACTGAGAGCCCAAATCGGGCAATGTCACGGCGCGTCAGTCTTACGGCGAGCTCGTAACCGGAGGGTTTTGTTCTAATTTCAGTCATGGTTACCGGGTACCAAAATCTTATCATAGAATAATTTTTTTTTTTAAAAAAACATACAAAGCAAGCTGTTATCTCTGATGAAGAACCAAATACTTTGTAAAAAGATTACCCATTATTATTACAAAAGTTTGACACTTTCATATTATAATAAGATGATACACATTCATATATTTATTGTTTGAGATTTTTGTACTTTTCTCTTCTCTACATATCAAAATATCTAACGTCTGTTTTTCTGTATCCCTGAATGTTGAAAACTCAAGAACCACTGCGATTTTGGTCGTCTTTTTTATAAATTTAGCTTTTATATTCCTGTTAGATATTGGCTACACAGGATCAAAATCGGTTGCATTGTTTCCATGATATATAAAAAGAGGCAAGGAGACTATAAAGGGGTTTAATAATATTTTTTTACTACTATATTTTTTTTGTAGGTATAACTCTTTGTGTCTGTGTATTTGTATTATGCAAGAATAAATGTTTTGAACTTTATACCAATAATAATTATATAACCGAACGTCATCATGTCAGCTCGCAATATGCTAAGTCAAATATCAGCATCCCTAGATACGGGCGTTCTTGCTAAGTTAGGTATGCAACTTGTTTTTCCTGCACGTTTTATTGTACTGTATACCGAATATCATAGCCATTCGTCTGTAAATCATGTTGTTTAAAATAAATAAAAAATTTAAAAAAGGCATTAAAATATATATTATTAGAAATCTTGAACTCAAATTTCGCTTTTTTTCTCTAGCACTTCAAACAGCTCCACAATTATTACTGAAGTTCGAGAAAAGTAAGTTCGAAAACCTTTCTCTTTATTTTCCATCACTTCGCCTGATTTCGCTCCAGTCTACAGCTGCGCCGCCATCATTCCCTCACGTTTTATTTCGAGTGCTGATGCCATACTAGTAACTGATGTTTTAAAAATGTACACACTTAATTATAAATACTGCATTATGCCTCTATGTATGAATATATTTTTCAACACGCA
This sequence comes from Micropterix aruncella, assembly GCA_944548615.1. Classification (NCBI taxonomy): domain Eukaryota; kingdom Metazoa; phylum Arthropoda; class Insecta; order Lepidoptera; family Micropterigidae; genus Micropterix; species Micropterix aruncella. The sequence goes on along the minus strand of OX155955.1, from coordinate 19,944,310 downwards.
TTTTACAACAACAACAAAGTGTTTATTATAGTACCTAAAGGAGGTAAAATAAAAAAAAGGTGTGATGCGATGAAAGACATTAAAATAAAAATAAAACCCTTTTCACGGTGTCTTGTCGACATTGCTGCAAAGATCATTGCATGGTGAGGTTTAATATTTGTTTTTTATAATTTATGTTAGATGTAGCCTTCTCTATATTATTTTAATATTAGTGGCATTGGAAAGTAAAAGGACGAAAAACCAGGCCAGATATTTAATCAAACGACCATTATCAGTCACAACAAACAACACTTAAATACTACACAGATACTACAAAGCAGTCATAAGTAGTATTCATTCATAAAAGTGTATGCAGTTGTGGACTCAGGTTTGTATTAAACGGGAAAATATTAGATATGTACCTACTAGAATAATACCTAATAGAAAAAAATACATTTTAAGGAAAATAAATTCAAATTCCTTTATTCAATCTAAAATAATAATTATTTTTTTATTTTATTAAGTAATGCAAAAACAAATTGAAACAATTGCATCTTAGGAACTATGTATAACAATATTTTAAACATTGAATAAATAACAGAAAATAAATACATTGCATAGTCCAGTGGCAACGTCACCTAGCTAGGCCAGGACCTGTTCTAAGGTGAACGTTTAATTTTGTGCGTGATTGCTCAATATTGTGTTTATTATAAAAATAAAATATGTTTGTTCCAAAATTAAAATATTATAATATTGAATAATAACCATTGGATCATAAAAGAATAAACATGCTAAAACTACATTAAAAACTACTAAATACATAAAGTTAGGAGTGGACTAAAAGTGTCCACGAATGAATTCAAAACAAAAAAAAATGCATTTTGCTTATAACTAAGATAACTGAGATAACAAGGCTAAGGTAGGCTTATTGTATGTGTATGTGGTGTGATTTCCAATACCGAAAATAACATAATAATACTGCATTTCAGCAATACAACACCCTTTATTTTGAGAGTATTTAGGGAAGAAATGTGAACTTAAGAATAGGATTCTCTTAAAATAAGAACATAATAATATGTTCTCATTTTAAGAGAATCCTATTACTTTTAAAAGACACATTGATGAAAGTTGAATTAATTCCTTAAATATTAGAGGTATATTATACCGTCGCTTAGTTATGTAATTTGTCGGTGCGCACCGTTTCTCTGAGTAGCGGACGGTCAGGCATTGCATTCGGACTTTTTCTTCACAATCACGATTTTCAATGGAGGAACTTTTTAGTGCCGACTAAATTATATGTATACTCCCCATTTACCCCTGCACACCGTCTTTCTTACCTTACATCTTACATAATAAGCGAGAAACGCATCCTTTGTCCACGAAACCGCTTCCAATCCGACCGCAAGTCCTGGCACACGCCAAAATCGCACGGCCATTCTCATTATCTACCTCTTTGAGGCATTTGCGGTTGGGTTATTTTGCTCGTTGGCTCCTTTGGTCAATTGTCTAGAGCTAATGGCTCGTGCCGGGGCCCGAAGGCGCGAGTATGGGTGGGCATTAGGCCCGCTCGCGTTTCGGAAGGCGCGTCATTTTTGTACTCGACCAACCTTCAGCCCTCAGGCTGTGCGGCGGTACAAAATGAATATTCACGCAGCTGACGCACTATCGCATAACAATGCCTCGGGAAGATCGCAGAATGACAGATGGGTATCGCTGAATTTTAAACACAAATAGCAGGTTGGAACACAATGAGAACGACACTGAACATTTTGTATAATAAACAACAAAAATATATTAAAATATGTATGTTTTTTGGCACTGAATGTGTGAATAATTTTTGATCCATAGAAATAATTATTTTATTATTAGAGTTAATTAAATATATTTATTATTTAGCTTATTTCAATCAAGATTCTATGATATCATTGAAATTATTTAAAATTTAAAACCAATGTTCTGTTGGCCTATAACGTTGGTATTACGATTTTTTTATTGCTCCCAGTTTCTTATTTTCATTTTATTAACCGACTTCAAAAAAAAGAGGATGTTATCAATTCGGTTATATCTTTTTTTATGTTTGTTACCTCAGAACTCCGTCATTTATAAACCGATTTTTAAAAATATTTTTTTAATTGATAGGTTATATACTTCCAGATTGGTCCTATTATTATCAAAATCCTGTTCTGATGATAGGATCCATGAGGAATTGAGGGAACTCCTCAAATATTATCATATGAAGTTGAAAATTTACATGTTGGTTTCAGTTCCGTTGTCAATTCATTTTACATGGTAAGCATGACCTGATTCATGACCCAGGGTTGGTTCCCAACGAGGTGACTCCTCAACGGTCAACAGCACATACACGATATTTTGTATACGCATTCAGTTATGGTAGCCCGTCCTAAGTTTTACCATCACATTGCTACTGCACTCAGGATTGGCACCCGACGAGGAAACTCCTCAGAGATTCCCAGCACAGACACGAAATTTTGTGTATGCATTCAATTACAACAGCTCGTTCTAAGTTTCACCAAGACAGGACTGCGGCCCCAGGGTTGGCTTCCAACGAGGGAACTCCTCAACGGTCAACAGCACAGACACGAAATTTTGTATACATATTCAATTATGATAGCCCGTTCTAAGTTTTTCCATGACATGGCTTCTGCACTTATTTAAAACAATGGAATCAGTTTTTTTTTGTTCAAATTTTGTCTAATATTTTATAAAATACAGACTGAGTAATCCAAAGCGTTTGTATTTTATGTTAACACTATTTAATTCTTTATGACATAACATTACTACTAATTTAAAATACCTAACTATATACGTAATAAAGATTAGTCAGATTTAAAAAAAATAAGTCCACTTTTTAAAAATAGTTAAAATATGAAGATACTGGTAAAATTTAGAAATCAAATTGCAACAACGCACATGCCAATAGATACCACCTACGTTGGTGAACGGGTACGGCTACGCAAACAGATGGTGCGATCGAGCACGTAGATCACTAGCATTGCAAGTTTTTTCTCGAATGACTTTAAAAATGAAGTCATTCGCTTTAAAGACAAAGGAAAATATAGCCAGCAATGACCTATGTGAACGCACTAGAATAATGACATGTATAAAAGCCATATTGCTTAAAATATGGTAAGTCTTCATACGCATTCCAGATAACTGAATTAATTACATACGGCTTCTCACAAGAGAATTGTACAATGTATGTGTAAACTGAATATCATTAAAGCGTTTGGATGTCTTTTTACGAATCTTAATCATTTTAAAGATGCTTTCAATAGTTCATTTAGGTCTCATGTGGGCAATTTAACTAGAGGACTAGGCTATTCATTTATAAAAAAATAGACAATATTACATCTTACAACTAATATGTTGCCTGAAATTATACAGGTCTCAATAAAATAACAATATCTCCTGACAAATTAAAGGTTTTCTTCCGATAGAAACAATATTTCCATATCGTAAACAAATCGAAGTTCGAATTTACCACTTGCGTCTAAGTGACCAAAAGCTAGAGCAACCATCTCCACCTGGATGATGCTAATCCTCCCGCGGGAGTGGCGCGCAGAGGGAGGGCGGATTGGTGCGGGGGGCAGTGGGACGGTATGGGGGGGGGGGGGGGGGGGTCTTGACTACTTTTCAGGAAAGTCTTATAGTGACACAACCATTTCATTTTCTTCTTCGCAGTGTTTTTTATAAAATATGTTTATCAATTATATACATTAATATAAAGTGATAACAATTTGTACATTCACTAAAAGCTATTTGTATTCCTATTATATAGATTCATTGTTGATTCTGATTTTAATATTTCCGTGGCCGTCAAGGAGACTACTGCAATTCTAGGATTTAAATATCGAATCTCTTTGAAATAAAATTAAATGATAAAACGTTGATTGACACGTCACTCCTTGAAGGCACTGTTTATAATGCTAGTCATGTAGCGGCAGTTCTAGCAGTAACACAGTGCTCGAAAGTTAATTCGGGGACCTCGTCGGGTGGGCCACTGGGTGGGTCGCATACACACTGCCGACTTACGGACCTAATAGGCCAATATAATTTCGTGATGGTAGCCCATTGACACAGGTGAGGCGTCCGCCGCGCATATCAAAGAGAATCCCGTAAAAAATCAAACGATTTTGCATTCTGTCAGGTTCGGTCGATCAATCAGGTTTTCTATTGTCTCTATTTGTGCATGATAGGACCGGCAGGCACGTTCCTGAAGTCCTTCCGGTGGGTATATTGGCTGTGTTTGTGATTCAGCTGCATCGATTAGTGCGAGTACAAATCCCTATATAGTAATATTAGAAGTGACGAAACCAAATTAGTATCTACAGTTTTTACGATGTGGACCAATTCTTTAACCAGTATTTTTAGCAGAAACGCCTTAATCTATCATTAGATCGTATCAAAATGCAATATACCCCCCGCCCCTCCCCCCAAATATATGCTTAAAGAAGACGGTCGGAACATTCATGTTTGAATCCACTGTTTTCACAACTTCTTTAAACCAACCATATCTATGTATAATCGCACCAAAAAAGTATCATTCAATAGAGTTAGGACAAATGGATGGGTAAGACGTGGGGTCCTTCATAAGACCTGGGGCCATCATAAGACCAATGTTACTTTACGCAGCTGTAGTATAGTGGCTCAAAGGTAATTTTAGAACAGCTGCAAGAAACCTAACGTCAGTACAAAAACTCGCATTCGTAAGTCCACTTACGCAATGAGAATGGCATTTATTTATTTAATTATTTATTAGTTTCGAATATTATTCAAGAGCATTACAGACGAATCCAATTCGCCCTTGAATATTAAAGCTAGAGTGTAAGTCTAAAAATAAATGACTTACATAACTAAATTATTGCTAACATTGAACAAGAAAAAAACGTAAAAATATAAAACTAAATAAAAGACAGATTATGATAAACATGAGATAGCAGGGAGTTGCCTTTTTATCTGCCAAAGGGATATACAAAAGATGTCTATTTCTGTGGGTAAGGAATTAAGAAGAGCTATAACCCTTCCCACTACAAAAATATTTGTACGATGGTACGGCACATTAAACAATAGATGCGATCTTCTCGCTGTGTAATTTACCGGTACGTACAATTCAAACTTACATAGTATCTCTGGCAAATAAATAGTTTCTTGAATTAATTTATATGCAAATATAATTAGAGAAGTATGGCATGGCACCCACGGAGGTGCTAGAAGTTATAATAGGCCTAATATCTCTAGACATCTTTATGATACAAGACACAGGGATAACAGCCAAAAGACTTCAACATTTAAAACTCTGGAACATGATGGGATAACAATAAAATATAGAGAAATTCTGCAATGATACAGACAAAATGTTCCAGAGTATAATTTCGGAAATGTTATATAATTAGTCCTGAGGGCGAAAATCTTTTTAATAAAGTAGCATCAAGAAATGTTATAATGATTTCTGCGGAAGGCTCAAAAACAAATAAATGGGACCGGGGCGAAGCATACTTGCAATCTCTCGGGCTAGAGATCAAAAATCCCCGAGCGTCAAACTACAATTTTTCAAGCGAAAACCGTAAGTATAAATTTATTTATTTATAATTTATTTATTTAAAGAAATGCGCATTTTTTAAATTACAGGACATTACATATTATCATTAGAGGCTCCGTTGTAAATAGTAACAAAGAAGAGAGTACCGCAGCCCAGTCCTTCTTTAGATCACCGCCGCCTAACTAGGCCTAGGCAAGCGTACCAAAAAAGTAGTGGCTTTTGCATACTTCAAACTACAAAATATGTTAAAAGAGAGAAAAAAAAATGTATCTAATAATATTAGGAATTAACTTAAGGCAATAAACAATGTATATACAAATTAATCATTACTCTAAAATCTAAGTCATTGATTTTATCAATGCGTCTGTCAGTCTGTCAGTCTGCAAATAATATTTGTAAAATACCTATCATAAAACACAATAAAATTAATTTCAATAACACGAAAGAGGTAAATAATAATGGTTGTAAAAGCAATAGCTAACAGAGAGTGCGACAGGAGTAAAAATTCATTATATTGATTAAACCAAAGAGATACAACTGAACAATGTCTGTTCACAAGATCAGTTAAATAAAGGGCATGGTAATGCTTTGATGGTCCTGTGTCGGTGTTATCAATTACAGCTTCTTTCAATTTGACACTTTAATTAAATCAAAACTGGGTTTCTCATGAACTGCATACCATAATGGAAAAGACCGTGATTAAACATCCGCATCTGGTCAATCGCATTTCGCCATTTCCTCTGTACAAGAAGCATGACCACCTTACGTCCCCAAAATTCACATTCAACATTTGCAATTTTGTAAGAGTAGTGATGCTTTCAGACCGTCCTCCAATAGACTCCAGTTTTTTCGGAATTTGGATAAATTTTTACATTACAAAAACCTAAACTCCGAAAGGGAAGTGAGAAATGCCTTCATAACATGCATCGATGACTCCACGAGGGTTTTATAGCAAAAGTAATTCATCATAGTTTCAAAATGATAAATAATTTTTTGGAATCATTAATATACGTATGGTAAGAATGCTCTTGATCTGATCGGTTTCTGAGTTTCGTCTGTATTAGATCGTGTGCGTGTCTCGTGATTTCACGCGGTAAATTCGTTTTCTATCCTATTTATAATGTCAAACAACCGCAATAGCCTTCGATTTTAAACTCTAAAATATGTTCTACCTTGCTCTCACTATTTACGTCCGTGTTGTCGGCGCTGCTTCCCCGTTGTTTTCGTGTCCTTCTCTTATAGCAGCGCTTCTCTTACACCAGTCACCGGTCCTCATCCAGTCTCTCGGTTACTTCGTCCTCGGGCAATCGCTCGCTGACGCGTGTCACCGATATCGTGACACACGTCAGCGATTGAATTTGATGCAAATTCACGACTAGCTTCTACATTCCTGGATCAAGGGGGTACGGGGCAACCGTGGAAGGATTCTGGACCCTCCCCATAACATGATAAAACGTATCGCTGGATGCTTTACGGAGATTTACAGTCCTCATCGACCATGGTGGCTAGGCTTCTACTGTTTCGCCGTTTACAGCTGTTGGTTAGGTTAGCCGGCCCCAAGTGTACTCTGCGATTTTCTTCAAAAGGATCAATGAATACTTGCTTACACGAGGCAACACGGAATGTACATTTGAAAGCCATCATAATGAGTGAACAAACAAGGGTTTATGATTTTAAAATGAAGACCAGCCACAAGCATAGTAATGGCGATTCGACATCGAGCCCAATCCGAATACGATAACAAAGTTTGGTTGACCATTTTCTTGACTATCTCTTTGTTGTCCACTTCAAATTCCTCCCTAAGCTACAAAGGGGCAAACACTCAACAGACATTTTTTGTTCTACGATAAGATATTCGCCTGAAAAGAACTGATTTGTGTAGAAAAATATTGTTGGATATCTGTTCCATGATAATGCGTCATCGGACACATCAACACGAGCAAAAAATCAATGAATGTCTGCTACATACCAAGCACCGTATTCACCAGATATGATATTGTATGGTTTTTTTACCGTTCCGTAAATTTAAATTACTATTTCTTGGACGACGTATGAATCTAATGGAGAGGTAAAATAAAATCCGTTAAGAGATTCAAGGCCATGTCAATTAGAATATGTCAATCAGAAAATGTCAATTAGAAGTGTTTCGACGACTGGATTAATAGATGACAAAATATAATATTTTGTGTTTTACTGAACGACTCCCGGTAACTATTTGGCAAAGATAGATGCAGTACTATATAAAGCCTGTTTCATACTCGATGTAACATTCAATTTATAAGGATAGCGTTTATGGTTAGTTTTAGCCACAGTATACCGAGGGAATCGTAGACGCTAAAGGTTGGTGACTTTTTCAAACGATCTGCGTGGGCCTCGTAGCGGAAATATAGCGGCAATATGCGAGCCCTTACAACTCGTGAAGTATTCGCTTCGATTTCAATTTCGTTCTGAGAAAAGTTACTTTCTGGTATACTGTGGTTTAGCGGTCTTCTTTCCTAAAATGAATTCTACATCGGGGGAACACATTTCGTAACAAGCGAGGAAGCGTCATGGTAAACTTTGGTCTAAACGCAGCGTCCTCCGAATACGAAAAAAAACATCTGGCCTCAGGCACGGATCCACGGGGGAGGGAGGGGGGAGAGTAGGGTCATGTATCGGGTGTTAGACAGTTTGTTTTGAAATATAAAACTCGCAGATCGGTCAATAGATTCGTCAATACACTACTATGTTCACTTTGGAGCTGTCTTTCCAACGGGCGAACCCGAGACCTCAGGCTGTTATAACGATATAGATCGTTCTTTCATCCGTGACGTGATTACACAGAGACTTAGGGGACAACACAGTACACAGTCTAGCTACCCCAACAAGCCCATAAGAAGCTGACGCCTTACCGCGAGGCACTGAAAAGTGAATCCAGCGGGCCAACCCTACTACCAGATTTGGCCGGATTTCTCCATCCCCCGGTCAGGTCACGATTTCGAGGTCGCTTGCGCCTCTATCTGACCGGACTCTACCTGATTTTGCGAACCGCGACGCCGTTTGCAGGCCATGGTGACACGGGATCGGGTAGCCGACGGATTGATTCAAGGATTGAAGAAGTAAGGTCGACAACTAGCCCCCGTAGTCGTAGGAAACATACGTCTCCAGACCCCCCTGGTTATTCGCCGACTGTTGCTTTCTCCCTTTTCCGCGAGTGCAGATACTGCTCGAACCACCCAGTTCCGCCCGAGGTATTCCTTCGAATCCGCGATTTTCTGATCCCAACCGCCTTCGACTGCAGGACTACAGCCGTGGCGGATGCTTACAGCGGCCTGAGAGGATAAGCCCCTTTTCGATGAGGCTACCACATAGGAGTTGAACTGTGTGTTGGGCAGGTCAGATGACAGAAAGATTTCGGCCAACACCACCCACGCTGCACGGAACCTTTACGAGCCACACTATTATGTTCAGTCGTAACTAATTTCATAAATCACTTTTTTATGGATAACAATATGAGCCATCATCGTGACTGATGTGCATGATTTTTGCAGGTACATAATTTAAAGAGAAAATACTATTCGCAATTAATGTGCCCAATTTTATTTTTAATAGCGGGTATTATCTAAGGTGGAACGTAGCCAGCTTTGGGAGTGGAGCCGTCCGGCGATACAAAGTGATTTAATAGCTGATAAATTAAAAACGTGCTTTCATTGGCCATGCTTACCCGGCCGCCGAAGCGGAACAAAGCACGACGGGCGCGACGGAAACGGAACGGCAAAGTGGAATTTGGCGGCGTGAGCGATTAGTGCAGCAGGGGCATCCCAGTCAAAGTCAAATATTTTTATTCAGTGTAAATATATACACCGTTTCACCGCTTCGTAAGGGAGAGGACCGCGCAAGCGACCTCGAACTCGTAACCAATCGAGAGACCGAAGTAATCTGGTCGCAATTGGAAGTAAGGGCCTGAGTGTAAGCCCGCTGGGTAACACACCTGGTTATCCTTACGAGCATGTGGCGGAGCTTGACGGTGGACTGTTTTGTCCAAGTCTTCTGCGCTCACTTAAGATAGAACGACTAATCGTTAAAACTTCCTGAGGATCCGGGTTCGCCCGTTGTAGTTGACAACTCAATTTGTAAATATATTGCATACATATGCTGAACGTCGAAAGGCAACAATAATAATAGGAATAGTTTTTATTTTCAATTCAATTTTAATTTATTTTATTGTGATCGTGGTGTAGTATGTAACATGGAGTTTTACAATTATTCAGTGTCACAAAACCTGCCTTTTAGGCGTACAATATTTTTTTTCAACATGATTGCATAATGATATGAAATTAAAAAATAAAACACACGTATTATAATAATAGTACAAAAACAGGTAGATTAAGTATCAAAAAGTTAAATTAGGAAAAAAAAATATTTTACTAATGCAATTAAAATGTCTTAAAGTATGATTAGTATTATTGAAACACTTCATCCATACAAAAAGGATGTACCCATTAGAAAGTCATTATTTTCCTCTCAGATAAAGCCAGGACAAACATCATAGCAATACCATCACATTAGATTTCTTTATTCACCTACTTATTTACCATCCAATCTGCAGGTTATCCACCATGCAACTTCGTTGCAATGCTTCAAGACGTTATTGAAAAACAATGTCTTTACCTATATAGGTATAGGTATAGGTATGTGAGCGTCATATCAATATGTAATTGATTTATATATGTATATTATTTTAGTTTTTATTTTATTTATTTTGGTTTTATTATTATTTTCGTATAAATATATGTATATGTATGTGTGCATATATGGATATATATTTTATCTATAGATGTATATAAGTATCTATCCATATTTTTATATGCGTAAATATTTGTAGTTTTAAAAATAAGTACTAACTATAGATTAAGTTGACAGTGCACACTTAATATCATCATTAAAAGTCTGCCTTAGAACAGGCCTAGGCCTAGTTAGGCGACTGTGTCAATCATAAAAATAATGTCGCATCAATTTCTTGCTAACATCTTAATCAAATATGACATTAACTTTTTACTAGATGTGTTACTACTAAATAAATAAATAAATATATGCTGAACGTCAAAAGACAACAATAACAATAGGAATATTAAAACGCTGTATCCATACAAAAGGGAAGTACCTGTTAGGAAGTAATGATTTTCCACTCAGATAAAGCCAGGACAACACCGTAGCAATACCATTACAGTTCGCGCTCGAGCTCAGAGGAATCGGGGAAAGCGGGCGGATTACTCCGCCCCCGACCGTCGCTTCATACCCCGCACTCTCCCGGTACTAGTACTCGCCCATAACTAGTAATTGGAGAGTGTGGGGTATGAAGCGACGGTCGGAGGCGGAGTAATCCGCCCGCTTTTCCAGTCCCCGATTCCTCGGAGGTCGCGCGCGAACTGTACATCAGCCTTCTATCTGCATCTACTCATTTACCATCCATTCTGCTCGACTTTGGAACAAACTTCTGGATGTTATCCGCCAAGCAATTCGTTACAATGCTTCAAAGCATTATTAAAAAAATATATATTTGTCAACGTATTAGGAAAGCATCATATTTGAACAGTGGAATAGGTACTTTATAATGTAATATTTGTAATTTTATATAGGTAGGTATTATTACTTACCTGTAGTACCTATGTATCTATTATTATATATGTTGTATTATTATAAAAAATAAAATACAAACGGAGCTGCCATGGAATTCACTGACCAAAAATCGGGCCCATCATATATAATTATTACACTTCTGGGAGGTGAAGGGTGGATTCCGGACTTACGACCGGCGGTGGTAGGTTTAGGACAACTGTCTTGCCGTTCTCTGCCTTGAGCGTTCACCTTACCACCCATTCACTCCCCCTTCGAAACCGTAGCTTTTTTTTTTTTTATAAATTTATTCATAAAAAAAGATACATTTTTTAAAATATTACAATCTTGCCAAAATGGTATACAGTTTGTTGGCGAGACAAACTCTTATTTTTCTAGTCTTACACTTCTAATTTTGTGATACAAAAATACATTATTAAAATATAAAAAACAATGCACAGCAGTATTACTACTGGTATTACTACAGGCTTAAATTAGGCCAGCATTACTACAAGCTTAAATTATAGAAACGTATAACAAATTTACTTATTACCACTAATTTCACTATAAACATCCAACAGATAGCTTTTTAATCTCTTTTTAAACATCTGTTTGCTCACGCTTACACAGTCTTCCTCAGATACAATAGTATTAAATATTCTTGGAATGAGGTACTTTAACGTCCTTTCACCATAGTAGTGGTTCGCTCTTGGTTCTTCAAATCTTTTACGGACTTTTTCTCTAACATTCCTATTGTACTGTATTGGTATTTTAAATTCTGAATTTCTAAAATGCTCCATTGCTAGTAAGAATGTATTTTTTTCATGTATAGGTAATATATCGCATCGCTTAAACAACAAGTTATAGTTCTTTTTACATTGTGTTAGAACATTTTTATTTACTAAAAGTTTTATCATTCTACGTTGCAAATTAAATATTTTATCTATATATGTGCGAAAAGTACGACCAAATGAAGTGAGAGCATAGCTCAGTACTGCATCAGCGAGGGCATGATATACTAAGCGTAATGTTGGTTTATCTACAATATACTGAAGGTGATTAAACTTATATAGCATCCATCTCAATTTATTACATATATTATTCACGTGCAAGCCCCGATTCATGTTACAATCTATCGTTAGACCCAGATATTTATACTCTTTTACAAATTCATTTTTTTTACAGTCAGTACAATTTATTTTAAATTTTGCAGACATTCATATGAGTGACCAGTTATATTAATGCTATTCCTTGGTTTTTGGATATACGGTGAATGTACAAGCATACATTTTGTTTTGCTTATATTTAGTATTATGCCGTTGTCGTGGGACCATTTTAACTCATTTTCAAAATCATTTGAGATGCAGAAATCGCGGTTTTAGATATTTTTTCTAGAAAGGAGTTGATTATTTTCCTGGAGAGACCAAGATCTTTAAAAAGGTGAAACAAAGATTTAGCTGGCAGGCCACGAGCGCCTACTTCCACCGCGTGAAGGTGAACAGTGAAGCCGTTCCGGGTGACGGCATTTGCGAGGTCATGATATTTATTTAATTTGTACTCGTGGTCTTTTGGGATATTTGATTCCCATGGAACAGTTAACTCTACGATAAGAACCATCTTCCGAGATAGAGAGTAAAGAGTTATATCTGGACGCAGGGCTGTGCATCCGAGACTTTCAGGGAATTTATACTGCTTAGAGACCGAATCGACCTCCATAATCCAATCTGAAGCTTTCTCGATTATTGAGAAAGGTTTTGCAGTGAGATGTTTTTCGCCTTTAGAGCCAACTCGCACAAACTGTATTGGGGGTTTGGAGGATACTGTCAAACCCTTGTTGGCACGAGCCACTGAGAGGCTAAGTACCTCGCGGATAACAGCAAGGACTTTGTCGTGGCGGTAAGTGTACCGTCCTTGATCCAAGGCCACCTTGCAGCCAGCTAGAATATGTCTAGCTGTGCAAGGGGTGTTGCTACAAAGGGGACATGAACTATCCTCGGCATAGCTCCAACGAGCGAGGTTACTGGGGTCTGGAAGTGTATGCTGAAAGGCATTTAAATAAAATTTCAGCATCTCTGGCGTCCAGTCATACAACATTACTTTCCAGTGCATTGGAGGAGGAATGGAAAGTCTCCAATTGTTGTCCAATCATTCTGGCATTGAAGGCCAATAGCGTGAGCCATACTATTGCTGTCGTAATCTCCCCGCAAGAGAGACTTCTTCAAGTCCACATCGCTCATGGTTGTACTGCCATACCCCAGACCAGTGCCATTCTGGCTGATTCCAGTAAGGAACTTTTTGTGGAAGACAACGCGGGCTTGTAGATCATTTGACTCACTACGGCCACTTACTACGTGCTTCGATATTGCCGGATCCTTGGAATTGCTTAGAATCGAATTTTTGGTTATTCTGGAGTTGGCGTAGAACAGATGTATTTATAGAATATAGTATATGTATTTATAGAATATGTATATATGTGGATATATTATATGTATGTAAATTAAGTTGCTAAGATAGCTGGTTTATTTTTTTTTTTTTTAATGTTACAACGGTTGGCTGTAAGCCAACTGCCGCCAAATTTTCTAATTGAAAATAAAATTTAAGTTGTGTTACAATAAAAATATTTTTCTTTCTTTCTTTCAAAAAGACGAGCTTATTGAGTGTTTATTGGTATACTTATATGCGAAAATTATTTGCGGATAAGAAACTAACTGACCCTATGTAATTATTTTGTCAATTGCAATAAAATTAAGGAAAAATACTTAAAAAACAATATTTAAATCTTTTTGGGCGCTTAATGTGACACACCAACAAACGAAAGACTTTAGGGAATCAAATATTTAAAGAGAAGGGAAATTGAAGAGAACAGAAATGAATGTGGAAGATTTGAAATGTTCTCTGACTCTTTTGGAATCATTCTTTACTCGGCACGGGCCCATGCACAGTGAAAGAATGAGAAGAAGTTACTTCTGTGACAGAGAGCAGCAACTTATCTTCAGATATCAGAGAGCGCCATTAGCTCAAAGTAGAATAAATCTGCCGGTGAGATAATCAGGAACGACTCTCTCCAAGATTCTGAATGGCATACAGAGAGCCCTCATGTCTTTTATTTACAAGTTCCAATCTATTTTTTACTAATATGAAATTTGTATCAACCTGTTTAACATTTGGGAGTGTTGAATAACATGCTGCAACTCACGACTTCTCCTATACCAAAGATATTACAATACAATACAATAATACCATACAAGGAACTACTCCAGTAGATAGGCAATCGTACATTTGTACTGTTCCTGACTATAATTAGAGTTTTCATGGCTGTAATATTACATTCAATATTACCCACATATAAATAATCAAAATATACCAATATAATAGTAGGGTGAATAATAGATTAAAATAGAAATGCAACATCTATGATAAATTAGATGATAATGAGAAAGTCAGCCATCATAATATATAACTATGTTTAATAATGTTTAATAATGTAATAATAATGTTGTTAATAATAATGTTAATTTTGTTATAAATAATGCTGGTAATAATAATGATAATGTTTAATAATAATGAATATTTAACAAATCATCAGCATGGAAAATAAATTCAGAATTTTCACATTCCCTTATTATACCATAAATTGGGTTTCTTACCAAATTATTGACAATTTATTTTTTAAGTTGGTCCTCTCCAAGGCTTTTAATTTGGTTTAGAATGTTGTTGTTAGTTTATGTGAAGTTGCTCTTAGTTTATGTGAAGATTGGATGTATTCCTTGTGTCGTTATGATGAAAATCATTATTCAGCGGGACGTCTCCTAGGTGTCTACGAGCGCACATAATATTTTGATAGATGTAAGTATAAGTAGAATCACGATTTCTGATTCTACGAACAGCGCCTTACAAGCTTTTCGTAGAGACTGTATAAAATGCGTACCGATTTTTTCAGGGTGGGAAAAATCTGGTTGAATTTGGTGGCATTGCCCAAAACAGTAGACCATACGTTTTTATGCAATAGAAATACGCAAAATAAACGGATTTAGCGGCTTCTTGGCCACATACATTTCTTATCTTTCTGATGGCGAATATAGCACTACAATGTGGCAATCAGTGGGCAAGAATTTACGTTCCATGCATCGATTAACTATAAAAGATAGATCGTGTGAGATTTCAGTTACAGAAATCTTTAGGATCTTGGTAGGTATATTGCATAGGACTGTTGAAATTTTGGTTTAGATGATTTAGCAACCTTAAAATTCTTTTTTAAAAGATTGGTGGGGGAGACTAGCAATAAATTTGTTTTTTTTAATAGTTGTAAAGTACGCCTGATTGATTTCTAGTATTTCGGCAGCTTATATTTAAGGGCATAGAGATGGGTATTATGCCCAGCGACAATAAATATTGTAGGATTAACAAATACTACAGTATTGCAATATAAGTCCTAGTCCTAGACCTTACAATCCTATTTGCCCAATATGCCCTATACTACCAAAAACTCAACATTAATCCTATTTAAGAATATTATCGGAAAGAAAATATAGTAAGTCATTAAAATGGCATATGGAATAGATAGTTTTATTTTAACTTCGACTATAAGGGATCGAAGCCTGCAATGAAAATTTGTCAAAAAATGATGATATAAATCTGTAATAATCGGATGTCTTATGCATATATATATATATATATATATATATATATATATATATATATATATATATATATATATATATATATATATATATATATATATATATATATATATATATATATATATATATATATATATATATATATATATATATATATATATATATATATATATATATATATATATATATATATATATATATATATATATTATGTATATATATATATATTATGTGGCATCCTGACTGATGCCACATAATATATATTATACATAATATTGCGTTACTTTGAAGAAGTAATCAAAGAAGAACAAAAGCAATCGAAAAAAGCTTACCTATACACGTTAAATTAATATTTCTGCTAATACAATAATGTGGGCTGCATTTTTTACAATAATTCGATTAGGAAGATTACACATTTTGAATTATATACATTTCCTTTTTATTTGCGGATGTTTAACTCTTCCTTGATTATTTATATTATTCATTTATTTTTATATATAATTGGTGAATTACTTTTATTTATTTTTTTCTACTGTTAGTGCTATTTATTTAATCCGGCCTGTTTCGATTATTTCGAGTTTTATCTTTTTTTTATGTTATTTCAAGCCATTTAATGAATATTACGAATTTTTAATATCGAAAATTTGTTAGTATTTTGATTTAGATTTTTTTTAATTTGTGATATTTTAGGTAGAATAATAATAGAGACATAATCTACTGCATACACTCAATATTTCAGACCACTTCCCGAAACAAATTATGTTTCTGTATCATGAACACGAGAGCACGTACATCGAAATACTTACAGATTCAAATATCGATCAAGCACTTACTGGTGGGCTTACAAAACAATTCGTGATCCGAATTATAAGTACATAATTAATAACACTAAAATGAACAGAAAAACAATTCGTATGTATCTTGCTTTTATAAATCCCCGTCTGAATAGTAACATTGAATAGTAGACTGGTAACAGTAACAGTTTTAGATGGATTTCTTCTGACGGATTTCGATACTACAAAAAAAATGAAATCATCGGGGTCATTCATTCAACAGATATCTCCATATGGGATATCTCTCAGATGCTAATCGTTGATACAATTAACGGTTCATAAATTTTAATCGCATATTTCTGGATGGTTTATAGATTCTTGTTAGCTATGTAAATGATAGCTGTAAAGTCGTAGCCCAAAGGTGTATCATTTTTTTCTGATTAAAGACATACAGCCTATAAATATTAAAATATAAACATACCTAATATCTAACGATAACAAAGCCAATAGCATATAAAATCATTCGCAAAATAATAATAAGGAATACAAATATGCCAGATAATACAAATAAGAAAAAGAATTTTAAATTTAGAAGTAAGATCACTTAGTGTCTAGAAGTGATGGTTTATGGGTGTTGGTATGTATTTGTGTCATAGAGAGCGTATGTTTGTGTGTCTGTATGTATGCGTGTGTGTGTGTGTGTTCATATCTGTATAATGTATGCATGTGTGTACTTGTAGGAATGCGGGATGGTTACTCAATTCAATCTAATCTACAGGTTTTTAAGTACCTCCTTAACAAAAGACCGACTACTGTCGTGGCTAAATATGTCAACTTCGCTGAAGCCTACATTGTATGCAACTTATGTTACACGCCCGGTGGAATAGTGGTTAGGACGCCTGATTTTACATTGTATGGTCCATGGTTCGATTCCCGGCTGGATCACCATTTTCCGTTGGCATAAAATTAATGGAATTACATTTTCCATTCTATCGATCCAATGCAATAACAAGACACATACTTACACACTTACATATAGAAACGTCATAGTAGGGTTGGTTGTAAGCGATTGTCAGTGTGCGATTGTGAAATTTCACAATAAAAGAGTAGAAAACAAATTATGCATTCTGTGGTAAACCTAGGCACGTGAAAAGTAAATGGATCGCGCGTGAGTCGTGGAGGCGCTCGTATGCTCATCCTATTCTGCTAATAAAATAATCATAATAGTCATATAAATATCTCATTGGATTATTCCATTGGAATAAGTGAAAATAGATGAGTTTGCCTGGAAATGCCAAAAAAATATTGCAAATGATTTTAAATTTATAATCTACGAGCTTGAGACTGAGACAATGTTCTAAGTCATGGGTATAAAAGATGAAAAAGTACTGAGAATGTGAATGAAATGAGAACTGCTTCATGCCATTAACAGATACAAACTGGAATCTGTTAGAGTAATGTAAAATTATACGAAACACTGCAACTGTTTAGGTGGATTATCCCATTAAGCTTTGTAAATACACTAGGTAGATCGAATATAAACGAGACGGCGGTTCTCAATTTCAGACAAGTTCATCAGTAGCGCTCACATTGTCGGAGCAACACGTGCAGCCCTCCACTGTGCAATCCACAGTGAGTGTGCAAAGCATTATTATTATTTTTATCGACATGAAGGCGTAAAATCAGTGCTCTGCAAAGATTGACTGCACAGTTCGCAGGTCAAGCACTGTCAAGGACTTGCGTATTTGCCTGGCATATGAAGTTCAAAGAAAGACGTGAGTTGGTTTAAAATAATGAAAATGATCACTGTCCTCGGAACAGGTGAAAAATCGCACCATTCGTCACGTTTTTAAATTCGATCGACGTCTAACAGTTACCAAAGTTGCAACACAGTTTTAGAGTAAGCTATGAGGACTGTCAAACAATCACGAGAAAGGACCAGGGGTTCCGTAAAGTGTGTGTCAGGTGGGTCTTCGCTTTTTGACAGCAGAACAGAAGTTAAGAAGTTTGCAGGTCTCTCAGGATGAACAAAAATAGAGCAAATGACATGGACTCCACTTGAACATCCTCCATATAACCGTGTCCGCCCTACGATTTCCATTTCTTTTGGCCGCTTAAAGAAGTACTAGGAGGAAAATGATTTTAAGAAGATACTGTGGGTGGATACATACGCTAATTAAATGTCTCTTAACAGATTTTCAAGTTGTCTCGGAGGTAAATGCACAGAGTATCATATTCGTGCTGCCTGCTCTGCCAATGACTTGGACATGGAAGTTGATGAATTCTGAGGTATAGCCAGTAATAAATTTTCTTGAGGGCATAATAAAATTTAGATTCTTATTTCCCGTTAATACTTTCCCCGGTAGTATTTCAATACCCTTTTATATTTATAGAATTTTTTTTTAGATGATTTAGATAGCCAGGAACAAAAGTACACTTAAATTCGTCGTTAGCGTAAAACTTACCGAAACATTCGTATGATTTCGCATGGAATAAATATTCCGGCAATAAGATAAATATCAACAATTTGTATTCATTTATTAGATGCTCTTAGATATTGTAATAACAAGTATGCATATTACAATATAACTATATTATATTAATTACACCTATTTCTATTACCTACACCTTTTCGATTTTATTATTATCATATCTAGTTATTTATATTATGATATTGTCTTATCAATAGTATGTTTATATAAGCAAATTATTTTATGTTATGAGTTAAATATATCTATTAAATTCATAACGTGTCTTTCTTATCCCAATCTTCGACATTTAGCCGTAAAAATTATAGTTACTTGTTTTTTTATGCTGTACCAATATGTCTTGTTTATTCGTGTCTTGTGTGTTGCACTACGTGTTTTGATATTAACCCTTTCAGTAGCGGCATAATTTCATGGCAGACCGCGGCAATTTATTGAAATTCCTTGCAATATCGCCGCGCTCGACAAAAGGTACTATAACTATGGAACTACTATAGAAATCATTAGAAGAATAGCTTTGTAATAATCGCATTAAAACTTCGTATATAGAATATTGAAATTTCATTTTGTAAAACAATTAGATAATTATGAATAAATATGAGAAAGTCGAAAAAGTGAAAAAAACTCGGCCTTTTTTAACTTGTATTTGTCTTACGGAAAAATACGACTAAAAATAATGACTTGATCTTTATTAGATTCTCTATTAAAGATTATATTTCGTTTTGCTTATTTACATATAAAAATATTTAGATATTAGTTCATAAAAATCAATAATAATTTTAATGATTTTTCGAAAAAAATGGTAATGTAGGTCTATTTGTTTAAGTGTATTTGTAAAAACATTTGTTGATGACTGTTTTTTACCTAAATAAAAAAAAAAAAAAAAAAAAATTGGTGATGTTTGACACAGGAATTTTACCAGAAATATCCGAGAAATGACGCGTAAAATTATTCTAGCGACTGTCTATGTATCTCTGGTAATAATGAGATATTTGGTAAGGATTTTAGGATGCGATCGAATTTGAAAATAATATTACTGTGTGCTCCGGGAGCAAGCCGCCAATATTGGTCGTTACGTAGTCAACGGTGTTCTGATTTTGAACTGAACCAAATTTGGTCGATACGTAGCCGAAGGGTTGTATCAATCGCTGTACGTTTCTGTAAAATAATAAAAATAATAATTAATTGAATGGATAAGTAAATAAATAAACAATTCCAGTTGAATATAAAAAGGTGGTGATTGTGGCAAGTGGAAATGGACAGTAGGCAGGCATACGGTAGCAGATTGAAGAATCGGCGGCCCATTCTGAATACGGTAAGCGAGTCACGAGATGAAGTGGGCACTTTGGAGTGGTTCGCCTTTGGAGTCATTACTCGCAACACGGCACAAAGCAAACACATTTCAAACTCAAGTGGACAGTTGGAGGAGCAAAAAGCGGACGCTTCGTCCGCTCAGCCCCGAACAGCGGCCGCACCGCGTCCTCTTCACGTCTGACTCTGCCTCGCCACTCGCTACTCCAACATCATTATCCGGAAATTTTTCGTGGCTGTGCTGCCGTCGATAACTGAAAAAGAGCAAGCCTGCTAAGTTGCCGGAATCAGAGTTTATAGAAGTTTGCTGCATTTGAGTACTAAAACATATCCTACAATGAAATGTCTGACGTTCATTTATCAAGCCAAATTCATTGTCATTTTTCCAATATTATTTTTTTAATTTTCAGGCGAGAATATAATAAATAACTATCCCACAACGTTTAGGAAAGTAATTTAATTTTATTTTCCTGGCTGTCTAAATTATATCGTCTCAAAAAAGATAAAAAAAGCGTAAAAAATATGGAGTACCTACTTCCAATAAGGAAAATTAATTTGGTAGGGTTGTGAAAGAAAAAAATCCAGTTGTACTTGTACATTTGGAATACGCTAAAGCGAATATTTACTTACTTATAACGAAATGAAATAAATACCTCGGTGAACAATTCGGGCCTAGTGTCAATGATTATTTTTACCTCTACGATTTTTAGGTGATTGCGAAAAACAATACTTACATCATAATAACCTTAGAGTTTTATAAACTCACTGACACAATTGTATGAATCCCAATATGAAGTTAGGGTCAAACTCTACTAAAAATCTTATTAGTCAGTCTACCATCACTTATACTCGTACTATCAACTGTCTAACACAATAGTAGGGAATTTTACACGGTATTACCAGTCTTGTCAATAGTACCTATACAGCACAGCTAGTAAGATACGACAAATACGATCAATATGTTTATGATAAAATACATAAAGCTGTACAATAAACTAATTAAAACCGAAAAAGAGGAAATAACAAACACAGAAAAACGGTCGTCGTTATTGATAAAATGAAAATAAACTTAGATATTGTAGACATCATACAAACCAAATAGGGTAACATTTATTTTTTATAAAATGTCTGAAAGCTATTGTGATCCTCAGAATTGTGATCGATGGATAACATGGCAAAGGTCAAACAGTGTATTTTTGGTGTCAGTTTTTAATCGCCTGATCCAATAATCATTTTAAAAAATCGAGGTAGGTCAAGACCTAACATCATTTTGAAAAATGGACCTGTCGTTAGACAACAGTGTACCACGATCTGCTACATCCGTCTAGTTGGCAGCTCACTGTTTCTTCGTGGTTCCTGCAATAATATATGAGACATAATTGGTCGATTATTCAAGACCCAAAATCGTTAACTTTTTTCAGAATTTCTTATATTATTACCACGCCATTGTTCCCTTCCCATTGCCTCGTATTTCCCATCTATTAAGATACTTTATACTGCTGGTAATGTAAAAGACTTCGGCAAGACTAGCATACCATAAATGATGAAATACAAGTTGTTGCTGGAAGCCATTATGTTTCCGGGTACCGTCGCATATTTTATTTCTTTATTCGTATTTTGTGTCTTATTTGGATACTTGCCAGGATTCAGTGAAAAGCAATCTGAATTTTATAACTTTATTACCAATATTCCTTGTCATTTCTCTATCTCTCCACTTTCGTATACTCGCAACAGCGAATTCGCACTCAAGTCGTACTCAAACTAAACGAGTTGACTTCTGAACAAACAAAGCCGCGCAGTGATGACGTTGTCGGATTCAGTACGAAGACCTCCTATAGTGACGCGAGACGAGGTGTTATTATTGCTTCGAGAGGACTTGAAGAAGACGATGAAGAGGCTGGGAGGCACCTCACCTACTTGATTATGCATATATGACTTTTACTTGTTATTTCTGACGGGCTGGCTACCATAACTGAGCTATACTTGAATAGGTCCATAATATTTAAAGTAGGTACTAAATATTTTGATAATCAGAATAAGACATTTATAAAATGCATGATTCAAAATGTATGCATGCATTTATATGATCATGATTCAAAATGTATGTGTTCTACTAGAGCGACTCAAATCTGGGCCGCGAGGGCTTTTTAGGTGGGTTGTGAAAGATTATAAATAGGATAGAAAACGAATTTACCGCGTGAAATTTGTAGCACCCGACGTTTCGGTGACGTTGCAGCCACCGTTGTCTAGGGTAGACTGAAGAGCTGTCAATCCGTTGTTTTGCGGGTAGGCCGCATACCGCTGCCGCCGCTGCGTAGGTTATAACGATGGTGGGGGGCCGGGCTCGGAGCGCGCGAATTTTGAAAATCCGTCTTGCACACAACACTCACTGTATCCTGTTTTACGTCTTTGCGTTCGGCGTTCGGCGGCGGGAACATTTTAAGAAGAGGGTTCCACGTAGAAGAGAGTTTGTAGCCGTCGTCTCTATTGAAGTTCGGGGTTCTTTTTATTTCAATGGCTTCCCGGATCATGCGAGGAAAGTAGAATTGTTCCTTGGATAGAACAAATGACGGGTGCTACAAATTTCACGCGGTAAATTCGTTTTCTATCCTATTTATAATGTCAAACAACCGCGATAAACTTCGGTTGTGAAAGGTTGTTTGTGACGCTATAGTCTTCATCTTTAGGTAGTTCACCTTTAGGTGGATTGTTGATTTATAAGTACATAATTTCGTATCTATGAAATGCTGTATAAAACAGTCCAGAAGCGCTCATCAAAACGAATAAGTATGGTTGGTATCTTGAACGACAGGCAGCGTCTGTAGTTTCAAAAAGGCCTCGTAAGAACTGGAGGGCTGTAAGCCAAGTCAAAGGGCTGTAATCCAAGTTTCTGGAATCGTTCTAATTGCGTCTACTAGAACTACTGAAGCCAAAGTCTTGAAATTTTGAAGTTCCTTTTGGATTCATAAGGGTGTGCTAAGAAAGGTTTTTCGAAATTCGACCCCTTAGAGGGTCGAAATAGGGTGTTGAAGTTTTAGTCGGTCAAATGCATATCTCCTTAGTGTATTGAGATACAACTATGAAATTCAGGGCGATTATTTCCCTTCTGAAATAAAGAAACACGTATTCCAGGGTTATGCTATAATCAACCTCTAGGAGGTAAAAATGGGATGATATTGAAATTTGAAATTTGGTCAGATTGTCATTGAATTAAAGGGGAGGTACGAGTTCGAGAGTTTTGAGGAAAACTACCCCTTACCAATTGTGAAACACGGGTTTTAAATTTAGTACTTGTATGTCTAAATAGGGAGATCGAAGGGTTGGTATGGTCGTGATGGAACGTACTTTGCTGGCGATTATTGTTCTAGAAAATGCCACGTAACACCAAGTTGCATAAGATCAGCAATATTATCATCTTTGTCGTCCCCGTCGCTAGTCCTGGACAAAGTTTATTTATTTTATTTTATTTTATTTATTTGTTACAACTTGGTAGAGAGTTAACAATGAGATCGTACAGATATGATTTGTAACTATTTATATAAGCAATAAGAAAATGAACACTACCCATACGATCATTTCAGACGAATGCCCAACTAGACCGAATAGCCTGTCATACGACATACGAAATATATAGCCTTTGTTTTTGAGTAGTACTGACGTTTGAGTAATACTGACTAATAGACTACTTTCAATACTAACACTAAGATAATGGCATAAAATAGTACACATATTAATACAAATATATATGATAATGGGTTAGTTACATACATATATACACATATACACATACAAACATATTTACATACATATATAATAACACACACATACACACATATTTTAAATTATTGTATGAAGCAATTCTTTTTCAGTCTTTGTACGACCTACTTCGTAAAGGAGCCATTTTTTTACTTTTATCTTAAATTGGTGTACATTTTGAACATTTTTTACTGACTTTTCTAAAGTATTAAAAAAAATTGGGGCAATGAAATACAACTGTCTTTGGGCAAAGGTTGTATGTACCAGAGGAATTACATAGTTCGTCCCTTCAGCCATTCTAGTTGGTCTTTGCTGCTGGCTTCGGGAACGTTTCTCTAAAGTTTTGTAAAAATGTATTAGGCATTGTTTCACGAACAACTGATGAATATTCAAAACACTTGCTTCGCTGAACAGCAGGACAGAGTCATGGCGGGGATGTTTTCTGTAAGTAACCCTCAATAATAATTTCTGGGCTTTAACCAGTGGTTTAAGTACTTGTTTCGTACAGGCCCCCCAAGCAATGACACCGTGCATCCATAAGCTTTGGCAAAGCGCCATGTACACATTTTTTAACGTTGGTTTTGCCAGAATATTACGTAGCTCACGAAAGACGTATACTAACTTTCGAGTGCGTGATGTAAGTACATTTAGTTGGTTCTTCCAGGTTAACTTAGAATCAATGGTCAAAACAAGATACCTAATCTCGCCTTCTTTATGAACGATCGGACAGGCGCAGTTGGGTGGTTTAGGGCAGTTGCTAGAGTGAACCTTTAGTTGGAATTCGCTTGTGGTAACGTCTGATCGCAATCCAAATGTGACCATTTTAGTCTTTAAAGCATTCAGCGTCAGCACGTGTCTATCTAACCAACCTTTCATAATGTTTAGATTCATCTACGATTTTTCGAAAGCTTCTTTCCATGAATTGGCTACCGTCAGCAGTACAGTGTCATCTGCAAAAGAGACGATCCGTGTGTTGTCCCCGAGTGGCAGGTCACATATCTCGTTGACGTACAATAGGAAGAGGACCGGGCCGAGGACACTGCCTTGGGGAACGCCATATCGGACTTTTACATTATCGCTTTCGATTCCATCGATTACCGTGATCTGCGATCTGTCCTCTAGGTAATTTTTGAACCACTGATTCTCCTTGCCAGTTATGCCGTAACTCAATAGTTTACGTTGTAATATGTCATGACTTACAGTATCAAATGCCTTAGACAAGTCGAGGAAGGTAGCGATGGGTTTCGATGGTGCCTGAGGACCAGAGTGAGGTTTCCGTTGAATTGTGATTACATCCTTCATGTCGGTTGAGCTATTTATAGTACTGCTTATGTCAATCAGTGACTGTTGAAGATCTTCCTGACGAGACTCCGGTAAACCCCGGAGTCTCGTCAGGAAAGTCACCAGTTACAGCAGACAGAAAGAGGGCGAAGGCAAACTTCATAAAAGTTAACACCTACTAAGGGAAAGAACTCCTCGACAGAAGACCCCGACCCTCCTAGTTGGGGTTTGGGCGTTGGGATTACGACTTCACCTCATTAAACTAACAACGTTAAGAAAAGTCAAGAAAGAGAAACAGGACTGTCCAAACAACAACAACCTGGCAATCGAAAACCGAAAAAAGGTTTACGGATTTGCAAGTGGAACGTCCTATAACTGTACAGGCCTAAATACTGCAAAATCTCACTGATGAATTCCACAAATATAGAATAGACATCACAACTTTGCAGGAGATCAGGCGTACTGAAACATGAATATTAAAGAAACTGCACCATCTTTTTTAGCTCTCATAATAGATTACACCAATTTAGTACCGGCTTCATTGTCAACAGGAGAGCCAAGCATATGATTCTTCGTTTCAACCTCGTACGTCTTACCTCCGGGTGATGCCTGCGATTTTCGCCTAACCATTGGCAGCAATGTTTCATTGATATCTGCTGTTCGTTATAATAAAAAAAAAACAAATCACCTAATTCTAATGGCGTCTAATTCAAATGAGAGATATTATGAATTACGTGCTATTTTAGCACAGCGTCAATGTAGCAATCATGCTACAACTGTGTATTACTCGAGTTTGACCGAAAAATCTGTAAGTGACAAACACTGACCCGGTGTGTGTTTTTATATGATGAATAGAACAAACGCCGCTTCTTATACCTGGATCAACATTGCTCGAGTGCCACCGGCGACGTTGAGTTGAAAATTTAAATTCACGCCCGCTTCTTCCCTCGCTGCACTAATGGTTGAGCAAACATGCTTCCTATGACGCAGTCGGTAGCATCGAATACCCGACACAAATCACATATCCCAGAGTGCACTTCGCCTTCGGAATCTATGGGACACTTTGCAGTGATGTCATGACGATTTTCAAAGGTGACTTCTTCATAGCAGCTCTTTTTAACTATAGAATTTAAACTGCAAAAGTGGCAATCTTTTTTCGGTTTTTGAATAGCGCAATCAAGTGTCCAAGTGAAACTATTGATATTAATAGGAAACAAATCATCTGATTTTGGTAATCTTGTGTTGAGGATCCCGCCATGCAAGAGAACGGCTCTGCGCAAAAGGACAAGATGTTGAGTGAAGGATAGACGGCGATGGATAGATGCAAATAATTATATGGAGCTATTTTAATATCCGACATCTGATTGACGAAGTATTGTTTAAGCCTTTTTAGGACAAATATGAAAATAGTATTGGACAAACTCACTAAGCATTGCATGCTCAACTGAAAGTACACATTATAAATAGGATAGAAAACGAATTTACCGCGTGAAATTTGTAGGACCCGACGTTTCGGTGACGTTGCAGCCGCCGTTGTCTAGGGTAGACTGAAGAGCTGTCAGTCCGTTGTTTTGCGGGTAGGCCGCAAACCGCTGCCGCCACTGCGTAGGTTATAACGGTGGTGGGAAGCCGGGCTCGGAGCGCGGGAATTTTGAAAATCCGTCTTGCACACAACACTCACTGTATCCTGTTTTACGTCTTTGCATTCGGCGTTCGGCGGCGGGAACATTTTAAGAAGAGGGTTCCACGTAGAAGAGAGTTTGTAGCCGTCGCGCGCGTCGTCTCTATTGAAGTTCGGAGTTCTCCTTATTTCAATGGCTTACCGGATCATGCGAGGAAAGTAGAATTGTTCCTTGGATAGAACAATGGAATTTTGAAACTGCATCCAGTGGTTACTTCCGCTATCCAATATATTTTCGCAGATCGCCGATTTTTCACGATGAACGTTTTTACAGCTTTGATGTGTTCTGTCAGTCGCGTGGCTATGGGCCGTTTCGTTTGTCCAACGTAGGCTAGACCGCAGCTGCATTCGACTTTATACACACCCGGGGTTTGCAGTGGTATTACATCCTTTACAGGCCTCAAAAATCGAGCTATATTTTGGGTCGGTTTGACGATCGTTTTTATATCGAATCTGTTTAGCATCTTACTTATTCGATCAGTCACGCCCTTGACGTATGGTAAGAATGCTCTTGATCTGCTCGGTTTTTGAGTTTCGTCTGTATTAGATCGTGTGCATGTCTCGTGATATTTTCCGTATCCATTTTTCCTAAGGACATCATTGACATGTTCCATCTCCTTCGGAAAATGCTCAGTGTCGCATAGATCGCGTGCTCGATTCACGAGCGACGTTTGCACTGAACGTAGATGGTAGGGATGATGGTGTGAGCTTGCATGCAAATATCTGTCCGTATGTGTGGGCTTCCGATATACCGTATGTCCGAGAGTTTTGTCACTTCTCCTCGTCACTTTGACATCCAAAAATGGTAAGGAGCCGTCCTTCTCTACTTCATAGGTGAAACTGATTTTTGGTTGTATGGAGTTTAGATGAGCCAGGAATTCTTTCACCGTTTGAATGTTGCCTTTCAGGATGCAGAAGGTATCATCCACGTAGCGAAGCCAGAGAATGGGTTTAATTTTGGAGGTTTTTATGGCTAATTCCTCAAAATATTCCATATATAGGTCACTAACTATCGGCGATACGGGGCATCCCATTCCCGCGCTCCGAGCCCGGCCCCCCACCACCGTTATAACCTACGCAGTGGCGGCAGCGGTTTGCGGCCTACCCGCAAAACAACGGACTGACAGCTCTTCAGTCTACCATAGACAACGGCGGCTGCAACGTCACCGAAACGTCGGGTCCTACAAATTTCACGCGGTAAATTCGTTTTCTATCCTATTTATAATGTCAAACAACCGCGATAGTCTTCGATGAAAGTACACATTCTAAACAACGTAGATGAGATATTTATCGGAGTTCCAGAATTGAGGTGGGGAATATAGAACAGGTCATATATTCATGCTCAGAATTATTCACAAAAGAGGGGTATTATCGAGCAGATCATGAGCTTTATTACAAGAGTGTGACAGATCGATTAAGTAAGATGCTAAACAAATTCGATATAAAAACGATCTTCAATCGACACAAAATATAGATCGATTTTTCAGGCTTGTAAAGAATATACTACCAATCTCGGGTGGGTATAAAATCTAATGCAGCTATGGATTGCTTATGTTGGACGAACAAAACGCCCAGTGAGAAAAATCGGCGATCTGCGAACACAAATTCGTTAGCGGAACTAACCACTTAGGGTAGTTTCAAAATCCCATTGTGCCAACCAAAGACAAAGTTCACTTTCATCCCTCCCCCCCCCCCCCCCCTCCCCCACCGTTATAATATGTGTAGTAACAGCAGCAGCCTGCCTCCTACACACAGAACAACAACGAACGAAGATTGGCAGCACTTCAGTCTACCCTCTACAACGGCCATTGCAACGTCACCGAAACGGAGGGTCCTACAAAATTTACGCGGAAAGTACGTTTTATCTTGTTTATAATATCAAACAACCGCGATAGTCTTCTATGTCATATGTACAATATTTGTAATGGTCTATTTTTCAGTTCTTCGTCAGATCGGTTGTGACTGTAGCTCAAAAAATGTACAATAATTTACCAATATTTTGTATATATAACGCCAACTTGCAATCGTCGTCTAACTCAGGTCAGTCATCGCAAATAGCCTGCTGAGAATGTGTCTTTTTCACAGATCGCTGTGCTTGTTCTCACAATGCTGAATCGTTCTGTACTATTGTCGTAGTATAAAGTTTTTATACTATGCTTCTGTTATGACCCTTTCCCTGTTGACATCATTTTCCCTGTTGAAATAGAAGAAATAACAAAGAAACCCTGACTGACCTAATATTTTGTGGCTTCCTTTTATTTATTCTTTCTATGTTGTGGTGCCGTCTCATCAGACTGCAGAAGCGTAAATGCATTAGCGGTTGATCATCGTGTGATGCAAGTAAAACTTTATTCTTTATTCTTATTTCTTTTCTTTATTTCCCTTGCCTTGTTTAATTTCCGGAGCACTAAATTTAACTTTACGAAATATTCAACTCAAAAAATCTAATCTAGAAGTCTAACTCTGACATAAATGCTACCTAGCAACAATTCTCAGCTACCTAGGAACCATTTATTTTTCTTTCCCCAGTACCGTTTCAGAATCAGAATCAGAAACAATTATTTTAATCAACGTAAATTCATTGCGTACATATGCTGAAACTCTAGACAATAATGGCATGTTATATTGTCATTGTTATATGACGGATTCTATGAATTTCTATACTGAGAAGAACTGCAAAAGAAAACCATATATTAACTTCTGTTGATACTTTTTTTTTTCAAGATATGATTTGAGTTAATCCAATTGTATACAATTCGAATTGTTCCTAATATGTCCTTATATCTTTGGTTCTGTGGATTTCGAGGATTTCCATGTCCATGAATATACAAATAATAAAACACATGAAACAGAAACAGAAGAGAAAAGCAACAATAAATCCTTGACGCATTGAAGTGAACAATACAAAATAATGTATCCTTTATTTCGACGTAGGTTAATCGTATTAGATTAATATAGTTAATATAGATAAAGATAATGTAAGGGTTATAGTACTTATCGTATTGAATAAACACGTTTAGCAAAAATGTGTAGATTTATTAACGCCATCCATAATAATCAGTTGTAATTTTAGTATTGTAACGAATATATCGTACATGATGTTTACGAGATAACATCAAGTAATATTTGTAACGCCATTGCACTTTTGAGTAACAACAATAAACCGCTGTTTTAAATTTTCTCAAAAGACGTGAAACAATCCCAGTCCATCGCTGTTACTGGAATCTGGACAATACTGATTATTTACAGATCCGTCCACTTAGAGCTACCGCCCAGGCTCTTCATCGCCTTCATACTTGCAATGTTTAGAGACGAAATTATTGACTGAGGAACGATGTAATGTTGCCGAGTCATCGCCCATTGAAGCACAAAGTCTCATTGTAATCGGTTCAAATCCAACTAGGCACTTCAATTATACCACGAATTCTGATGCTT
Organism: Micropterix aruncella; assembly: GCA_944548615.1. Taxonomy (NCBI): domain Eukaryota; kingdom Metazoa; phylum Arthropoda; class Insecta; order Lepidoptera; family Micropterigidae; genus Micropterix; species Micropterix aruncella. The sequence goes on along the minus strand of OX155955.1, from coordinate 19,913,813 downwards.
TCGATCAGATGCGAGGTTGAGTAATAATTTCAAAAAAGAGAAACGGGATAGACAATTTGAAGTAGAGGAGGGTGTAGAATGGTTTTATATAACCTTGAGTGCAATATCATTTAAATCAAAAAATAAAAATATAAGAAATAACTGAAAATATCAGTAGAATTTTTTCAAGAGTCACGAAGAGATTAATTCTTTTCTGCCAATATTTTTCTTTGTATCCCACCTCACCTCCATGTTACATGTATATTTTTGGTTATAGCATCTATTATATGGCATACGATTGCTCAACTCCATTGTAACATTTGGCAACCCTTTCGTGCCGGCGAGTTGCAGATGACGCTGATATGTAGTATTGGCGGCGAAACTAAAAGAAATTTATTTGACCATCTAAAATAACATTTATCAGGATAGGTTTTTTTTTATAAAGGACTGATTGATTATAAAAACCCATATATTTAAACAATAATAACAATACATTCAATTATTAATGCTATCTATTACATTTTTATATAAGCCGATTACATCACAGAAATAATACGGAGCGATGGAATACCATATATTAGTCTATTTAAAATTAAAGTGTTTAATTATTACGTATTGAAACCTGTATACCAAATTTGACATCTTTATGTAAATAAAGATGATCTAAATTCCCTGGAGATTCTCGTTATACTTTTCTGAGAAAAACCTTTTTACAACGGGTTTCTAAATGAATAAAATCCGCGTTGTATTTTAAACAATGTTGTGTGTTAGAGAAGATTCTTTCTTGAGGTCATAGTCCGCGGTAGATGCAAAAACGGTGTACGAGATATCGTATACATACATACCGTATAGATATACGTTTATAGATATACTTTGGTATCGTATAGGATATATTTGTAGATATCCATTGTAAATAAATTTCTGTTTTCGAGCTATTTTTCTCAGTCATGTTTGCGAATTATTTCAAGACAGGTATGACATTCTAGGAATTAGGTTAGGGAAGTAGAGATTCCAGCCATGGTTGTCTACGTTGGGTATAGGGTCCGAATGAAACAAACTAAAACGGACTTGGACGGATTTACTAGGTACTCAAAGCCAATTTTCGAATAAATGAAGAATGCAAATTTTATATTTAAAGTTTTGCAAATGCTGTGCTCCAACCACTATTCGAAATCTGTGTCATTCAATTTTTATGTATTTGTTTTTTTTTCTATTGGATTTCATACATTACTCGGAATCTGTTTGGTTTCGAACGATTAATGTTGTTCATTGTAAGTCTGCCACTTGAACTTACCAATCAGAAAGATCGTTATGTTTCTAAGAAGCACTCCGGTCGGTGGTTAAGCCCTCATTATGTATTGCGTCATTTCTCAGGTAGCCGCCTAACAAACGATCCTGTCAAAGTAATAATGGTGACATTTTAATAATAACTTACTCAGCGAGGCATGATTAATAATCCCATCACAACGAGCAAAGGTACACTTGAGTGTCTCTCTATTAAGGCGGCTTCCATCAAATACTCGCATTATAGGCATTAGCTCAGATATGGATAAAAATAAACAATACAGTAATGATATAGCAGTTGGTAAAAGCAAATAAAAATAAATCAATACTTTTATCCTAGACATCAAACTGAATTCGGCATAAATTGATTGATTGATGAGTTTCTAATATTAGCCGCTGCATCTTTTAGTCTCCAGTCTCCAGCTGCAGCTTCTACTAGGTCAAAGTGGAGGTATGAAATATTATGAAACACGCCATTTTCTCAAAATTATTGTCTTGTATATTAAATACATCTAAGGATTTTTTCTTACGCTTCGAATAATTTATTATTTGTAATTAGTTTGTTGCTAATTTTAAAAATCAACGAATATTTAACTTTCCGCGAATATAACATTATACAAAGCCAAAAAACCCTTTTTCGATATTGAAATTGTGACAGGCTTTTGAATGTAGCAAATACACGAAATCGGGTTTGCGGAAATTAAATGATTTTAATTTCCACAATTAAAATTTAACTAAATTGGGTTTGCTAAAAGTTGTTTTTTTAATTGCATTTTTTGATTTTTTTGATTATTTGTAACATTTATATTTCAATTATTGTGTTTTAAACAGTAATGGTTGTGAGACTTCCGACCTTATTAATTATTTTGGATGATGAAAGACTATTCGATAGCGGACGGGTTTCTCGTTTCGCCACGTATTATACAACGTTGTTTTAGTAATATTTTTTAACTCTGCACAAGAAGCTGTCTCACCAGGAGTCGCCATCTTGCGAGCGCCATCCATCTTGTCCCTCTAGACGCCGTCGCAACGGAGGACGCGCGCCATTCTTTTCGGATGCTCATTTTCGTCGGCCATTATTTGTACACTTAAATATTCACGACGCGACTCGGCGCTTATTTATTCAGCGTTTACTTGAAATGGTAATGTCAATAATATATCTTTGTCGAGGACCGTGAAGACGTCCCCCGGAAGGGACCTCTAAATTGCTAAAGAAAACACTGCCACTGTCCGACCGCTCAGCGACGACCAAACATTTCGAGAATGCCGCCTTCATCGCGAGGCTGAAGCTGAATATTAACAAGTCTCGTCATATAATTTTGTTCCCCTATAGGATGTTTCGCGTACATGAATATGTGTATACAGCTTTAAATATAATGTGTAAATAAATAGAAAGTGTGTATAAAGCTTAAAATAAGAATGCAGCTTAAATGCCTAAAAAGTTATTTATTTGAAAAAAAAATAACAGCAGAAAAGCCGGTATCAATACCTACAACAAAGCTTTGTAGAAGTACTCTACGTACCATAATACTTTTATCTCCCAAATAAGTTTTTTTTTCAATATTTTATAACTAAATTTTATCATATTAAAACAATTATATGAATATCTTGGGTAAAAATAAAACAATATATTTAAAAACTAAAAAACACACTTTTATATGTACTCTGTTCTCACTGTTTACCCCGTAAGGGACATGTTTTTATTTACCTATATTATTTGGGTTTAAAAGTTTGGGGCGCTTCTAACTCGAAAAAATACAGAAGAAGTCCTTTTTGGTGACATGCTCCGAAACTCACAACTAAAAATCAATAGTGGAAAATATTAGAATCACGTACCACCGTATCTTATATATTTGTTGATGCCATTGGGATTAGGTTTTATAGATAATTTTTATCAGTGTTTTTCAAACTTTTTTAGGTTGCGACCTGTTTTTGATAAAAAAAAACCGTTACGCAATCCCCTTAGACTGTAAGTTAATTCTTTTGACCCCCTTCCCCCCCCCCCCCCCCCCCCATAGTATCTTTCGCAGCTGTAACTGTAAGCATCGAATAAATAAAGTTTTTGTAAAAACAACGGCGGAAAAACATTAATTTTATCGGTTTTTCATTTTCGAAGCTCTGTACCTGTTTCCATCTGAGGTCCACATGAAGTTTTGTAAAAACAATAGCAATATACATAATAAATATGTTTCTCTTCTAAAGCAGTAAATGTTGGCATATTAAAAAATAAAGATTTTGTAATATTTTTTTGATTTTTTTAAATTTATTTTTAGTTTAGAATAATAGTGCAGGTCTTCTTTGTTAAATGTGTTTTTCATTTGATATTCACACAAAATAAAACTCTAATTAACACCAGAAATAGCTATGTCTAGTTTTATATTATGTTATTTTAATCAGATTGGATATTTTAAAATCACATTATTCTGCTATTTTCTGAGCAAACTCCTAATGCGAAGCTCTTTCGATCCCCTGGGGCCAGTTAATTAATCAATCCGCTGCCAAGCCAATATTTTTCTAATGTCAATCACGAGACGTCTCGGGCGTACGTCGGCGTCGTAGGCGCGGACGTACGGCGACGTCTGAATGACGTACGCGCACCTGTCGTCCGCCGTACCTGTAATTGTTCGCCGTTACGTCGACATTGTGATGTCGGCGCGCCATCATTCTTCGTTACGTTCGTTACTCAGTCTTCGCTAATGACGTTACTTTTTAAACTACTGGTTTAGGATTCCTACGCCCGCTAAGGCAGCGAAAGAGTTCCAAGGCAATATTTCAGGCGCGTACGTCTGCCTAGATGGCTGAAGTGGAACATTTCAGATTTTAATGAGACGCAATCGCATGGCTTAATGGTTCCTTGGGGCTTAATAGCTCCATGCATTTTGGGCCACGAAGTCTGTTTGTTGAGTGGCTGATGCAACTTTTGATTCAGCTCCCATTCGGGAGCCTCCTCGAAGAGAATAATATAATGAAAAAAATCCCTCGCCAAGCCCTGCGCAGTGCACTATGCAAAATAGTGTGTCATGGAAATTTAGTTTCCTAAGGGAGTAGGGCAGATTATGATCTAATAACATATACCTTTGAAATGGCCCGTTGGACAAGGGGTAGTTCCAGGAGCAGTTCTTTCAAAACTGGTAAACATGGAACGAGAGAGCCCCAGTGGCTTACCACTGCCTTCTTTGTTTGACAATATTAATACTAATAATAGTAATAAAACGCTTTATTCGTAAGAAAAGGCGAGCAAACAAGACGACGACATGGTTATGATAGTTACAGTTATAACATTACATTTCATCCGTATCCAATTGGCGCAATAAACTATAGGTAGTAAGGGAGAGTGGGGCTGGTTCTAACGGGGATAGGAATTAACTTACCTATTCCCACCAAACGATACGCGTTACATTTATTATACTCTTGGTCTTTAAGCCCTATTTACGCCGCCGAAAGTGTCTCGATCCGACCGTCGTCGTATGTGGAAGTTATGAGCAGAGAGCCCGGATTGATAGCTAAACGAACTTTTCGTGGCTTGCAATAATTTGAAGAGAAAATAGAGAAAAGTTTATGAAGAAAAGTATCTATGCAAGCTTTTATATTATGTTCTATAAGTAGGATCGATAAAAGGTCGACTACAACGGGCGCATCCGTTACTTCAGGAAGTTTTAACGATAATGATCATTCTCTCTCCCGTGAGGTGATCGAAGAAGACTTTGGGACGATACAAATCTACCGTCCAGCAAAGCCACGAACCCGCCAGAGTCCATCGCCTTACGGCGAGGCACTAGGCAGGTAACCCAGTGGAGCCACCTCGCCACCTGGCTACCAGTTTTGGCAGGATATCTCCATCTGGAATTAACCTTTAGGATACTTCCGTCCTCCCGACTGGATACGGGAACGAACTCGCTTGCGCGGCTTCTGCCTATTGTATTACAGCTGTAATTCGTTATGAATTTATCGCGGACCTAAGCGATCTTTGCCCGTGATGCCATTCGAGATCGGGAGGCCCATAGGTTGTTTCAAGATTGTCATGACAACAGGTCAACATCCATGGCACCTTCGCTGCTTAGGAGACAGTATATTTCGATAGTCTCCAAACTCCTTCAGCAATTAGTCAGAGTGCACAACCGATTGGCTGACGCCGCACGGTGCGCAAACCGTCCAGTAGCGCCCGGAGGGCAATCCCCCAGGGAAAACAAATCCACCAGCTGTGAGGCCTGAGACCAATGAATCCTTCCCGGGGTAGTCCTTCACACGGGAAGGTTCCTAAATAGGAGCTGAATCGTGAGTTGGGCGATCCCGAAAACACAATGGATTTTATTACCCAAGCTGCACGAAACCATTCGCTACCAAAGTACACTAGTTTTCGCATAATCATGTATTGAAAATTAAACAAACAAGCAAGCAAGCAAGCAAAAGAGACAAATATTACACGTCAAACTGTGTCCACGTATCTAGTGCCAATCTCGCAAATCATACAAATAAAAGGTAGCAAAAAAGAGTGGCAAATAACGTACCTTAAATATTCATAAAATATCTATAAAGTTACCAAGAAACGTCTACTATCGAAACGAGATAAAACGATTCAATATTGACTGAACGGTGTGATTGACAGTTTTATCTGCAAGTTTTAGCACGTGCATGTAACTTAGTAAATAATCATAACATCGCCATTTAAGTAAATATCGGAAGATAAGCAAATGTATGTTTTACAAAATAAATATGTCAGTTTCTCGCAGTGCAATATTAAATATTACGACAAATAATGATTTATTATATTTTATGTTAAGTAGGTGTTACTTCATAATTTACGCTGTGCGGATGTACTACCTTATAGCGAATTGATTCGTTTGTGTGTACATTCGTTCTTATGGTATATTTTGCGGTAACTGTACGATACCAGTTCGCTAGGTACCGACTTCATAATAGGAATTATATATGTATTTAATTTATTCAATATTTCGAAATATTATTAACATCAAAATATACAGAATAAGAATGCATGATTGCTGAAACGCACAAGAAACTTTATTCAAGTACCGTTTTCTGCGATTTATCAAAAGCGTTTGACATGGTAGACCACCAAACACTGCTAACTAAACTCGACAAATATGGAATCCGAGGAAATAGCCTAAAATGGTTCAGCAGCTATCTTTTGAAAAGAAAACAAGTTGTACAATTAGACGACTGCACAGGTGGCATATTAAAGAGAACCATTTCCGATGAGTGTGAAATGAAGAGCGGTGTTCCTCAGGAAAGCATCCTGGGACCGACCCTTTTCATTCTATATATTAATGATCTCTCATCTATAGTAGCTCACTCAAATACAACTTTGTATGCTGATAATGTAGTAAAAACGTTAAACTATGAATTGGCTCTGTTGATTACCTGGTTCGAGAAAAATAATCTGTCTCTTAACACATCTAAGACAGTATCTATCTTCCTATCTTGTAGAAAAAATAAGGTTATGAACACTCCAAATTTAATTATCGGTGCAAACACAGTAGCCAATATTAAAAGCTATAAATTTCTGGGTTTAGTTTTAGATGAAAGTCTAAGGTGGAATGCTCACGGAGAGGAATTAAGCGACAGACTTTCCAGCGCCTGTTTCTTACTAAGGCAAATACGGAAACTGATGAGCGTTAAACACATGCACCAAAATAATATACTTTGCCTATTTCGAGACAATTCTTCGTTACGGGATTCCCTTCTGGTTACAGTGTAGAGTAGTTTTAAAGCAACATATCTTCTCTCTCCAAAAACGAGCCATAAGAATATTGATAAACCTTAACCATAATGAATCATGTCGTGATCACTTCAAAAATCTCAGTATTTTAACGCTACCATTACTATACATATTTGAATGCATAATGTTAATATTAAAAAACATAGGAAAGATGAAGACCCAAAAAGAAATTCACTCGCATTTCACCAGATGTAGGCACAATTTAGCATTACCCCGTCCATCTCTGGAATTATTCAAAAGGGATCCAAATTACGTTGGAATGGCGTGTTACAATAAACTGCCTGAGAAAATTAAAATTGTATGTAGAAACTCAAAAATAACCCAATTTAAATCGAAATTTAAAGGCTACCTTATTGCGAGAGAATTATATAATAAAAACAAATTATAATTAGATGACTGACAATTTCCATCTCGATTTTATTTGTTTAACTTGACATTTGTACCATTTTATTGATTATTATATTATTACTATTATTTCTAATTGTCTCCCATAATCAATTATATTTCTTATTTATAGGACCATTTAATTTTAATATTATAATTTCATGACTAACTGTAGTTATAAATATCTAATATTGTGTGGTGAGTCTCAATGAAATATTTAGTATACATTTTAAAGGTTTTTTAAAATTAAGCGGCTATATAAAGTGTCTAAACAACTATGTATAAGTTTTTAAAGACAATAAATGCGATTTGATTTGATTTGATTTGACTATATACCATGATTTTCGAAATGTACTTATTTGATGAAAAAAATATGTTTTTCACTGGACCCATTTCTTGAGTGTAAATATAAGCCCTATCATATCATGTATTTAACAAGGCTAAAAAGCATTAAAATATATCTATGAGCGTAAAAAGAAACCATATTCCAGAAATGGACTTTTTTATAAAAGTTGTTTTACGGATTATTATCCATTCCTGGCAGTCCTACTACTGCTGCTTACTTTGATGAGGAAATACCTATCAAGATAAACAAAACAAAAACGATTTTAAAAAATCAGCATGTACAAGAAGGAAGGCCGTTATGGGATGAAATTTTGACAGTCGTCATATACTCGATCCGCTACCATATCACCAAATATATTTTCACTAAATCAATCAACTCAAATCTAAGATACATACATAGATAAATCTTTATTTCGTAACTGTATGTAACAGGTACAGATGGTTTGGTACAGAATGATTCAACACAGTTTGCACTCAGGGCCTACAATTTCATGTTTAAAGATTACAGACCAGTCCTTGCTAATTACTTGTTGTTTTTTTTTATTACAGCAACCTGTTAGAAATAATCAATAACAATTCAATCATAACATTAAAAAAGTCTAAGAAATAACCAACCTAATATTTAAAAGTAATCCAAGTATAATAGAAATAGCCCAAGATTAAAAAATATGTTAACAATAAACAATGAAAATTACATGATTAAAAAGTCCATAAAATATGTCCATAAAATATGACTTCAAAGTCTAAGAACAAAAAATTGTGGTATCACTGACAACGGAGGTCATCAGGTTAATTTATTTAATAATTAATGTAAATCCGTACTATAAAATAATATAACCGTCAGCATATCAAAAGACAGGTTACGTATAAACATTTAGGACATTTAGATTTTAATATCGCTGATAATAATGTTGTCCTATGACAAGTTTCTACTAAACGGATACTTAAGATAGTAAATTGCATTATACCCACTAAATAAGTGAACATTAATTGATAATTAAATTTTAATTATGGATACAGTGGTTTGGCAGTAATTAATGTTTTGGTGAAACAGTGTTGTAATTCATTTTTTTACTAATTTTTACTAAAAATTTTTTGGGACAGCAACTTGTTAATCGGCTGAGGGGCCGAGGCCTGAAGGGTTAATGCCTGGCGACTCCCGGTATAAAAATATTTTAAAATAAAATGTTATCACCAAATGATTTTAAATAGCAATGATAAAAATCTAACTGACTTTTCAAAAAAAACAGAAAAATATATAAAAATGTTGTGTGGATGGCGAAATAAGTGTATTTAGAGCATGTAATTCAAAAATAAACTTACGAGGTTATTCACGGTATACGAGGTCACAATATCCGCCGGTTGATACCGGCGCGGCGACATTCTGAAACTAATAAAGTATATGAGAACTGTTGCACGATTACTTTTACGTTTAATTTCTTAAAATTGCATAGAAATATGCACATCTAGAGACGGGTCAAATTATCGCCTAGTTAGATGTGCTATTGGCAGGAAAGGTCATGTAAAATGTGTTAAACCTCCCTATATTAATTATTAAATAATTAATATAATTATTATAAGACAAACTTTACATGATCAATGAAATATATACCTAATCATAAGTATCTCAATAAATAAAAATAAATAAATAAACAAGCCTGGAGAAACCCTTTGGACTGTAAAATCGCACAGCAATGGGTATAATTTCGAACGTTGTTATTCTTATCGCACACCACGTCTCGCTGATTGACAGTCTATACAAAATATCGAAGGGACACCTTCGAAAGCGGCGTCCGGCGTTTTTTTATCGCATACATTGATCGCGCGGTTTTCTGCCCGTGCCCGATAGCGATTTTGCGCACAGTGGGCCCCATTGTGGCCGCTATCTGCGCCGTGCCGCGGGAAGGCATAAATCTTCACGACAGGCCTGTCAGCCCTATTGATGGAGTCAGATATTAAAAATGATGCATTGCTCTACGCCTGTCGTTTCGCCCTCCCCGCGCACGACCTCTTTGCTCTCGCACACTCCTCGTCTCTGTCGGATTTGCGGACCGGCCTTGTATGGAAGCGATGAATATTCAAAAGATTAAACTGTCATTAGACGTTATATTTATCTCCTTTCGTCCGGCATATGGATAATTATACAGATTATGCAGCATTCTCTTGATATTCCGGGTGGTCGACGCACATTTCATGGTCGACACACGACGACATGGTCGACACACGACGTGTATTTGATTCATAAATCTGGCCATAATTCAAATTTCTCAATCGCAATAAGTACCATAATAAAGTATATTCCAGAAAAGAGAAAGGATCTGCTTAACTACCTGTGCCAATTATTTTACATTAGTCTAATGCTCGCTATACAGGTTGGCCAAAGGTTGCGCGTATAACTAAGGTGCAAGCGAGTCTGCATAACTGTGACGCACGAAAAATGTATGGGAAAGAGAAGAGAGACATAGGCAGTGTCCAATGCATTATCCAACGTGTAGAGCGGGTATTATGCCCGCTGACATAATGCCCACTCTACACGTTGGCTAATGCTTGGCCGCATCGCTATGGTGCAAGCGAGTCGGCACTTGTAGAGCAAGAGAGACATAGCCAATGGTAAAGCATTGGTCAACGTATAGAAAGCCAGTGTGATTAGTAAGTTGACTGTGATTGTACGCTACGTTGGTTTTCTAGAAGCTGTATGAAATCGACTTAATAATTCTCTGAATATATGTACATAGGTGACCTCAAGTGTATGTATTTATAAAAATGTCTGTTATGGCTTCTCATATCCATGGCATGAAAATAATTTTACTCATAAAGTCACATCTCATTTCTTTGCCTGTTATTATATTTTTTGCTCTGGAAAGCACCCTTCACTTTTTTTTGTATTTACTACAAATATTATAATGTAGTTAGGATGCTGTAAAACTCCACGTTTTTATCTCGTATAACTGTGCACATAAATTACCTTAAGGACTATAGAATTTACTTTCCTTTTCATTAAAATATTTAATATTTTCTGTGAGGATAAATTCTAACGCCTTCTAATAATAATGATCTTTCAGATTAGCATTGTTTGCTTCATCGAAAGGAATAATTATATATGTTTGCTACAGAATGAAATAGATTTTATGATACTGTTACTACGCGAACTAGTGTTGAGATACACCATCTCTTCGACTAAATATTTTTCATTGCTTATAATATTCTTATAACTTAAGTGCACACCACTGGTGGCAAGGCCAACGTTTATCAACTGATAGAATGAATGGCAAACAATGGAAGTGTATTGGTTAAAATTCAATTGTCATTAGTCACTGGCAAACAAAAGCCGATCAATTAATCAGAACCAGTCACGCTGCAGATCAACCCCCGCGGCGTAAAAATAAGGCTTACTGTACAAATCATACGAATGAATTAGATCGAACAACACAAGATTTGAAATTGAGACTAATGAAACCGGACAAAAAACCGCGGTGCGAAATGAAATACTTCGAACCATTAGTGTTATTTCAACTACTAATACAACTACTATGTAAGTACTTGTACTTATTAATATTTGTGTCATAATATGTGTATCCAGACGGCGATATCGTTCCAAAACTGGTAGTCAGGGGCGAGGCGGCAGCTGGGTACCATTCGTGGTGCTTCGCTGTAAGGCATTGGCCTCTAACGAGCTTGTTGGCGGAGCTAGACAGTAGATTGTTATGTCTCTAAGTCTTCTACGTTCATCCCACGGATCTATTACATCTACTAAAAAGGTATCACATATCGTTATACCAGCCTGGGATTCGCCCATTTTAGTCGACACCACCCTACTGCATCATACGTATAATATAACTAAAATTTATCAAGATCTAAATAGACGAAATTAATAGAAATCGTCATTTAACAATTATTATAGAGAATTTTACTCATCTTCGAAAAGTCTCAAAAGCATTTTGACTTTTTCGTTTCGTGCTTTGTTTCATTTCGTTTCGGGCGGTGAATGATATAATATAATAGCAGTTTGTCTAATTTGTAAAATTTAAGCGTATATGACGTGAGTTTGTGAATATTAACACCACGAAGGGAATTATTTTTATATCTATCTAAATTATGCGAAAGATATTATTATAAACATTATTTCATGCCACTAATAAAGTTGCAATATCTTCGGATACGGGATCAGAGGTATTTTTATATCTTTCCCTTCGATATAACGTCATATATAACCTGGCGTCACCACCCTATTTCAATGAACCTTTTACCCCGGAAGAAAATTATGCTCCCCCACTACGTGCAGGTAATAATAATAACCATTGCATACCAAAGTATAAAACCTCGGATATTAGAGGCACAGGCTCTCTTTACACTCACACACTCACACTCAACAGTCAATAAAAAAGCAATTTCTTACTAATCTTTATCCATTCATTTTTTCATAAGTCAATCGCATATTTATTTGATTTATTTATTTAATCGTCCATATTTAATAATATTTTCTTTACTACATTATATAAACGGTAACCAAAGGCGAAACATTAACAGACTATACTCATCGTATCCATTTTTGTTCAGCGCCGCCCAGATGGGATATACCTGTTCAAGGGCTAGTATTTCCGGGGGATTTTACATTAACATATAAATTAGCACATATCTAAAATAAATTGCCTACCATTTAAGAGAAAATCTAAATAAATTGCTATTTAATGCTAAATCCAAATACAATGCAATATTATTCTGTATTATTTGCCTTTTTTGGTAGTTTACTTATTCGTTGTTCACAGTATATATTTATTTATTTTCGTTATGTTTTTGTTTAGTTTGTTATGAAGAGTCGACGTTTCGGCGATGTTGCAACCGCCGTTGTCCAGGGTAGATTTAGTTTAGTGCAATAAAAAATTGTTTATGTAATTTCATGTACCTATATTTTTCTTCAAGGATTCTTCTGCTCTTCTTTTATAGGTATAATTTAATAGTAAACCACATCTTTAAAAACAATATTTTATTAATATTCTCTGTCCCGAGCCAACCCTGGGTGCAGTAGCCATGTCATAGTGGAACTTAGAACGGGATATCAAAATTGAATGCCATACAGAATTTCGTGTTTGTTGAGGAGTTGAGGAGTCCCCTCGTTGGAAGCCAACCCTGGGTGCAGCAGCCCTATTGCAGTTCAGCTTAGAGCAATCTATCATAATTGAATTCGTATAAAAAAAATCGTTTCTGGGCTCTCGACCGGTGAGTAGTCCCCTATTTGAAAGACAACCCTGGCTTCAGCAGCCCTGTCGCGGTGAAACTAAGAACGGGCTAACATAAGCCATATTCAAAATTTACTTTCTCTGCTCTCGACCTCTCGTCGGGAGCCGATCCTGGGTCTATAATAAGGTCATGCGCACCATAAAAATTATCATCGGACATGAATCAACAAGCAAAATTTAATAGGATAAGAGGAAGTGGTTCTAATTCAGCTTGCAAGATTTGACCTAAACCAACTCCCATACATACATACATACATACATACTAACAAAATTGCAAGGCAAATAAAAGCTTGTAATAAAACAAGCTTGTGGTCGTTTGGTTGGGATATTGGAAGCGATTTACAGGATACGCCTGCGAGTGGGTCCCGAAAGCAGCGGTGCGCACGCATCATAATTCAGTTCATCCGCCGACGAAAACAAATTGATTTATCGTCCCCACTGCATATGGAGCGTCTCATCTCTGGCGCGCCTTTGACGTGCCGCCCCTGGCTTGGCTTTGCTTTGATAGCTTATGGTGTGCATCCAGGACGCCGCCCCGCTGCTTTCGTGTTTCCTATATTTATTAATATATATTTTTTAACATTCTATAGAGTAAATATTTAATTTGGGTACTCAAAGATATAATGCAAATATCGATATCGGTAGAGATATGTACCTACAAATTATAAATATGTCTTGTCTTGCTTGTTTTATTATAAAGATTTTTATCAAATATATTTAAATAATATCATGTTCACGATAAATGGGCACGAGACGAGACTAGTCTTTAGTCTCATATTGACACTCACGAGACGAAAAGGGACTCTAAATTTCGGAGACGATACGACACTTACAGCAGTCTCGTCTCAATTTTCACGTTGGTATACTGTGCAAAGGTTGACTAAAAAGGAGTTTTACAATTCGTTGATATTGATTTCATTTTATTTTTTGTGTATTTGAGTAAAAAATACATAAACTTATAATAAATGTATACACTAGAGTAAAACAAATAATTTTAAGTAGAAATTTAATTCGAAAAAATACGGTGATTGGAAATTTCATTTGTTGGATCTCCACAACTATCGGTTTTCAAAAATTCGACTCTACAGACGAATAGATCTTATATAAGTGTGTCTTATAGCCTTTATTATTTTCCATAAATGCTTTCCATTGGCTTGCAATTAATGTTTATCTTTGTATATAGATTTCTATATTTTTTTCAATTGTGATAATTACATACTTTATTTATTTTATTCTGTAATCTTTACCTATTATTATACTCGTATCTATCAATATAAAATCAAAACTTTCTGACTAGAAACTTCGGAGATAAGGTATGGAGTACCTACTTATATCTAGTATAACTTTTTAATTATGTTTCTTACTTAGAGGCACACAAAAATAAATATAATATGTTAGTGTGTTGATATCAGTGAAATGAGCCCTTTAAAAAAATGTCCGACTGGTTAGGGAAAAAATCGGTTGTGTCACACCAAGATCTTCCCGGCAAGTAAACAATCCCCCAAACCTCCCCACCCTCTTCCCCTTACCACTGCGCAAAACCAACCTCTCTCGCGCTAATTCGTAGTAAATTTGTAGTATTTTCCGTGATATTTAAATTGTATTTTTCCAATAATGGTGTAGTATTTTTTTAAATATTGCTGATTTTAATATTATTTGCGTCGCATGTATACGAGATATTTCAAACAAAATTTCGCATAGGGATTTCGGTCCAACATGGCATCTGTGTACTAAATTTCAAGTCTCTAACTGCAACATATCGAGATTGAAGTATGACTAGCGCGCCCTCTGGTGGACCGATTTGAACAACAGCCTTTTTAACTCTTGCCATGACCGAATGATGCCTGCATGATAATTTTCAGCTCAATCGATGAAAGGGAGAGCTTTTTTTCAATATTTTGACTGGACTGTAAGGCGTTAGCCTCTGTCGGTCATGTTTGCTTAGCTAGACAGTAGATATGTGTATAGTCTCTAAGTCATCTACGCTCACCTAGCGGGAGATTTTGATGAAAAACTGTAGTTGTTTCGACTGCAAATAGGTAAATGCACAATGCAATGGTATATGATTAAATCGAGAAATATAGAAACAGTAAGTTCCCAATGTGGTGTAGAAGTTGTGATGGAAGAGAAAATCAGCATTTTCGTCTCGTGCTCACGTGCTCATAGGGATAACATAAATAAAAAAATATTATTTCGTGTCAGGAGAGTATATTCTATATTATACACATTTCTTGCAGCAATCATAATATGTAGGTATTAAATATTATAATTTAAAAAAAAGCATTACCTACATGTTTTTATCTATTATAAGATTGTGGCTATCTTTCACGATATATTTAACCGGTTATAATAATTATAAACAGAGCATCTCATTTCTGAAATTTGCTGTTCAACAAAGATAGAAATAGATAAATATTTTTTCGACCACTCACCGGTTAAAGAACTGTTGGTTTTTTACTGCCAAAATGTTGAATACTAGCTTCACTGGTAATAAATATTTATAAAATAGACCTTTTCTATATTCTTAGTAGTGCAGGTTTGTAGCTTAATATCGATATACATGTATGTCTACAAAACTCTTAAGACTGCTCGTAACTTTATTTATTTTTTTATAATTATGGGTGATTTTTAAATCTTTCAAGCGGTTATGTAAATGTATACAAATATGAAACTAATAAATATGAACTAATAGATATAGAAAAAAAATAACTCGATTATGCCTTCTACGTAGAACAATTTTACGTAGTTTGTAAAATAATAAACAAAAATACACCAAATATGCAAAAATATATATTTTTTTTTAGTCCATCGTAGAAGTTTGGCTCAAATATTACTATTAAAGGAATAAAATGTAATTACATGCAAGGCCGAATGGCTTAACTTCCAATTAAAAATAAATATTGATGCAGTAATAATAAGGAATCGACATGGAGTTTCCTACTTATATCTTCCGTAAAGCTCGCATTTTACGGCTGGCTAAAACCAAAATCAATTTTAAGACTTTCTTTCTATTTTTTGCGTTGTTTTTGTACTTTGTCATATTGCGTATCAATATTTAAAAAAAATCTAAATAAGTTTTTGACCGAATAACACCGAAAACGGAAAATCGAGCAAATATTTTATAATCCATTTCAATAAACTACAATTAAAAGATCATTTTGTATGAAAAAAACATTAATAATACCATTTAATACACAAATAAAATAATAATTCCTTTGTTTGATCGCCCTGTAAAACTTTATAGAAAACACAGTTTTTAAATGGGGGAGTCGAATCATAAAAACTTACTAAATGTGAGATATTTTGGATCGCTTTTTTATTTTTTGTATTACGGACTGGACTACTACGCACCGTTAAAGTATTGTTTGTGTTTCCCGATAAAAATAAAATTGTTATTTCACGAGACACACTTGCTTAAAAAATGACCCACCTCACGAATGTGATTTTAAGGTTATAAATGCAGAACGGTCCCTAAACCTCTCCTCCATCAATCATCAAAAGTGTTTTAATTTATCTTTATAAACGACCGAAGAGAGCGCTTGTGTCACTTTTACTTAGGTAGTGTGGGTACGATGCAGTCTAAACAAGTAAATATATTAAACACAATAAAAAACACGACTGCCGTTACAGAAAGTGAACTATTGCGTTTATTATTATTTTAACGGTTTTTTATGAAGTATTGGTGGTTTATATATCGTCGCCTTACAATTATAACTTGATAACTCGAATTTAATAGTTCTGATATAAACGCGTTTGAATGTTTTTTTAAAGGTTTAACTCGTCCACCATTTTAGATTTGTGGACACTAATAAGTGAAACTAAATAATAACCTAAAACTAGATAAGTGGAGATATTGAGCTCTTGCGCTACGATAGCAGACAGTGCTGCGAACTTTCAGCTAGATAAGTCTACATATCGATTTTTAGTATTATAGCTGGAGCTGATTTTCAACTTATCAATCTGGAATTAAATTATGTAGGTATTTTGAAAATTTAAGTGGGGACACTATATTCGATGTATTCCAATTTCGTATGTACCTATATGCATTTGTGTCACCGTCATCCAAAACTAATCCCTTCAGGTCCTGAACAAGGCCAGGTTATTTATTAATGACTGTACTGGACTTTCCGATGTAGAGTTGTCAAGTACCTACAACGGGTGAACCCATCACCTCAGAAAGTTTTAACGATTAGTCGTTCTCTCCCCAATGATATGAAGGCAGAAGACTTGGACAAAACAATCCACCGCCAAGCTCCGCCACATACCCGCAAGAGGCCAACGCCTTAACCGCGAAATAGCCAGGAGTGTTACCCATCGGGCTTACACTCACGGCCTTGTTTCCAATTGCGACCAGATTACTCCGGTCTCTCGATTGGTTACGAGTCGAGGTCGCTTGCGCGGTCCTCTCCCTTACGAAGCGGTGAAACGGTGTATACCGAATCTATCGCGGACCACGGCATCCTTTGCCCGACTGTTCACCCAGGATCGGGTAGCCGATGGTCGTTTCAAGAGCAGTCGCCGTAAGGTCCGCAACCACCCCCGCTCTATAGGAAACAGTACTGCTTCCAGACTCCCCCGACTGTTAGTCAGAGTGCACAGTCGATTGGCTTACGCCGCACGGTGCGCAGACCGTCCAGGAGCGCCAGAAGGTTGATTCCTAGGGGAAACTAGCCCTAAGGCCAGAGTCCTACCCGGGTTCGCACTTAATGCGTGGAGGCCGACGATGACCAACCCTGAACAGAATGGCTCTTCGTGGCCAACTCAGCAAGGGCCTATTAGCTCCCCGGACTTCCCGATATAGTGATCAAGCAGCAAACTTGCCGACTGTGAAAGTTTGACGATGGGTTATTTTTTCCCATCTGGGTTCACTCACATAGCCGCCCCAGTGTTTATAGTAAGTCTGGTGCATTTGGCGCCGAGATGATCCGCGACCCATTAGCTCGGTCGCGGGCCGCGGTGCAGATGCTCGGTACAAAGTGTCGGCATCCGGCTCTTTGAGGTCGGGCCGACGGGCGTCACGTCACGACTCGAGGGTCCGAGTGACGAGAAACATGCGACGGATCCATTGATGCGACAGCCCGGCTCTCATTCACACTCGCCCTCAATGGATGGAGATTGCCTGCCTTTTGATGCACGACACCTTGTATGGGTATGTTTAATTGGTATACGTCTGAAGTGCTTCATATCCACTTCTTGTGGCGCCTTCTACTATTTTTAATGTGTAATGTAGTAATTTCGCTTAAATTTGAATAGCGCACATTGTGATTTCAACTGTTAACTAACTTATTTCTGTTAACATGGACAAGCGTATGCAGATTGGCGTTGTGTAAACGGACTTCTAGAAGTCCTTTTACACACATATACACATAAATATAATTTGAACTATTTATGTAAATAATGTCAACAGATAACTATTACTTTTAATTACAATATTGTTATTACTATTCGTTTATGATTCTTTGGTCTTTATTTATTTGAACAATTGTGGCTAAGTCGCCTGATCTTACATTGTAGGGTCCCGGGTTTGTTCCCGACTGGGTCACCATTTTCGTTGGGATAAAATTAAGGGAATTGCATTTCATTTCTGTCGAACGAATGCAATAACAAGATACACACTTAAACACAATTACACGCACACACATATAAACGCTTCATGGTATTGTTGGTTGTAAGAGATTGAATTATGATAATAAACCAGCCCATTGTGACATTTCACAATAAAGAGTAGAAACAAACAAAAACAAAAACACTTTATTTGTTAATTATGCGTATAGAAATAAAAGAATATGCATAAAATGAACTCTCCGCCTTTGCGAAATATACCGTCTCCCTTTTAGAATAATTATAAAGCAAAGAACACTGTGTAAATTATAATTATGTTTCTATTTTAATATACCCACATATTTTTTTAATATTGGCAAAATTAAATTAAATAAATTTATAAAATATTAGGGTTTTTCAGATATACATCCACGATTTGTCTAATATATATAACTCATATGGTAATTTTCAAGTGCTGGAATGCCGTGACTGAGTTCTATGTCGGCTTAGTCAGCATTCCGTATTTAGCTAGTATTGAAAAGCCAGATACAATTTCTAAATATATTTTTTAAAGGGATTTCAATCCACCAAGGAGCCTTGGCATCTATCAACGGCATACCACCGCTTGGGAATGAATGCTTTACAGCATCAGCTGAAAGGCGCTCACAAATAGGCGGTGAATTCATCCGCGGATCGTGAAATTCTCAGCGGGTTGTGATGCTGGATGCATCGTCGCGTTGCATTAGACGTGGTGACGCGCGTCAACGCCGCACACGCTGACGACGACTGCCACTGACATCAAAGTGCCGCCGCCGCTGCTACATCTCCCCTGTCCCCATCTCCCATCTCTCCTCCACCCGCTTTCCCTGGTGTCTCCACTGTTCAGCAATGCCCCACTCCCGCAAACACAGATCAGTCATGAGATGGACATATATTTATACACCAGATGCGTCACTACATCTACTAGGGATAAGTAAAGTGCAGAAGACCATGCTTCTAAATGAATCAACCTCGAGATGTCTCCTCGAATACAAAAGTCATGGCAATTCTGTTTTCTGGCTGTGACCCGTCCATCATCGGCAGCAAGCATCTGGAGGAAGTGTAGAGTTTACGTAAGGCATAAATTGAAGTTTGACAAGAAGCACCAAGAAATGGAAATGTTACGAGGAGTGAGGCTTAAATCTTATATATTTTTTAAAAAATGCTGCTCAAAGCTCATTTTCAGCTGATTTTTTTAATAAGGTTTTTAACTAGTGCGGCCTTTTATCCATTTTTTATATGTAGACCGAAGATATGAACCTGACTCGTACGTATTATAATAATCGGGCAAATTACCTTTGAGTGAGTCATATAATGCTGAATTTATCCTAATTTCAATAAGAATGGTACCAGATTACCTTACTTAATTGCCCAGCCGGTGTGGGGAGTAGGAACTCATCCAACAATACATCGCTATCCGTCTCAATCTTCCGATTCGGCAACGATTTCACCCCATGTCTTCCATATCACCTACAAATAGGTATTCATTGTTTAGGATGGCCTATAATTCTACTACTATAGACATTTTAGTCGAGGGCTTGTTAGAGAATATTTTATGTCTCTTTCTATAGTATTGGGTCCTTACCTATACAGTTGCTGTATTATAAAAGAAATTTAAAGCCAAAAAAATTGTATTAAAAATATACATTTAATTAATAGAAATATTGACCCCATGTATCTATGCAGATTTGTCACTTTAATAGGAGTTGCTTAATTCCTCTAAAAACTCCCGTGGACAGAAACCATTGAATGCTTTGAAGGCGTTTTCCATCAACTCTTCAAAGTTGATTTATTTCGCTTGAAAAAGTTATCTGAATTCTGAAAAACACAAAACTCTGTTGGAGCAAGATCTGTCAAGTATAGTGGGTAACCAAGAGTCTCCAGTCGCAACTCTTGTAACTTTGCGACTGTTTGCAGTGAAATCTGTTGTTATACGTTGTCATGCAGAAGCAGTCTTTAGGAGCGATTGACCAGGCTCGATTATTTAATCACGAGCTTCTCCATCTACATATTTATGGTAACTGTGTAGCCAGACTGCAAGAAGCTGTAATTAAAAAGGCCGGCACAGGATCTCCTATTGAAAATAACGCATAATTTTTAACTTTACCATGGTTGCACAAACGAAAATATTTGTGCAAAAACAAACGACGAAAAGATAAATAAAGAGCTGATTCTTAAAAAAGAAAACATGGCCTTGAATTCAAATTTGTCTGAATTTGAAATTCCAACTCAAACCCAAGTTATCCAAGTTCAAAGTGGCCAGTGTGAAAAAACAGCAATTACATAGGTGAGGACCCAATATATCGAAGATCCAATCGAATCAGATCTGTTTGTTTGAACCAGTGCCTGGTTTGTAGTAATCCCTGTCTATATGTTAGAAATATAGTTTCGCCACCATATTTTAAATACAGGGTGGCGCAATAGAACGTGCATATTTAAAAAAAATATAAAAAAATAAATACAACAGGTATAGTTAAAATAAAACTGAGGAATTGTTAAGTAAGAACTGAAGTTTATTTTTTAAAAATAACATCATTAAAAAAATAAATACAACAGGTATAGTTAAAATAAAACTGAAGAATTGTTAAGTAAGAACTGAAGTTTATTTTTTAAAAATAACATCATCTAAATGATGACCCTCTCTACAACGGTCTCCTCTAACCGCAAACGGAAATTATTGAAAACTTTGTTCAGTAATGCTGGTGTGATTGCTGCCATTTCACCACGGATATTCTGCTTGAGCTCGTCGATGTTTCTTGGATTATTGCTGTAGACTTTGTGTTTAAGGTACCCCCACAAAAAAAAGTCAGGAGGCGTTAAGTCCGGACTACGTGGGGGCCATGGGATATCACCTCTCTTTGAAATCACTTTTCCAGGGAACATCTGTTTCACAACCGCCATGGAGTCATTAGATGTGTGACAAGTGGCTCCATCTTGTTGAAACCATGTCCTAGAATTCCTTATTCTTGAATTTTCAAGTTCTGGAGCCAAAAAGCCTTCCAACATAGCAACATAGCGTTGGGTATTAACAGTGACGTTTTGTCCACGCGCATTTTCAAAGAAAAACGGACCCACTATTCCTCTGCCCGAGATTGCTGCCCATACTGTCACTTTAGGACTATGCAGTGGTTTCTGATGTTTAAGTTTAGGATTCTCACTATGCCAGTAACGACAATTTTGACGGTTTACGAACCCATTCATGTGAAAATGAGCCACATCAGAGAAAAGGATGTTGTCACAATTGGAAAACCGATTCAGCATTTCATCAGCAAATGCGAGCCTTGCTCCGAAGTCAGATTCTTTCAATTCTTGTGTTAATTGCAGCTTGTATGGATGCAATTTAAGATCCAACTTTAAAATTCGTTGCAAACTTCGTCGCGATAAGTGTAAGACGGACGATCTCTTGCGAGTAGACATTTGTGGTTCTCCTTGTACCGACTGCATAACTCTCTCAATATTGTCTTCGGTCCTAGATGTTCTTGGACGACCTTTTGCTTTGGGTTTAAACGTTGAGCCAGTCTCTTCGAAACGCTTTATCCATATTTTAATTAAATTAGCACTCGGAGCTTGACTGATTCGCCGTAGTTCATATTCAGAACAATATAGTCGCCTAATAACAACGTATGAACGAGAGGTCTGGTAAAACGCGCGCACGCAAAATGCGCGTTGCTTCCCGTCGAAGTGACTCATAGTAACTAAAACTCCATGAGCCCGCCTAACCAACGAGGTAAGGTTCCCCCCGCCCGCGCGCTTTCCACCCCGCCAAAAAAATGATGCAATATGCACGTTCTATTGCGCCACCCTGTATATGGGTATTAAAACATATCGAAATTCACTGAGAATCTTTCGCTTATGCACAAGCGAATTCATTAATACTCTACAAGTGCCTAATGCTTCCAATATCAGTTTCCATAAAATCTGGATAAAATATTAGTAGTTGTCGGAATTAATGTGGAGCAATATGCCGTATCACATTCGTTGAAATATTGGACGCAGCGACACGCGACAAAAAGTCACTCTCTACACCTCACTCCAAACCTACTCATACCGCATGACGTCGATGCAAGCGTAATGACATCAACAGACTACTAGCGTAAATTTCGATAAAACCAATAACTCTGGGGATCGTATACGCTCGCTGGGTCTAGATAACAACAATGCAGAGGCATCAGTTACAGTGATACTCGCGTTACTCCCCTAATCATACGTACACCGCAAGTAGCTGACGCAAGCGTCGACCTATCGATATACCTCTCCTTACATTCCCGTACAAATAAACCAAACGGTGCTGCTGACGACAGGTAGAGCGAGGCTGTGACGTATGCTCGTGGACGCAGATTATGCAAGGAAGGTTTCCATTGATGACATATCTGTCATGAGTGCGTAAACAACTCTCCGTTTGATCTGTGCCGCCACCTTCACTTCTACTGCAACCAGAGACGGATATGCATGCACTCAAATGGAGACGAATGGGTTGCGCGATTCGCTTGCCGCATTGAGATTTGAACCCACAGCGGCTGTAGCTTACCGAATGAAGTATACCCAAGATACGTACGAATTCAAATGAAATAGCACGAATTGACAGTGCAGTGAAAGAGGGCTTAATGCTAATATTGTATAACAGATGCGACAGACTAAGACCAAAAGAATGCTATTATACACATATCTTATCTCATTACATAAATTTCCTATAATGAACTCAAACTTTTAATTTCTAACTTCCAACAAAAATAATATTTCACAATATCGCCAGTTACTCAGTCAGTGCACAAGTCTCGATGTTTTACATCGCATTAAAACAGCAGTCTTTATATTGTACATTTAAACATTTTCACGCATTATTTTTCCGTTAAAGTATTACAAAAAAATCGAAAATTAAAATAGATGGTCATCAATTTGGCACGACGGATGGTTGTATTTTAAATATATTTCTGGTGTTGGAATTATTCGCCAATTTCAAAACAGTACCCTTTACTTTCCCAATTTACCTATTTCAATGGCCCAAAAATGCCTATGGGGCTCTCTAGACGATCAAGCATGCTTGTCAAGCTTAGCCTCATGGACTGGGAGGGGATTGTAAGCCGCAGGAAATATGCAAATATTTTTTTTATATTTACCAAAATTGCCTAATTTTGTAGGTTATACCAGAGTCACGTTAATTAGACGTAATTGATTGATGAATGACATGACTCCCTGGTATAAAACTACAAGATTAGGCATTTTTGGTAAATATTAAAAATATATATTTGCGTATTTCCTGCGGTTTACGATCCCCTCCCAGCCCGCGACGCGAAGCTTGACAAGCATGCTTGATCGTATAGAGAGCACTTAACGCAGTAATAATATATGACCCGGTGGCATAGTAGTTAGGTCGCCTGATCTTATATTGTAGTGTTCCAGATTCGATTCTAGCTGGGTCACCAATTACCGTCGGGATGAAATTAACGAAACTAGGACATATGACGTGGTATTTAAAAAATAAGAACTGTTGCTATGGCATATTATTTTTTATGCATGTAAATTGTATTTGTAAGCTATTTTGACAACACACGTCTATACAAACATATCTATTGTAGATACGAGTACATCTATTTCGGAGATACAAAAGATTGGGTATTCGATAGATAGATGATATTTAAGGTGGGCAACGCCGCCTTAGCCCTGTCAGTTTTTATTTCGAAGAGAACCCACAGCGAGCGTGCGTTCGCCAGTTGTGCGTGCAGAATAATTGAAAACATCCAATTTTCAGAAAATCCTGGCCTTCTCATCTTCTATGCATCGGCGGGAGTGCTTATACATCGATGTTTGGACCATGAAAATCAGAAGGTCCTTAGTTATCGAATGTACTTAATTTAGTTAGTTAGTACTTAATTTAGATAGTTATCGAATGTACAATGGAAGTACTTAATTTATTGACATGTAATTTTTGATATAGTGATTTTAACTGCATCTAGACTAAGACTCAAAATAATCTTTACTAAGGGAAGCCGAAAGGAATCGATTTTTGTTCCTATCTCGTCGAATCGGACATCGTCTGAAAGAGCTTTGTTAATTTTAAAACACTACCTTTTTTTAACCATCAAAACGCACGCCCCATTCCATTGTGTCTTCATTTTTCCATAGACTTGCTACGTCGATCACCTGCTCGTCGTCAGTCTCACACGATGTGCAAATTGATATCATCAGCAGGCTTCACTCGTGTTTGAGTTATAGGGTTGAGTGACGGGCATGCAATCCAATACTGTTCTCGTGGTGCCGTGCTGTGGGCACCATGCGGGTGCCGCCCGCGCGCCCGTCTCACGTTTCTCCATTTCCTTTGACGTGCAGTGTCATTTTGCGTGACTTTTTGTTTCGCTATTTGTCTTCCTACTGTCTACCGAATAGATATAAATTCAAAGGGACAGCCTTTCGTGAAAACGGATCGGTGAATTTAAGGACAACATCTTTATTATGAAACAAACAATGGCAATGATAATTTGATAATAGCTGACTGATAATTTAAATGTACCTAGAATGAAGACGACTTTCGGACAGCGACACTACTCTTTCATAACTACAAGACTTTATAATAAATTAAGCAGTGACATAAAAATCAGCACCAATTATCATTTGTTTAAAAGCAAATAAATAAATGGCTGTTACAAGAAGAGCGTTTATCTATCCATACCATAATCGATGTAGTAGAATAAGTTCAAGTTGACTTAACATATATCGTGTATATATGTATGTATGTGTTTATATGTGTATTCTAATGTATTTAGTATTTCTATTTCCTATATAATATTGTAATTTTTATTAAATTTTAATTATTATATATATTTTTTAATTAGTATTATTTCTATTGTGTTTGGTTGGTTCATCGACCCTCGTTTCAAATGTAAAAATATAAATTGCTTGCCCTGGAACGGGTATATCCCAGTTGAGCAGCACTAGCCAGTGAATGAAAGAGGAAAGTTTTTGCCATCTGTTTTAATATTATACTTATTGTAAATGGTTAATTTGATTGATATTTCAAATTCAAATTCAAATTCAAATTCAAATTTCTTTATTTATCTATAATATTACATGTATTTTTAAAATTCACAGCCATCCTAACTAGGCCTCGCCTGTACTAAGGTAGGCTTAATATAAAAAAAGTTATAGTGGTTTTCGTAACTAGCTGTAATACATCTGTGTATATTATTATGTTACATTTGAGAATTAAAAAATAGAATAAGAAAGCGTAATAATATTAAATTTAGGTATATACGTATAAATATATACATACATATATAAATAAATATATATTTTATAGATAAATATAAAATAATACTAAATATATATATATACATATGTCTCACAAATCGTGCACTATTTTAATATATATGTTATTAATGTCTCCGTTTCTTGTCGACCCATAGTCAAAAGTGACTTAGTTATGTTTTTCTTTACGCCGTGACTATTCCTAGATTTCAGTCCTGCAGGAAAAACACTATTCATTTTGTTGAACAGTCGAGGAGCAATGTAAGCTCCTCGACTGAGCAAATAAAAATAAATAATTAAATAAATGATTGAGTAGCCAATGAGGACGTCAACTAACTCATAAACACTGTTGGTGATACACTCGATTAAGCCAATCGATTGTGCATTCCAACAGATAGCCGGGGGAGTCTGAAAACAGCTTTGTTTGCTAAATAGCAGCGGTGGCTCTTAACCTTAGGGCAAATGCTAATGAAACGACCAATCGGCTACCCGATACCAAGTGAAAGCAGTACAAAGGATGCCGTGGTCTGCGATAGACTTGGTAAACACCCAACCACCGCGCTACGTAAGGGAAAGGACCGCATAAGCGACCTTGAACCCGTAACAAGTCGGGAGCCCGGAGAAATCTAGCTGTAAATGGAAGTAAGGACACGAGTGTCGGCCCGCAGGGTACAAACCCGGTTTCTCGCGGCAAGGCGTTCGCTTCTTATCGGCAAGGCGTTCGTCCTCTACGCTACGAAGTATTCTACGCTCACCTCACGTAAGATAGAACAATCAAATATCGTTACCACTTCCTGAGGTGATGGGTTCGCCCTTTGTAGCCGACAGCTCCACTTGCCACAAGGCAGTCACAAGGTTGTGACTGCCTATTGATTCATCATCGCCGAGCCGAAACCGCTGAAGCTACGAATATGAAATTTTTCACAAAGGTTCCTTTTAGGTTGAAAGCGCTCACTAAGAAGGGATTTTGCAAAATTCGACTCTTAAAGTATCAAAAAGGGATTGGTTGTTCAACGTGTAAATAGTCGAACAACGGCGGGATCGTAACCGTAAATAAATAATAATAAAATAAATAAATAGATTTTAATATGCGGGTACTTCACAAAATGAGACAAAATCGATGCGCGCAAATCCTTTTTAACATCAACACGTAATCATATATATGCCTGTAATACACCGACTGACCTGTGATGATGATCCTCGCCTAGCTGAAGTCCCAGCACTGCTGCGGAACCTCGAGGTTCCTGCTGGTGGATTTTTCACTCAAGTCTCTTCGACAATGCCTCACACAAAACTCACTCGACGCGGATTAGTTCCTTCGCGGAGTTTTAACTATGCTTTTGCGGAGCGGTTCAATAAATAAAGCGGTAAATAAAGCGGTTCAGAGTCGCGAAAGTATGCAAAATCTCTGATAAATATATAGGTATGTGCAGTCGTCGTGACGGCGCGGCGGATAATTGTTAACACTAGCGGCGGGTAGGCATTTTTTTTTAGCGATCGCAGTACTGGCGGCGTTGAAGTAGTTGTTCTTCTTCTTCGGAGTCAACATCTGTCAGTGAAATCGAACATCCACATATACTAATTAAATGCTGATGCAAAAGATACTTTGCGCGCAACCAGGGATGAAATGGTTTTTTGCGGTTTTCTTAATATCTTTCAATTCCTATGAAATATCAGATCGATTTTAGTCAAAAACAATACCCCGTGATATAAATAACTAGAAAAGAAATTCAGTATTTTTCCTAAACATCTCTTGAAGGGAATAATCGGGATTATAGATAGATAGATAGATAGATAGAGATTCTTTATTGCACATTAACCAAAAACATACAAAAGGCGGACTTATTGCCTAAAATACAATCTCTTACAGCCAACCTTCGTGGAAGTGTAAAAATTTAGGTGCCAAAAGATAAATTAAAAATTAACAAAAAAAGAAGAAAAACTTATTACATAACAAAAATTAACCAAGTAACAAAAATGCCATTTTTTAAATAAAATTAGGATTTGGAATAATTCGCAAGGAGCGAAGGATAGGAGAGGATGGCATGAGACCTAGGACAACTAGGAATTTAGGGACATGAAATGCTTTTTCAGAGACACTTGAAAGGTAGAAACCGTTGGTGCGTTTCTGATGTCTGGCGGGAGCTGGTTCCATAGTCTAGCTGCATGAACGGTGAAGGAATAAGTAAAAATAGAAGAATTGTGAGTGGGAATCGCAATTTTACTATCCTGACTGGAACGGAGTGAAAGACCATGACTTCCTAAGTGATTGAATTTTTCGGTTAGGTAGGAGGGAGCGGTAGGATTGTTGAGGATGTTATAAAGAGAATTGAAGTTATAAGGAGGATTGAAGTGATCGAAAAGGGTTAAGACTTTTTTCTTGCGGTTTTCCTTATATATCTTAAGTTCTATTAAATATCACATCGGTTTTAATCAAGAAAGTTTCCCTATGCCTAAAATACAAATTCAGGATTTTTCCCTAAACATACCTAAAAATTTAATTCAGGACTTTTCCTTAAACATTAAATTAAAGGGAATAATCGGGGTTGAAGTGATCAAATAGGAGAACAATATTTTTTTTTCGGTTTTTTTTAATGTCCCTTAATGCCGATTAATTATCAGATCAGTTTAACTCAAAAAATGTTTCTCATATAAAGGCCTAAAAATTTAGTTCAAGACTTTTCCCTCGAGATCTTTTGAAGCGAATAATTGAGGTTGAAGTGATCGAAAAGAGCTAAAATGGTTAATTTCTCTCAAGTTCGATTGAATATCAGAACGGTTTTTTTTTAAAAAAAGGTTCCACAAATAAATGCCTAAAAATTTTATTCATGAATTTTCCCGAAACATGTCTTAAAGGGAATAATCGTGGTTGAAGTGATCGAAAAGTGCTAAATTTTTTTTTGCGGGTTTCCTAATAATTCTTAAACCCGAATAAATATCAGATCGGTTTTACTCAAAAAATACCTATTAATTGTATTTAGGATTTTTATCTAAAAATCTCCTTAAGTGGAATAATCGGGAGTTAAAAAATATACAAAGTCAATCGGAAAAATATAGAAGTCGATAAAGAAAAATAAAATTTAGGGCAATTATTCGGCTTTTAAAATTAAATAATAGGTAATTGGAGATTTTTCGAAATTCGAACCTTAAAAGGGACAACAGGGGAAAAACGATATCTCTATAACCGGTTAAGCTATACATATAAAAGTCAAGGAAAATAATCTAATATTAATGTAATGAAATACGTATATGGCGGTTTTTCAAAAGTTAACCCAAGAAGGGAATATTCAGGAGTTGATAAAGGAAAAAATACAAAATGTGGCCGTACGGTTTTCATATTACAATCTTAGGCCCGACGAAATATCAGATCGGTTTTAATTGTTAAATGTTCCTCATACAAATACCTAGAATTTGTATTGAAGATTTTTCGGCAAACAACTCCTAAAGGAAGTGATCGGGGAAAAGGGGAAAATATATATGTTTAAAAGGGGAAATATTGTTTTTAATATTATTTATCAGGTTTGAACAACCTAACATTTAAAACACCGTAAAACCTTAACTAACCTTCTAACCTGCAACAGATCAACCTTTAAATTCACCTAATAATTAATTATACTCTTTATTGTGAAATTTCACAATATGAAGTGTTTATAGGAATGTGTGCGTGTAACATGTGTGTTAATGTGTCTTGTTATTGCATTCGATCGACAGTATTGAAATGTAATTTTGTTAATTTTGTCCCAACAGAAAATGGTAACTTAGCCGCAAATCGAGCCCGTGACCTTACAAACTAAGATCAGGCGACCTAGCCACTATGCCACTGTGATTTCCGTGGAATTTCGGATACAGATAATACGAATCTACTTACTCTCACAACAATCCTACCCCACGTGGCTTCAGTAATTGATTCGTAACGAGCGAAGAAATCTTTCATACCGAGGCGGCGACATCAAACAGTCCTAAACTACAAACACGAAGTCTATCCTCAGTGAGTGGTTAATGCATTTCAGAGGAATTTTTCAATCCAAATGGGCGCCATTATAGACAGCCACCAGGGCGAAAACCATGTAGGTAGACCTATTTATAGAAGCCCCTGTCAAAACATAAATAATGCCTTCAAAAAGGGCGCTATTGACGGCAAACATGTGTTAACAGTTTTGCATGTCGTAAATTTGTCAGTCGTCCCACCCGATACGTCATATGTTTGTAAGAAATCTGTTCTGTGTTTGGGTGTAAGATTACGGATATGAACAGAGATGCCGATGCGGTGGTTGACGAAGGGCAGATGAAAGCTGTCAGTTGTCATATAAAACTCGTCAATTCGATGTCGTATGGGATAATTATAAAAATATTTCGTTTTTTTGTGATATTATCTTAGCGCCGCCGATAGTATATAAGCTGACAGCAAATCTTCCAATTTAATAGAATGAGATAGGACAATAGTAAAGTTTAATGTATCACAATATATTCAAGAAAACCAGAGAAGGGATCCTGGGTAAAATACGTCTTAATGTATTAAATTATATATCCCATGTATTCTTATAATGTATTAAATTATATATATATATATATATATATATATATATATATATATATATATATATATATATATATATATATATATATATATATATATATATATATATATATATATATATATATATATATATATATATATATATATATATATATATATATATATATATATATATATATATATATATATATATATATATATATATATATATATATATATATTTTGATATTTTAAGGGTGTAAATTTTTTTAAATTATTTTCAATAATATATAAAATTAGATTCATGAAAAGTTACTTATCTGGGGTCCTGGTGGACCAGAAACATTTTACCGATAGTTAATGTCCTCTTTAAATACTTAGGGCAGCAGCACCTGTTTCCGCAATTGATAATTTATGATGTTCTTAGTTATTGCAGCCGAATTACTGTATGCCCTTGGATGTAATAAGTATAGGAGGATGGTTTCTGTAACAGAAATGGATGTTAGTATATATATATATATATATATATATATATATATATAAATAGATATATATATATATATATATATATATATATATATATATATATATATATATATATATATATATATATATATATATATATATATATATATATATATATATATATATATATATATATATATATATATATATATATATATATATATATATATATATATATATATATATATATATATATATATATATATATATATATATACCATATATCTTATTATTTTATTTATTTATTTATTTAAATCCAAAATAAAAATGTACAATATTGACATAAATAATACAGTGTAGAAAAGAGCAAATATTTAATCATTGTTTGCGAATCAAAGAAAGTACAGATTTGATGGATTTTATCAGCTCCACTAGACGACAGTCTATTCTGGAGTGATACCAGTCTTATATTTGTTACATAGTACACATTTTTATAAACTTTCGGTTAAAATAATGAAGATATTTAGCAACATAATTAAGAAAATTTGAAGAAAAGACTTCTAATGTTAGTTAGTGAAGCGGTAATAATAAAAGAATAAAAGGATAATTACCTACATAGGCATTATAATAAATATATACATTTATATATAAATACACACTTATACATATAATATATATATATATACACATACACACACATACATATATAGAAAACGTATCTACCTATATTCAATATATACTTTATATATACGTATATAATAATATATAAATAAACAAAAATAAATAATTGCAACAACTTTTCTTTATTATTTTAAGACACAATTTCCATGAGCTGCCTTTCGCATTCGCCTCTACTTTTTGCAGGTAACCATTTTGTAGCGCACATACATTTTGTAGCGCATACATTTTGTAGCGCACATACATTAACATTATGTTGATTTGTTACGTGAGGAGACTGATGGGGCATTTGGCGGTGAAATTGGCACAGTGCTAAGTGAGGCTACGTGAATACTACATAATATGTTTAAATATCATATTGTTTATGTATCCGCTTTAGTTTTAAATATCATATTGAAGTATGTATCCGCTTTATAAAAGACGCGTGCAGTTTCCATATCTTACATTCCTCCAGAAGGCTCAAGGTGGAGGAGGTTGGGATGGGCTCGGGTTGGGTTTCCATGGTAAATTCCCCTGAATTTACCATGTCCATCAAAAGCAGATATAGTTTGCCAGTGCTTCGAGCAAATCCGCCATCTCAGCATGTTATAATGATATTATCATCTTGCCAATCCTGAGATGATCATCTTGATGATCATTTTCGAATGATACCCAGTATTCGTACTAAATCCGAGGATGTAATCAAGTCAAAACTGATGGCTTAGCAAACACGCTCTAAAACGTTCTAAGCCGTAATGTCACGAATTACATATCCTCCATTACTTTGTTGCAGGTCTTGGAAGTGGAAGCTGGCATCACGTCGGCGGATGGAAAAGCAAAGAAATCGTTTCGGCGCGCAGGCGGGGGCGCAAACGAACGCGACTGGAGTGGAGATGATCTCTCAGCGGTGGATCGCAGTTGGTCGCCTCCATTATGATACTTTTGTAAGCGACCACAAAGGCCGTCGCGGCTTGCTATGAGGCCTGGTAAACCGCGGGTGGCTGCTGATCACAAACGAGACAATTACCGCTGTAATCGACGAAAGACCGCTGATATAATAATGATGAGATAACCTATTAGGGTATATTCGATAATATCTTTCTAATAGACGGTTCATAATATTGAGATATTTTTGTGTTTCTATAGATTTTGGAAATGTGGCAGTTCCTGGACCTATCTGAATACCTACATGAACAATGTGCATCAGTAATATAGACTGAATATGTTTATCAAACACTTTATAAGAGGAGTTAAGCGATGTCAGAGTTCTCGTCATTAACTTTCGTTACGTCGACGACAGATGATATTACTATATAATTGTTTAGTTCGTAGTATACTAGAATATAACTCCGTCATCTGGTCTAAGTCGAAAAAAATACATTCAAATGATAGAGCTATATTTATAACAGATAATACAATATTTATCCGTATTTATTTCCGTCCAATTTTGTTATAGGAATGTTAGCACACGATACTCTTGAAACGTGCCGATACATTTCCCTAATTATATTTGCATATGAATTTACTCAACGAACTATTTATCTACCACATACGCTATTTAAGTTTGCATTGTACTCGTAAATCACATATGTAGGAGATCGCATGTATTGTTTAATGTGCCGTACCATCGTACAAATAGTTTTGTAGACAGACCAGTAAGGAGGGTTATAGCTCTCCTTAATTCCTTACTCACGGAGATAGATATCTTTTGCATATCCCTTTGTCAGCTAAAAAAGGCATCTCCCTGCTATCTCATGTTTATCTTTGTTTTACTTAGTATTATTTTATTGTATTTTTTTTTTTTTATATCAGCACTAGTTTACTTATGTAAGTCAGTTAATTTGGACTTACACTCTAGATTTAATATTCAAGGGGCGAATTGGCTCTCAAATAATACAATGTCTAGACCTGGCAATAAAATTCAAATAAACGATAATCTTTGCGATATATTAGATATTGAACACAATGACTTGAGAGGAATGATATGAGTAGAGCAGTGTGGAGCTGGAGCAACTGTGACCGAGGAAGTCGGCGAAAGACGTCAGCAGCAGGCATCGATTATGCAAAAAAGGCGCCGTAGGGTCGTGATGAGTTGTGATGAGTCCAGATTAAAAAAAACGAACATTTTCTATCAATCCCTTTGATTTTTATGGTAAAATTTGTCGAAAAACCAAAGACTTTTTCTTTGATTTTTCGTCAAATTTTGATTTGGTCAGATCAAACTGGAAAAATTACCTAACTAGAGGAATTGCCGAGAATGAATAAAATGAAACACTTAGTAAACATTAAAACTTATATTTATTATTACTAATTACAGCTTTCAGCAATTTTTTGTTATGTCTAATTTTCTGATAGAAGTCATTACATGATGCAAACTTCAAATTACAAGGAATGCATATTTCTGCTTTTACCATATCGACAACTAGGTTTGTCGACTACAGCGGGCGAGCCCGTCACCTCAGGAAGTTTTAACGATTAGTCATTCTATCTCTCTGGAGTGAGCGGAGAAGACTTGGACAAAAACAGTCTACCGTTTAGCTCCGACACCAACCCGTAAGAGGCCAACGCCTTAACCGCGAGATAGCCAGGAGTGTTACCCAGCGGGCTTACACTCACGCCCTTACTTCTAATTGCGACCAGATTACTCCGGTCTCTCGATTGGCTACGAGTTCGAGGTCGATTGCGCGGTCCTCTCCCTTACGAAGCGGTGAAACAGTGTATACCGAATCTGTGGCGGACCACGGCATCCTTTGCCCGGCTGTTCACCCAGGATCGGGTAGCCGATGATCGTTTCAAGAGCAGTCGCCGTAAGGTCCGCAACCACCCCCGCTCTATACGAAACAGTACTGCTTCCAGACTCCCCCGACTGTTAGTCAAAGAGAGAATGAAAAATGCGTGTTTTCTGCGGTTCGATCACCATACCACCCAGCTGGTCGGGGGCCATGGGGAGTTCAAAGCCAAGCTGTCTGACTTTGGACTCTCCCGTGACCCCTGGTGAGTGTGTGGGCATGGACTTCAAACGGCAGAACACGTCATTTGGATATGCCCAAAGCTCTCGACCGCACGGGATGAATTGGTGCGTGAGGTCGGCGCGTGCGCCAAGCGCCTACCGATATGGTATGCGGATCTGGTCGAGTGTGGGCGTTGTTTCGGCGCGTTCCGATGCTTCGTGGAGAAGTGGGTTTCCCTTTGGGAGGAGTTGAGGCTTCCGGGAACCCCAGTTTTGGGGTCTCCCCCGACACCAGTGGCGTGATGCGAAGGCCACTTCCAGCCCGAAGTGCCCGTCTATGTGCCGTCCCCCAAACCGCCCCCGCGGGCGCGTCCCCTGCCTGAGGACCTTGGTTAGGCCGTCCCCCACGAGACCGCCCCATGACCCATACGTCTACATACCCTCTCACTATCCACTTAGTCCCCCCGACATCCTGTCTGTGTTTGGTAGCCTGTCTTTGTTTAACTTTAATCTCTGCTTTGTGTTTATTTTATTATTATTTTTACGACTATTTCTATCTTCTTTTGTTGTTATCTTCTTTTGTTTTTTTATACTGAATAAATGGGTTTTCGGGGTGGTACGGGGGGGGGGGGTGGCTACCTTTCTTTACCCCCCGCGCGTATACCCTTCTGGTACGCGCGGGGTGTCGTTGCATGGATATCCCGGGCAGATAAGACGACCACCGTCGTTATAACTGCCCGGGCGGTGGGTGGGTTCTCCACCCTCACCTGCCGCCTTGAAACCACTAAACTGTTAGTCAGAGTGCACAGTCGATTGGCTCACGCCGCACGGTGCGCAGACCGTCCAGTAGCGCCAGAAGGTTGATTCCTAGGGGAAACTAACCCTAAGGCCAGAGTCCTACCCAGGCTCGCACTTCATGCGTGGAGGCCGTCGGGTGGGTATTGACCCGTGAGTGTGACCAACCCTGAACAGAATGGGTCTTCGTGGCCAACTCAGCAAGGGCCCATTAACTCCTTTACTTTATCTTACATATCGACAGTTTAGAGTTTCAAGGCGATAGGTGAGGGCAGCAAACCCCGCCCACCGCCCGGGCAGTTATAACGACGAGGGTCGTCTTGTCTGCCCGGGATGTAGTGCTACGACAACCCTGCGCGTACCAGAAGGGTAGAACGCGTAGGGGGTGAAATAGGGTAAACCACCCCCCCCGTACCGCCCCGAGAACCCATTTATTTATAATAATAAAAGAATTTACAAAGTAAAAAAAACTTACATATCGACACTCAGTTTGTTTCGAGCGTCAGACCACAAATGATTCATGTGGCTGAAAAGTCTTTCCACGCACGTAGGCATTGCTGCATGGAACCGCCATTATCTTTTGATAATTTTTTAAATGTTCTTTGAGTGCGAGCGAGGCCAGCGCTAGCGGCAGAGGCATGCAGCCGAGTGCAGGCAGCCGAAGTGGAGTGAAGGAAGTGCGCAGGGGCAGTGAAGAAAGGGATGGACAACGATCAATCAAGGTCACGAATACAGCACGCGCCGGCTGGCAAGATGTAACATATGTATAGCTCAATCGTGTGATGTGATTATATGAATGGATCTTCGCAAATACCGAATCACCCATACTTCGGTATTTTCTTCATACCGAACACCGAGCACGGGGCTGAAATACCAAACAGTTCGGTAAAAAACCGAACACCTGACAAGCCTGGTTGTGACCCGTGATCTATTCGAATATGCAGTTTGAAATTTACAATATTATTTTAATATAAATTAATAAAACGTAGTTTTTAGTTTTAATATTCGGGAGAGTTAAGATGACGCATGAACCTTCTTTGCACACTTTTTCTGCGGGTTTCATAACACGGAGTAAGATTACCATTATGGTCACGTTCGTTCCCAAAATTCATAAATACGTTTAAAATTCTATTCTGATTCTTACCTATTTGACCAGTACGATTTAATGAAAACAAAGCTGATGCTGTATTCTCTAAAATATCAGCAATGTGTTAAGTCGCAGGTTCTATCAATAATGCCTGCAAACACTGTACAATGGGTGTGTTCTGCGAGAAGAATACAGTGATGCTGTTTAACATAAAATGATGACCGATATTCAAAACCGATATTTAACGTGTTAAGATCGATAATCCAAAGGAAGCCTTGGCTACAGCAGCAGGTGGGGCGATATCGTCGGCAACATTGTACGCCCGCTTGGCGGCTTTCTAGCGCCTGGCAGATGATGAGACAGCGCGCGGCGCTGCGACGGTCTCAACAAACGCGGCGGCGCGGTTTGTCGACCGTGTCGGCGGGGAGCTCGGCCTCCAGCGGCGCAATTGGCGGCTTCGCTGACACCGACACGGTAGCGTCGCGGCGTCATCCCAAAGTCCACCGCCTGCGGAGCCGAACGACAAAGGATTCGTTGATTGGAGCCGAGGCGTTCGACTGGCCGCGACTGACAACTCCAATAACACTACCGAGAATTGTCGTCACTTCATGTCC
Organism: Micropterix aruncella; assembly: GCA_944548615.1. Taxonomy (NCBI): domain Eukaryota; kingdom Metazoa; phylum Arthropoda; class Insecta; order Lepidoptera; family Micropterigidae; genus Micropterix; species Micropterix aruncella. The sequence continues at coordinate 19,876,941 of OX155955.1, read as the reverse complement.
CGATTTCTACTATCAGATTTACCAGAACATACAAAAGTATAATCAGAGTTTCCTAATGGTCCCGTACAGCAGGTTGGCTCAACTCAGGGTTTAGCTACCATCCGGTAGCCTCAACAAAAAGGGACTAACCTGGAATGGCCACTGTGAACTCGGCCAGCGGCTTGAGGTTCCGATCCGGGTAAATACCCCAGACGAAATTAAGCGGTTTGCCCACCGTGAGACATTAGCCAAAACAGAGAAGTCTGGAGACGTACGTTTCTTAAGAAGCGGGGGTAGTCCTGCGAGGAGGACTACACGGGATCGGGTAGATCGCCAACGATCCGTTGGCGATCTACCCGATCCCGTGAGAGCTTAACGAGCAAAGGGCGCCTCGGTCCGCAATAAATTCAAACTTAAATTACCGGTAGCGTCAGGTAGAGGTGAAATCTGTGACCAGACTGGAGGATGGAAAAATCTGTCCAAATCCGGTAGCAAGTCCACGAGGATGGACCGCTGGTTTGCACTTTCCAATGCCTCGTTTTTTTTGTTTGTTTATACTCTTTATTGCGAAAATGTCACAATGGCCGGGTTTATTATCATATGACAATTTCTTACAACCAACCCTACTATGACGTGTTATATGTATTTGTGCGTGTAAGAGGTCTGTAAGTGTGTGTTACTGCATTCGATCGACAGAGTTACTGCAGTTATTGCATTCGATCGACAGAGTTGAAAATGCAATTCCGTTAATTTGATCCCAACGAAAAATGGTGACCCAGCCGGGAATCGAACCCGGGACCTTACAATGTAGGATCAGGCAACCTAACCACTATGCCACCGAGTTTTACTGAGGACTGTGTTATCCACAAAGTCATTACGTTTAATCCATGGGAGACTGAATTGCAAGTGTCGTTATAACTCCCTGGAGTGGCGGGTTCGACTGTAATAATTGATCCACCCAATGTAGACACTCATGCCCAGGTGCCTATTATCAGGTTTACCAGAACATATAAAGGTACAATTAGAGGAACTAAGTAGAATCGGCGGATTTGATGATGATTTATGTAGCTGCGGCCAATCCAAATGAGGCGTGTCTTGCAGCTAAATATCCTTGACAAAGCAAAGTCTCCAAATATTTGCCTTATATTTGCTACCATTATTGTCATATACATTAATAATATTTGACCAAATATTTCATTTATTTATAACGTTTTTCACCACAATTTACGGCCGCATAACAGGCAGCTTTTTAAATGTTTAAATCCGCAAATGTACTACTAAACTCCGATAAACTCCTCTACTATTTGCCGAATTAACTAGCATCGAGTATAGAAAGGACTGTTTGCCCTAAAAATGTACGTATGAACTCTGTGGGTATTCCGTTTCTTCGCGGGTGCCGCAGCCAACTCCTGAAGGCATAATATGTAAATATTATATCCAAAAGGTACCAAATCATATATTTTCCCCTAAACAAATGAAGCACGGAAAGCGTGTTTAGGTTGATGGAGATGTACCTATATAGTATATACGTTTGGTTAACTCTTTTCATGTCTGCTAAAAGCGTCAGTCATTGGCAATCCGCCGATGAGTGACGAAGTACATATGGCGACTGTCCGGCGGATTTTCAAGAATGGAAGTATTTATAAGAAATTAAATAAATTTTTACCAAAGTTTGATAATACTCAAATGAAAATCCTCCAGGCTTTCGGGAGGACACCATTACCATCTCAAGGATAAAATAGTGATAGAACCGCTTCAATTATATTATCTGCAAATCAGTGTACTGCAACCACTGTTGATCCTCAACAAGCCGAAATTACATTATCATCGAACAAGTCTAGACTTTGGTCATTCCGCATTTCCAGTATTTCATTAGGTTCCCTACGCACTAGACATGGGTTCGTTTAAGTAAAAAATGCCCCTGAAGGAGACTGATTCCAATAAAGAGAAGATAGTATGCGTCGCATACGACCGCCCAATTGAACACAATTTCAGTACCATCGAAAAGCGAAAACTCCTATGAGTCAAACACGTAATGAGGGGCTTAAAATACATATTGTTATAACTAGTAATGCAAGGGAGAGTGGAGTATCGCCAAAGACTGGACGGACTATCGTCGAAGAAGGACATCTGATTTCGCCGGAAAGTGACCGAATTGCGCGAGCACTTGGGCATGAACCGGCGGACGCGCGCAGCCACGATACGTTGTCGTGTCGAATACGTACTGCCCGACGACACTTGCCCCGGTACCGTCCGTTTTGCATTGCGAGTGTGTCCGAAATTTCCCGAACTATTCCGATCGTCCCGCTTCGGAGCGGGAACAACATCCTTATTCAGAAACCTAAGGAAGTAGTATAGACAAAGTACAACATCTTTTTGTCGTGCAGCAGCTTTGAGAGTGATAATTGCAAATCTGCGATCGAAACGGCACTACAAGAAAAACAGATGCAAATCTTTTGAAGCTCCAGGACAATGCGCATGACCATGACGTCAGAGTCAGTGTAGTGAATAAGTAAAAGATTACTAGACCAACAAATAGGTGACAATTTGATGTGAAAACCCCACTTTGTTTATTTTATACCGTTGCCAAATTGCATATTTGGGTATACGGTTGTTGGCGGCGTGCACGCGGCACGACTGGGTGACGTTTGGCTGGTTGTGTGTCGGTATCGACGTACGAGGCACAAGAGACACAGGCGGTTGGCAGCTGAATTTATCATCGGTGCAGCAATTTGATTGACATACACGATACATCAGCAAACGAGAACGGTCCAATCTGACGGCGGCAAAGTCAAAGCGAGCGGTGCACGCTTAGACTGCTACCGGAGAATTGTGGTGAAGGGATGCACCAACAATCGAGTGAATAATAATTTGAATGAAAATATAGGTAAATAGAAAATAAGACCGTCCATAAGAACTGGTTACTATGAGTCAAGCAGGATTTGGGTTTGAGTTTATCAGCCGATCCAAAACAGGATAAAGAACTCTTTTTTACACGAATGCCCAACAAAAACGGAGTGTAATGTCTTCAGTTTCCATCTATGTATGTTTTCTTTTCTTTATTCCACCATAACTCCTAAACGCTTAAACCAATTTAGAAGTGTGTGGTGTTGTTAGAATCGTTATGTCAATCTGAGTGTCACTGAGTACTTTTACGGTCCAAATATCAAGTAAGTAGTTACCTAAATATCCAAATGTCAATAAATTCATAAATATATCGTGTTTAGTGTCAAATTGAGTACATTCCGAAAATTTATATTTATGTATATACTGGACCCGATTGCGTTTCTTTGTGAACTAAAACTAAAATTAGTCCAAACGAACGAGACAGAGCAATACGTTGGAACGGAATATGAAACGAACGATCGTCGATAAATACTACCTGCCAAACTTATACTCGTCCGAATAAATTCGAGCATATTTCGTGCGGTTTAAGACCTTGGCGGGCAGTTTTAATGCGAAAAAGTGACAACCAGCCATCTCCACTCCGCTCTAGCGTATTGTCCTGTCTCGTTCACATGGAATAATTTCCGATTTTAGTTCACGAAGAAACGCAATCGAGCCCAGTATATGGATAAATATATAAACAACAAATAGTTCATAAAAAACCGGTCTACTAAATACTGTGAGCAGAGATGACTGTCGATGTGCAGATAGGATATTATATGACAGATGGGAAGAATTTCGGTAAAAGACGTAGCTCATCCTTGACAGAAGGAATGGTTTGAGTATATTACACTAAGATTAATCCATGCGACTACGTATAAATAAACTTCGCCTAGATGGTATCCAACCTCCGATAAGTCCATGAAGTAGAAAGTGATGCGTCCAAGGTACTGACCCTTATTGTTACCGAAGAGGAACGTTCGATTGAATGTGAGCATCCCTAGCAAAGCCGAGGAGAGATTGACATTCGGCGTTTGCCGGGAGCCCGTATCAAACGATATTGAACGTGCGATCAAGCCAAGCTCGACAATGGCGGTCTGTGCGCTGTTTGACGTCGAAGAAAACGAAATGATTGTATGAGGCTCGTCTGTATGTCCGCCGCCTGTCTGATTATTGGTTTAATATTCGACTCTTTAACAATGCATTACCAACTCTCGCAATAAGATTTCATAAAGCTTAAATGGTGGAAATTCCTTCTTGCCACTTCCTATAGCGATTGAGAGTAATAAGCAAAGTGAAGTATGACGAAACTTCCAAATTTTTAAAACAATGATCGATCAATTATAAATAAGATAAAAACGAATTTACCGCGTGAAGTTTGTAACACCCGACGTTTTGGCGATTTTGCAACCGCCGTTGTCCAGGGTGTCCAGTCTACCCTGGACAACTGCAACGGCGGTTGCAAAATCGCCGAAACGTCGATTGTTACAAACTTCAAGCGGTAAATTATTTTTGCTCTCTCTTTCTCTGACATTTATAATGTCAAACAACCGCGATAGTCTTCGATTTAATAATGATCGAAAAAGTTTGATTATATTATCGAATTTGGTTGGCTAGTAAATTGCATTATAGTATTAAGAGAAGAGGTCACTGTTTCTCAGATTGTATATTTCAAAAGTCCATTCAGAACATTTTTTGGTTTGTTATTTTAAAGTAATCAAGATGTTGACTAACCTCCTGAAATAAATGACCTCATGAAATCTCATGGAATTTGATTGAATTGTAATGATAGAGAAAATTAAAACATCTATTTCGATTATATCCTTTCAATTCCAAGCAATTTGAAATGTCTGATATGAATTCACAAGGAATACTTCCTGTTTACTGGATGGGCAGAAGATGAAGGAAGACAGGGGTATTATTATACAACAGTATCGTATCGAAAGTTTGCATCGTGCCCTTGAAATAATCATAAATATCGCTATATTTACATTTCAAAATGTCTAGATTCAGCAATGTAAGAATAGTTAACAAATAATTTGAGAACTTTTAAATACTTTTAAAACGCATTATAGATAAAAGTCACTTGAGGAAAAAAAATGGTGCTGTTAGAAGGCACGAAATATAAATATATAAAATAAACACTAGATAAATCATAAACAAATCACCAAAAATTAAAACGTATATGCTTTCCTCAACAAATGAAAAAAAGGATGGCTAATAACGAAATCCTAAGAACAGAGAACATGATGAACCGAGGACCTAGCCTCTTCTTGAAAAATATCGTGATCTTTGGAATCGTTATAATTGGTTACCTATCAATATGCGTCGTTAGGTTTAGGTTAAGGAGACATATACTTACCGTAAGGGTAAGAATAGTTCTCTTACCTAAAAAATCTGCTGTGAAATGTATACGAATAGAGAGCCAGAGACACAAGGTACGATGTAAATAAATTACTCTTATATCGTAAATAGTCTTTGCATCGAGATATCCGTGAACAAACTCGGTGAACTGCTAAAAAGGCTTTCCTATTATTGTCGTTAAATCCGCTAAAGAGATTATATATTCTCAATATTTCTTTACGTATTTCTCATAAGGCTTATAGTTTATTAAATAAAACTGTAGTCGCATAAAATTTTATTACTTTAACCAACTATTTGTATGACATTGAAAGTAGAAACATTAGGAATTATTACAAATTTTCATTACGATATATTTACGCTTTTGATTAGGCGATATGATCTATCCACCAATACACATCATGGTTTCGAATAGTTTACGAAGTGCGGCTAGAACCCCGAAACGTGGTGAAAATAGGTGGCATGAGGCACTTGTCGGACGTCTTACAGCCACAATGCCGCCACTCTTCGTCTGAACACGAGAGGGCAAAGAATAATGACAGGCAATTAATATCAACAGGGCCATCCACCTCACTCCCTCACTCCTTTATCCCGAGTATGAGGGCGTCCCGCTCCGGCTCCGCTCTATCATCTCCTCCCTTCGCTCAGCCCGTCGGAAATGGCGCCTCTTCAAATGGAAGGAAAGAAATTAAGTTGGGGTTTTGTTCGACTCTTTGCTTATACCCTATGTCATTCGCAATTCATGCGATGTGATTTGCGAAGGGGCAAGATGGCTGAAGATCAATCATGGCCGTATTTAGGCGCGATCGAATTTTTCTTTGTCATCCTATCAATTCGCGATGCTACGAGTAGAAATACTGAATGCTTGGTAAATTAAGGAAACCGCGAGATTCATAGTGAGGGGCGTTTTACTGACAATAAAAACGTTTATCTTGAATAATTATTCCAAAATATTCCTATCATCTGATATTTCCCTCGTAATACTTTATAGTAAGTTTAATTCAGTACCTAATAATAAATTAAGTTTCTTATTACAAACCTGCTGCTTGAATACACTTCCAATGTCTGTGTATATTTTTATTATTATTTGCTACAATAGATATCTTAGTGTAAATAGTCTTGTTTGTGTCACATTTCAATGTTCCGCGTCAGATAAGATTTCACGGAGTTTCTTTCCTAATTTACAACACAATTAGGCTAAGCGTATGCAGACACAGAGCAGATTTTGTTATGCATAAACGTGCTGAGAGCTGCGTACACTGAGGCCCAGAGCGTGAAACGCAGACATGTCTATCCTGATTTGAAATGCAGATATGTCTGTCTAGATTTTATAATTTTGCTGCAAAAATGACAGAACATTTAATGACATTCTTAAATTATTTGTCAGGTAACACTCTCGAGAGTACAAATTCTCCATTAGTAGAGCATTTTTTTTTTCAGATAATCACTTTTCCAAATAGCTTTGACAAACTGTAAAGTAGCAAAAAATCATTATTTTTATAATCAAACTCTGACTCTGAACTCATTTTTTTCTTCAACCTCAAAAACTGTCTATTCTTCGTACTAGCTATAACGTGAATGAATGTATCTGTGTCATTTAGCTCGTGGTCTATGTTTGCCGCAGTTGTGAGTTCGAAGGGCAGTTGCCCTGCCTTGCAAAACCTGTACAATGCTGTGCTGCGTCACCTACGTCTCAGCATACGCTTAAAGTCAATGCTCAACGTTGGTTTCTGCATTTACCGCAGTTCTCGGTTGATCGCTGCCTCAATTCTAACACGATAGTCCATAAGCAAGTGGCTTGAGAAAGGAGACGCGACTTTTCGACTTTTAGATACCACTTTTAGTTCTTTTAGGCTCACAAAATTTGCCATTTAAAACCATTATAATTTCATTTTCGCTGAAAGCTTATATTCATTGTGTTTATTTTTAGTCATATATTAAATTTTGGAAACTGATTTATGTTAGGCTAGAGAAGAATCGAAATGGTTAAAAGCATAAATAGGTATCAGGCTCAAATGTAGAAAAAAATATGAACAGAAAACTTGGATTGTTAATGGATATGCAGTTTAACCCGACAAATGACAGGTGTCCTTTTGGGGATGCAAGTTTTAATACACTGGAATGACAGGCGTCCACTTGGTCCAGTGATGACGACACGATGGAGGCCGTTTGCGTTTTGTAATTTGTCGCCATTATTATCTTAATTGATTTACGAGATAAGGTTATAATGTTTTATATGTCAAATTTCAATGCGATCATTTTACAGTTCTTCTTTTTATGGTCCGTATAGTGGTTTACAAGTTATGGTCGTTTTTATCAAGGTCGTCGATTTTGCGCGCGAAAAGGTCGCGCGCGAATGGGACAGCTGAATTTTTACTCCGCGAGGAGAGGAGTTAATCGAAAAGAGCAAGTCAGTGAAAAAAAACATGAATTATTTGTAAATTTATGTAACTAAATTAATTAAATCCAACTAATGTTCTTACAGTACACAAATTAATTTTATTACTAGTCAGAAAGGCAACGCTTGTGACTTATCGAAATGTGTTTATTACAAGCTTTTATTTAACTTGCAATTTTTGTCAGTTTGTTTAAGTCAAATGTTCCTCACTTCAAAGAACCACTTCCTCTTATCCTATAAAGTTGATATTTTACATATTGGTTCAGTTGCGATGACAATGCATTTTTATGGTAAGCATGACCAGTTTCTACACTAAATATTGGCTCCCGACAAGCCTACTTCTCCACGGTCAACAACACAGACACGAATTTTTGTAGACGCATTTAACTATGATATCATGTTCTAAGTTCACCATGACACGACTACTGCACCCAGGGTTGGCTCCCATTGAGGGGACTTCTCAACAGTTACCAGCACAGACACAACCTTGTGTATACACATTCAATTATAATAGCCCGTTCTAAGTTTCACCTTGACATGCTGCACCCATTTTCTTCTTTTCAGAGCATTTGAATGAAACCTTGTTTTTAAAATGTATTTAAATTGTTCTTCTTTCCATGTTGCAATATTACTGCATAAATGGTCATTTTGGGATTAGTATCCCAGGCTTTTGGGACCGCAATTGGAACAGTTTATAGCCAAAAGTAATGATTTCATAATATATTGACGTTTTGCAGTAGTCAAGAAAGTACATTCTGCCGTTTCAATCGGAATTAATAAAGCCATAAAATACCTGTTTAAATATACTAAATAAGTAAAATGAAATAATTAATTCATCTTTAAGTTTACGAAGTCGATAAGACTTACTTTATAATAAGCGCTATTATATACATATTTATATAGGTCATATTATTGATTTATAATAATAATAATAATAAACCCCTTATTTGCACTTAAAATTTAAAATACAAAAAGGCGAGCTTATTGCCAGTTGTCAATATCTTACAACTAACCTAACCACTGCAGTGGTATATGCCCGCGTTATGTAAATAAGGTATAAAAAAAAAAAAGTTTGTCTGCATAAAATACAAACTACTATATTTAGGACTAAGGGTGCTCGAGGAGAGGAGATTGGGACAGGAAAGAGACAGAAAGGTAAGAAGGTGCTTTTTGAGGTGAATGTTGATTGATTTTACAGAAGGCGAGTTTTGTATATTTCGTATTTCACATTTACCTTTACTGTAAGGTAACATTTTAGTATTTACTGTGAAAACATTTTCAATTTCAAATCTGGTTGTTACTTTTTGTCTCTCGGCATGATTCAAATTTGAATTCCACTAGTAAGATTGTTTATTAATTGGGTTACTTAGGAATATTTTTCAGTACACGTTTTGATGTCTCCTGTAAAATTTAGAAGAACGCAAATGTCACCTCTCCGGAGTTAGCAATTCAAGGGCGGAAATAACTGACGAACATGCGACTTAAATCAATCTATTTTTTGTGGATTCGGGTGGATTTACTTAGCTATATTGCTAAACCTTCTTGCGAGTTTATTTTAAAGGAAACTAACGCAGCAAACCGGGCGTGTTAGAATCGCAAACCTCCGGATAAATCAATTTCGTCACGGCCTTGAAGCTGCCTCTATTGAGACGCCCGGCAATTCAGCGAATTCTATGCGACAGAATAGAGAATAATGTGCTACCGCTGCTTTTGTGCAACAATTTACGCCGGCAACAGTAGCAGTATGGAAATCGCCTTTTATACGCCTAGTTTAACCGTAGAATTGCGTAAGGCTTACCACAAATTGAGTTTCGTTCGCGGAAATCGTGAATATTGGAATGATGGTGCACGCTTCATTGGGCAAAATCGTGGTTGGCCCTTGAAAATGGTTTCCGTGATCTATTTCATGATATTGGGCTCGATTGCGTTTCTAAAATCGGAAATTAGTCCGTGTGAATGAAACAGGGCAATATGCTAGAGCGGAGTGTGAGATGACCGGTTGTCACTTTTTCGCACTAAAACTGCCCGCCGAGGCCAAATCTTACCCCGCACGAAATATGCTCGAATTTATTCGGACGAGTATAAGTTCGGCAGGTAGTATTTATCGACGATCGTTCGTTTCATATTCCGCTCTAACGTACCTATTGCTCTGTCTCGTTCGCTTGGACTAATTTTAGTTTTAGTTCACGAAGAAATGCAATCGGGCCCATTGAATAGGTTTTTAGAAGCTTTTAATAATAAAACTCTACCTACCTACATGTAATTGTATTGTTATATTTTTAAACTACTTCAAAAAAAGGAGAAGGCTATCAATTCGGTTGCATCTATCTTTTTTTTAATGTCTGTTACTTCAGAACTCTGCCATTTACGAACCGATTTGAAAAAATCTTTTTTTATTTGAAAGGATATACCTACTGACAGAATGGCCCCATTTTCATCAAAATCATGTTTCGATGATGGAATCCATGAGGAATTGACGGAAATCCTCTTAGATTATCACATGAAGTTAAAAATGTACATGTTAGCTCAATTTCCATGACAACTCATTTGTTTTAAATCGTAAGCGTTACCTGATTCTACACCCTGGGTTGGCTCCCGACGTGGGGACTCCTCAACGGACAACGGCACAGACACGAAATTTTGTATACTTATTCAGTTATGATAACCCGTTCTATGTTTCACCATTACATGACTGCTCCATCCAGGGTTGGCTCTCGACGAGGGGACTCCTCGACCGTCAACATCACAGACTGGATTTTTTTTATATGCATTAAATTACGACAGGCCGTTCTAAGATTCACCAAGACAGGACTGCAGCACCCAGGGTTGGCTTCCAACGAGGGAACTCCTCAACGGTCAACAGCATATACACAACATTTTGTATACGCATTCAATTATGATGGCCCGTTCTAAGTATCACTATGACATGGCATTTGCACTTTTTTTTTAAATTGTTGTCGGTTTTTTCTTTTCTTAAAATTTTGTCTAATATATTTTAATGAAATCCTTCCATGAATCTTTGTGCTTCTTATTTCCAGAAACAATTTTGGGGTGCAATCCGAATTCATAAAATCATTTTAACTCGTAGAGACAAAGATGGTTGTTTAACTTTCCCGGTCCACCAAACGATTAGGAGAGAAAGTAATGTGAACGCGCCATTTTTTTTTTGGAGATGAAGAAAATTTTTTTTTTGAGCCCATCTGAGACGATTAAGACCATTTTTAGATTGAAGTCTGTCTGTGTGGCTGTATGTCTGTCTGTCTGTCTGTACTGCTGGCTGTGTGAATATCTGTGTGTGTATTCCTCCAGCTGAAGTTTGGCATGCAGGCATCATTTGGTGATGGCGAGAATTGAAAAGAGTGCTATTGAAATCGGTCCACCAGGGGGCGCATTAGTGATATTTTAATCTCGAAATATTGGAATTATATACTTGAGAATATACTTTGGTACACAGATGCCTTTGTTGGGAGGAAATAACATTGAATTTGATTTGATTTGATTGGCGGTCAGTATACTCGTATTTGTGTATACAATCGAATCGAACGTGTTTAATGCGTTGCATTCTCACTATCGGCTCTCGTTGCCAACTATCCCTTTCAATCGGGAGCTAATGGGCCCTTGCTGAGTTGGCCACGAAGACCCATTCTGTTTCAGGGTCGGTCACACTCACGGGTCAACACCCATCCGATGGCCTCCACGCATGGGGTGCGAGCCTGGGTAGGACACTGGGTCAACCAGTCTCCCCTGGGAATCAATCCTCTGGCGCTCCTGGACGGTCTGCGCACCGAGCGGCTCAAGCCAATCGATTGTGCTCTCCGACTAACAATCGGGGGAGTCTGGGAACTGTATTGTTTCCTATAGAGCGGGGGAAGTTGTCTACCTTACGGCGACTGCTCTTGAAATGACCATTGGCCATCCGATCCCGGTTCAGAGTCGGGCAAAAGACGCCTTGGTCCGCGACAGATTCGGTATACTCCGTTTCACCGCTTCGTAAGGGAGAGGACCGCGCAAGCGACCTCGAACTCGGAACCAATCGAGAGACCGGAGAAATCTGGTCACAATTGGTAGTTAGGGCGCGAGTGCCGCCCGCCAGGTAACATACCTGGCTACTCGCGGTAAGGCGTTGGTCTCTAACGGGTTGTGGCGCAGCTAGACGTCGGATTTGTTATGTCCAAAGTCTTCTACGCTCACTGCACGGTCGATAGAACGATGAATCGTTAAAACGTCCTGCGGTGACGGGTTCGCCTGTTGTGGTTGACATCTCAATATATCCCTTTCAATCAAGTCAACCTCGTTCGCGAATAGACGTTACACTTAAAATCCTTCCATAAGTCTTTGGTTATTTTCCGGGAAAGTTTGTTGTGACACAACCAATGTTTTATAACATGTAAATTACACTTGCCTGCATCTTTGACGAACGAGAATCGGCGAACCCTCCAGACCAATAGAGAGATCTCGTTTGAATAATTATTTCCTCAGGAAATCTTCCTCTCTGACTTTTTGTTATTTTATTTCCTTTCTTACCTTGCGCCTATTCCCTTGTGGCCCAGTGAATGGCAACCTCCTCCAGGTGGCCTCATTAGACCGACACTGCTTATCTTTGGTGACCTGACTATTATAGAATCATTTCTGTAGAGCGGATAAAAACGTATTTGTTATACCTATACCTATTGGACCCGATTGCGTTTCTTTGTGAACTAAAACTAAAATTAGTCCAAGCGAACGAGACAGAGCAATAAGTTAGAGCGGTATATGAAACGAACGATCGTCGATAAATACTACCTGCCGAACTTATACTCGTCCGAATAAATTCGAGCATATTGCGTGCGGTGTAAGATTTGACCTTGGCGGGCAGTTTTAATGCGAAAAAGTGACAACCGTCATCTCACACTTCGCTCTAGCGTATTGCCCTGTCTCGTTCACACGGACTAATTTCCGATTTTAGTTCACGAAGAAACGCAATCGAGCCCATTGTGTCATAAAACTTATTTTTAGGTTACTATTATGTCAACTAAAAGTTTCTGTTAATATTTTCTGTTTTTTCGCTGTCAACAATTATGTTTGATTATTCATAATTTGATTTAAGAGTTTGGTTTTCGGTGATATTCATAGTTGTGATACTGGAGTTAGGTGATTAAAAAATGTACGTATGTTACTTTGAGTAAACATGGCTTATCGCCAAATTAGTCTATTAAATATTTTTTATATTAAAATTAAAATATGATCCTTTTTAAAGATATCTTTACGTTTTACCGAAGTTTATTGTTATTATTTTATTGTATTAATGATAATTTTTGCTTGGATTCCCAAGATCTCACAATGCGTAGGTCCGGTGAAAACCCGAATTATAATTTTTTCACGCGAAATTTAAACATTTTTATTATATAACAGGTTTTTGTGGAGAACGTTTGCAAAAGAAATGCTGTAACGTATTTGATTTTATTTTTAAATTCTTTAAAAAATGTTTAGAATGATAAAGCCATGTATGCCAAGACCAGTTTTATATACACGTAGAGATCTATGGGTGTAACCTAACTCAGATTAACTAAACGCTATAAGTGGGTCTTTAAATTATTTTTAATTAATTAAGATTATTTAATTACAGCGTTATTAAAATTATTAAAACACGCATCAATAACTTGCTCTTATCGAAAGCAAAGTTTATGAGATTGACAAGCATGGCTGCGCCCATGTCATTGCAATCCCCTCTAAGACCCGATAGTACGTATCTAGTTGATAGGCCGTTCGGAATGTCGTAAATCAATAAATCGGTCGCGTAACTAATTCCCGATAATTTGAGTTGGCAAAGCGCAGGCGGCGTGCCGTGACGCAATTCCGCCATCAATCATGTCAAGCTTCCTTTCGAATTGACTCGGTGAGTAACGACATTTTTATCGCATCTAATCGAACGCTCCACTTCGCGGCTTGTCCTTAATGCGGCACCGTGTCATTTCATTCCATATAAATAACGCGCCATCAATGCCCGGCCTAATCATAGACAACGCGCTTACAATCAATTGGGCAGACGAATAGTAGAATGAGAAACGAAATTTTATTATTTGACTTAGTACATACTAAGTAGATACCGATAAGACAGTACATGCTAATTAGATAATGATAAGTCAATAGTAAAAACGCATTACTAAATGCAAGCTTTTATTAAAATGCTCTGTCTCGAACCAACCCTGGATGCAGCAGTTATGTCATAGTGAAACTTAGAACTGGCTAGAATAATTGAATGCTAAAGAGAATTTAGTGTTTGTGCTATTGATCGTTGAGGAGTCCCTTCGTTGGAAGCCAACTAACTCTCCGTGCAACAGCCCTGTCGCGCTGAAACTTAGAAAGGGTTATCATAATTGAATGCTATACAGAATTTCTCATTTGTGATATTGACCGTTGAGGAGTCCTCTCGACAGAAGCCAACCCTGGGTGCAGCAGCCCTGTCGCGGTGAAACTTAGAACGGGCTATCATAAATGAATGCGTATACAAAATTTCGTTTATTTGCGGTTGATCGTTGAGGAGTCCCCTCGTTGGAAGCCAACCCTGGCTGCCATTTTACATCTAATGGGCCTAATGGGAGCTAATGGGCCCATGCTGGGTTGGCCACGAAGACCTATTCTGATCAGGGTCGGTCACACTCACGGGTCAACACCCATCCGACGGCCTCCACGCACGAGGTGCGAACCTGGGTAGGACTCTGGCCTTGGTCAGTTTCCCCTGGGAATCAAACCTCTGGCCCTCCTGGACGGTCTGCGCACCGTGCGGCGTAAGCCAATCGATTTTGCACTCTGACTAACAACTTGAGTTGTCGACTACAACGGGCGAGCCCGTCACCACAGGGAGTTTTAACGATTAGTCGTTCTATCTCCCTGGAGTGAGCGTAGAAGACTTGGGACAAAACAATCCAGCGTCTAGCTACGCCACAACCCGTTAGAGACCAACGCCTTACCGCGAGATAGCTAGTTATGCTACCTGGCGGGCCCGACACTCGCGCCCTAACTACCAATTGTGACCAGATTTCTCCGGTCTCTCGATTGGTTCCGAGTTCGAGGTCGCTTGCGCGGTTCTCTCCCTTACGAAGCGGTGAAACGGAGTGCACCGAATCTATCGCGGACCAAGGCGTCCTTTGCCCGACTCTGAACCGGGATCGGATGGCCAATGGTCATTTCAAGAGCAGTCGCCGTAAGGTAGACAACTACCCCCGCTCTATAGGAAACAATACAGTTCCCAGACTCCCCCGATTGTTAGTCGGAGAGCACAATCGATTGGCTTGCGCCGCTCGGTGTGCAGACCGTCCAGGAGCGCCAGAGGATTGATTCCCAGGGGAGACTGGTTGACCCAGTGTCCTACCCAGGATTCGCACCCCATGCGGGGAGGCTGTCGGATGGGTGTTGACCCGTGAGTGTGACCGACCCTGAACACATGGGTCATCGTGGCCAACTAATCATGGGGCCGTTAGCCCACTCTGACTAACAGTCGGGGGAGTCTGGAAGCTGTACTGTTTCCTATAGAGCGGGGGTGGCTGCGGACCTTACGGCAACTGCTCTTAAAATGACCATCGGCCATCCGATCCTGGGTGAAGAGCCGGGCAAAGGACGCCGTGGTCCGCGATAGATTCGGTATACACCGTTTCACCGCTTCGTAAGGGAGAGGACTGCGCAAGCGACCTCGAACTCGGAACCAATCGAGAGACCGGAGAAATCTGGTCACAATTGGTAGTTAGGGCGCGAGTGTCGGGCCCGCCAGGTAACTTAACTGGCTATCTCGCGGTAAGGCGTTGGTCTCTAACGGGTTGTGGCGTAGCTAGACGCTGGATTGTTTTGTCCAAAGTCTTCTACGCTCACTCCAGGGAGATAGAACGACTAATCGTTAAAACTCCCTGTGGTGACGGGCTCGCCCGTTGTAGTCGACAACTCAAGTTGTTAGTCAGAGTGCAAAATCGATTGGCTTACGCCGCACGGTGCGCAGACCGTCCAGGAGCGCCAGAGGTTTGATTCCCAGGGGAAACTGACCAAGGCCGTTTCACCGTTTCACCGCTTCGTAAGGGAGAGGACTGCGCAAGCGACCTCGAACTCGGAACCAATCGAGAGACCGGAGAAATCTGGTCACAATTGGAAGTAAGGGCGCGAGTGTCGGCTCGCCAGGTAACATTCCTGGCTATCTCGCGGCTAAGGCGTTGGTCTCTTACGGGTTGTGGCGTAGCTAGATGGTGGACTGTTTTGTCCCAAGTCTTCTACGCTCACTGCAGGGAGATAGAACGACTAATCGTTAAAACTTCCTGTGGTGACGGGCTCGCCCGTCGACAATCCAAGTTGCCATTTTACATATTGGTCCAGTTCCAAAGACAATGCATTTTTCTGGTGAGCATGGCCTGATTCTACAACCAGGATCAGCTCCCGACGATGATAGAACGGGCTATCATAATTGAATGCGTAGGAATACAACATTTCGTTTCTGTGGTGTTGACCGTTGAAGAGTCCTCTCGTCGGGTGCCAACCTCGTGGGGCAGAAGCCATGTCAAGGGGAAATTTAGAACGGGCTATCATAAACAAATGCGTATACAAAATCGCGTGTCTGTAATGTTGACCGTGAAAGAATATCCTCGTCGGGAGCCGATCTGGGAGTAAAATCAGATCATGCTTACTATAAAAATGCATTTTCATCGCAACTGAACCAACATGTAACATTCCATTATTCCGAAGCTTCAAAAGTTGGTCTCTTACTATAGGTGCAGGTCCTAACAACATAGAACTACATGACTTTTTGCAAGGTTGGATATATTAATTGACTTGGCTATAATTAAAGTATTTTTTTTGGCACCTAAAAATGGGGAAAAATGTATATTTTACAAAAATCAGCACAGCGCCTGTTGATCGAGTGAGTGATAAGTAAAGTAGGAGATCAGAGGTACAAATACCTCTTAAATTATGTTCATTTTACTTTCCTGTTTGAAGAAAAAAATTTGGACGCACTTCAGTGTGTCTGTCTGTGTGTATTCTCCAACGATAGCGCCGAAACGCTACATCCGATTGAGCCGAAATTTGGCATGCAGGCATCATTTGGTTATAGCATGAGCTGAAAAGATTGGGGTTGCAATCCGTTTACCCTGGGCTGGCTTCTGACGAGGGAACTCTTCAACGGTCAACAGCAGAGACCCAAAATTTTGTACACGCATTCAAATATGAAAGCCCCTTCCAGGTTCCACCATGACATAACTTATGATCCCTGGGTTAACTCCCGATGAGGGAACTCCTCAACGGTCAACAGCAGAAACCCAAAATTTTTTATACGCATTCAATTATGATTGTCCCTTCCAGGTTCCACGATGACATGTCTGATGTACCCAGGGTTGGCTCCCGATAAGGGAACTCCTCAACGGTCAACAGCAGAGACCTAAAATTTTGTAGACGAGTTTAGATTTCACTTTCAATAGTTTTCGATTTCGGTTTCGGTTTTGGTGTCGTTTTCGATTTCGGTTTAGATTACGATTTTTATTTCGATTTCAATTTCGATTTTGATTTCGAATTCATTATCATCGGAGGGGGGGGGGGGGGGGGGTTAAAGGGTGGCACTAGGTTGGGGGGGGGGGAATTGGATTTATGAAATTAATATTAAAATTAATAAGTTCCTGGTTACTTGACAGGAGAGTCTTGGGGTGACACAACGAATTTTTTATTTGGCGCCCAAACATGGAGCCGAAACGTATATACATATGATAAGAAAAGTAATATCACTCCTTTTGAACGTGTAATAGTGGAGGGTGAGGCAGAAGACCAGTGCAAAGACATACAAAAAGACACTCAATCGACGTCCTTTCCGGCTCTAGCTATGCTTCGCCGTTACGGTGCATGCATCGGATAGCAGTATCCACAGAAAAAAGCTAGCCATTGATTGGAGTCGGCGGCATGCGGACAAATCTGCACCATCGATCACGATCACTATCGGCGGGCACCCCGTTCGCCTGCTATCGTATCAAGTCGTGCTCCAGAAGCCGACATGACAGAACGAAAATAATAATTACTTTTCGATTTGACGATAACATCGACCCCGATATCGAGATCGACCGTCACTCATGCAGTTTATGTGAAACTACTTTGTTCTCTGTGTCTAAGGAGACTATTGAATCGCAACAACGCGGATGTAGGTAATAAAATATATGTCTTGTAAATTGGACAGGGAAAACTTTATAAGACGGAAAAGGGAAAACAGAAGTCCAATCGTTCGATAAAATCTGGCCCTGGTGATAATGCAGCGTTTATTTGACATATTAAGTAAAAGCAATTTGGCATAAGAGTTAATATGATTTCTTAAATGAAAGAAGTAAAGTAAAATGAAAAATCTGCCAGATATCTCCGACTCGTAACTGGAGTTTACTCTTTAAGTGCTATTGTCATTATATATATATATATATATATATATATATATATATATATATATATATATATATATATATATATATATATATATATATATATATATATATATATATATATATATACAATAGGCAAAAGGGGTAAATAAACGCATCTTTATAACACTGAATACTTTAATTCATATAAAATTGCTTGATTGATTGATTGATTGAAAGAACACATATTATTATGTTACGTACGATAAGTTATTTTATTTTGAAATATTCTGCTTAGATGGCGCAAACATTATTTCATTTATAAAACCATAACGTTTTTAGTTAACGCTAGATTTTACTACCCATTAAATTGTCTTATCAGGAGTTTTAAATCAAATATATTCTTAAGTAGTAAACTCTAAAAACTCAAATGGCTACAACATACCTATTGGGCCCGATTGCGTTTCTTCGTGAACTAAAATAAGAACTTATTTCAACCAAACGAGACAGAGCAATACTATAGAAGAATGTGACATGAAATATCGTCTATTTTTTCGCATCAAAACTACCTGACGAACTTACAGACACCCGAATAAGTTTGAACACATTTCGTGCGCTGTTAGGTTTAGCCGATTTATCTCCGGTGGGTAGATTTAATGCGGAAAAGTAACAACCGTTCATTTCAAATTCCGCTCTGACGTACTGCTCTGTTTCGTTCACATGAACTAATTTCCGATTTTAAAACAAGATAAACGCAATTGAGCCCATTATAATTTAATGCTTTATTATTCAATTCGAAGCGAATGTACTGTCGCCATCTATTGAGCAGACTTTGAAATACGTCAGTAAAACAGCCACCAAATGTATGGTTAGTATGGGTTGGTTCGGGAGCTGGCAAATTTAATCGAAGTTATTCATTTCTGATGGGTATTGTTGCACTCTTTTAAATTATCGAAATTTGCTGACATTAAACGTCACGCTTTTTGTTAACGTTGAATTTTCCTATTTATCAAATTCTTATACCGGGGGCTTTAAATAGAATCGATTCTTAAGGAGTAAACTCCAATAATATAACAAATGTTAGTATACAAATATTTAGTACACAATGAGTAAACCTCCGATATTATATTTCGGCAAAAATCGACGTGCGTTTCAGCGCAAAACATCTGCTCAATTTATTACGGGCGGAGGCAGCGATCGTATTACACCATTTACGGGCCGTAACTGAATTAATGAGGTTTACCGAGCTAATACCCTAATCCCTGACGAGGCGCAAAAACCGACGCCGCACCGCGCTAATAAATGTACGACAGCGGAGATTAATAACAGTAATCATCAGCTAACCCAGATATGAGAAGGGATTGATAAGTGTATCGCAGGCGGTTGCGGATTTAATCAATCTTCTATAGGGAGTGTCAATGTTGTGTTTTAAAATAGGAAGTTTTCGATGGTGTCTGTGATGCTTTGAAGACTTTAAATACATTAGTGTCTAAAATAGTATAGCATGGTTACAATACAAAGAAACACCAGTATAATAT
The DNA here is from genome assembly GCA_944548615.1 of Micropterix aruncella. Classification (NCBI taxonomy): domain Eukaryota; kingdom Metazoa; phylum Arthropoda; class Insecta; order Lepidoptera; family Micropterigidae; genus Micropterix; species Micropterix aruncella. The sequence goes on along the minus strand of OX155955.1, from coordinate 19,857,430 downwards.
TAGGGAATGGGGGGCATAGTAGGGTAGCGGGGCATTTTATATATTTTTTTTATTGTGATTGTGGTATAGAAACATGGAGTTTTACAATGTATTCAGTGCCGCACAACGAGCATTCTTGTCGTACAGTATTTATTTTTTACAACAAGATTGCATAGACATTCAACAATACATTAAAAAAACATATGTTATAATAATAGTACAAAATGAGTTAGGTTATGTATGAAAAAGTTAAATTAGGTAGGTATAAAGAAATATTTTATTAATATAATTATAATGTAACAGAAAAATAAACAATGGAATAGCAATAGGTACCTCAGAATAAAATTTTGTCTCGTAATAACTTTTTAAAAAAAATAGTGTACACATAGTTAATAATAATAATAATAAATTTTCATATTATAACCAAAAAACACAGTAGATAAAACAAAAATGTGGTGTCCTTCAAATAGTCCATTGTCAGTCGGACCGTTGAGGAGACCGTTCCTACCTATTTAAGGGGCTTGTAAATGGATAACTTTTGATACAACCTACGCAAAGTACTTTCGCATGGACTACTTCAATGTAACGATAGAAAACAAATAATAACTGGCAACAGATAAGGAAAAACGATATATGAATGTTACCGAAATATATAATCTGAGAGAAAATGGACTATGCTCTCCTTCATCCTAACACCTAACTCATTTACATTCTTTGACTGGCTTTAAGTTGATTAATGCCAGTCGATTATTCTCATATTCGCAGCATCCATGGAGCAGGTGTTCCTAATCTACACATAATGTGCATCTGGTATATCTACCTGACTAGTTTGGTATAATGTAATCTAATATAATGAAATTTTGTTATTATGGTGCATGTGGATAAAACTAAGACAGACAAATAGCAAAAATAACCAAACGGCTTATAACCGAGAACCTATAATAGCTAGACTGCCCTTATGAGCCAAAATACTACCTAAGCTAGAAATTAATACTATATCGGATAAGGCCATTACCATCCATCTAAGACAAAATATTCGGTAGAGATGACCGTAGGTATTAGATTTTGGAAATTTTATATGTTTCCGTACATCAAACAGAATGAGATATATTTCCCTGAGGAAAAAAAATAAAATCCTAAGGTTAAGTTATATTATACTCGGTAGCCAATGTCTAAATAAAAATATTAAAGTTATAAAAGATTTTAACTAATTTTTAGCCTAGTTTCGATATAAAGATTATTACAGGAATAAACAAATCAAAAACGATTTTTTCTTCCATTTTCTTTTTTAGTATGATGAACAGAATTATTACTTTGTATTAAATGCCCGAGCGTTTCGGACAAACCATGTATCTATATGTCTTTCAATGTATACTATAAACAATTTCCAAACATAGGTTCGTCTTTAGTCGATTTCAGTTCCATTACAATATAAGCCTATTACAATCATCGCAATCTGACGTAAAACCTACTAGCGGACTAAATTCGAAATTCGAAGTGACAGTAGCATTAACTTTAAATTTTCCTTAATAAAATCGTAATATAATGAAATATGGGACACAGAAGGAGCCTCCTCAAAGGTTGTGCACATTTTCAACAAGTCTGCGGCCATGAACAATCCGGTGTCTTTGTAAACGGTGAAACTAACTAGAGTTGTCAACTACAACGGGTGAACCCGTCACCTCAGGAAGTTTTAACGATTAGTTGTTCTATCTCCCTGGAGTGAGCGCAGAAGACTTGGACAAAACAGTCCACCGTCAAGCTCCGCCACAAACCCGTAAGAGGCCAACGACGCCTTAACCGTGAGATAGCCAGGAGTGTTACCCAGCGGGCTTACACTCACGCCCTTACTTCCAATTGCGACCAGATTACTCCAGTCTCTCCATTGGTTACGAGTTCGAGGTCGCTTGCGCCGTCCTCTCCTTTACGAAGCGGTGAAACGGTGTATACCGAATCTATCGCGGACCACGGCATTCTTTGCCCGGATGTTCACCCAGGATCCGGTAGCCGATGGTCGTTTCAAGGGCAGTCGCCGTAAGGTCCGCAACCACCCCCGCTCTATAGGAAACAGTACTGCTTCCAGACTCCCCCGACTGTTATTAGTCAGAGTGCGCAATCGATTGGCTCACGCCGCACGGTGCGCAGACCGTCCAGGAGCGCCAGAAGGTTAATTCCTAGGGGAAACTAGCCCTAAGGCCAGAGTCCTACCCAGGCTCCCACTTCATGCGTGGAGGCCGTCGGATGGGTGTTGATCCGTGAGTGTTACTAACCCTGAACAGAATGGGTCTTCGTGGCCAACTCAGCAAGGGCCCCTTAACTCCCAAACGTGAGTCTAAACTCAACTGCCAATCCTTCTACCACCGGGCCAAAGGACACTGTGACAAGATGCCGAGCTAATCACGTCCGCTGGGGCTACCCAGCGAATCCAACATATAACTATGGAACACTGCAGGATGAAAAGCACCTCTTATCCTGCCCGCAGTTGACAACACCCATTACACACCGGAACCTACAAGAGACGAACAAAAACACGATATTTATGGAGACATGTCCTAACCTGGCCCGGACACGTTAACTAACTAACTAACTAGCGCACTAGCCTAAAATATAACAATAAAAAGGAAAAGCGATAGTTGGTGCTTATTTAATAGGCACGCCGCTAAAATAATTCATATGGCGTAATTTATGGCGTCGATGTTGTCAAAGTCGCAAGTAATAATATATTGTAGCTCACAATAATGGGGTCAGGCGTTGTGCACAATGCCGATAAAAATGTAAAGCGAGCCTATTTCCGAGCCATTAGCATTATTTTGATAGAGCGTCGAACAAAACCAACAAAGGAGCAAATGCGTGATTCGCCCTCACCGCATAAATTCAGACTATTAAGATTAGAGAAAGTACGTCTAGTGGCGCGGCCCCACACAAAAATAAAAATCCCAGCGGGAGTCGAATGGATATATTTCCAAATATTCGATACGATCAAATGCCGAATGACAGATGGCAGATTTGCTTGAGAAAATGCCTAGGGGCACGCTATAATAAATCAAAATATAATAAGGATAATTGGCATATTAGTGAATATTACTGTTTTGGTAGTAATATATCTCATCTAATTTTATTACGTTTTTTAAAATGTTTATACCGTTAGTTCCGACCGATATAAATAACATTTTACCGATGTTAAGAAGATTTGGTGATAGTCGTAATAACGCGCTATCAACATACCGCAGAATTATAACAAAAGAATAGGTGGTTCATTTAAAAAATAAAATATATCGAAACTGACATTCGATATTTATTTTATTAAGTAAGTTAAAATGTGTCTGTTTAGAAAATAATATAAAATATATTCTATAATCTCTTTTAATTTATTGCTTGTAGTATTTTAACATCATTTCTTTCTATTATTTATTGACTATCAACCTGACTATAAAACGTGATTATTTAATCCCTTTTTTAATTATTGCCTTTAGGATATTTTTTCTCTATTATTTACTGAATATCTAATTATCATTTTGATATCATATATTTTTTTTTCATTCTAATCATTATTATTATATTATTTTTCACTATTATTTTTTATTATTATTATTTTCTCCAACACGATTATACAGTATTGGGAATCGTAACATTATTCTGTTATCTAGACTAAAACTCTCTTCAGATACATACTGCTTGTTCATTAGAGCTATTACATACATTATTTCCTAGTTATATTACTTATTAAGTGTGGGCACAATTCACAACTTACAAATAGTCTGGTCTACCTTGGTACGGACTTCGTCCTAGTTAGGCAGACTTTGTAGATCACCCTTTCCAGCATTTTATTCCAGATATAAATTTATTCTCATTCTTATTCTATTCAATGGCACATCTAATTATAATTTTATTAAAACTATTACATATATTAGTACTATACAATAATTTTCCTAGCGAATTTCTGGCAAGATCGCTCCTGCTCCTATCCAAAAGCAGTTAATTAAAGCATATCATTTGCAAAATGACAATATTGTTATTGTTACTGTCTGTGCAGCATATTTATGCATCATCTATGGCAATACAAAATCCACATACACATCCATATTATCATACCTTGTGAAGATGAATCAGACGATGATATACGAGTAATGAGGGGAAGTCCTGGTGCCCTATCTGAAGTGAGCACCGCGACGAGATTCCAGGCGCCTGTCACGCAGTGCCCTACATGTAACTTATCGCATGCGATAAATCGCTGCGGATAATCGCATGGGGCGGCGTCGACATGCGATCACCCGACGACAACGCCTTCGTAGCTCGCGGAGGCTAGTCAACTTATAACGGATATATGGAGTATTCAAATCAAATCAAATTAAATCATATCAGTAAACATGAATTAAAGATATATTAATTTTGAAATATTAATAGAATTAAAGAAATATTAAATTAATTAAAGAAATAATCAACAAAAAAAGCAAATGTATTAAAAAATAACTAACTTCACATTGTCATATCAATATTAATAAAATTAACTATAATAATAATAAGAGTGTAGGTAGAAGATACATTAATAGAAGTACACATTTAAAATAGTGTAATATCTATCACTCAAAGATATCTAAAGTGCCCTTTAGATCTGTCAATTATAAAAAGCGGGTGTGCGACAGCTGTTTTTAAGACTATTTAGCTGATTAGGGGCTTTCAGACATCCAGACAAGAAATAGAAAGCACGTATTCTAACGCTTTTATTAGCTTAACCTGTATATATGTATGCATCTATCATCTATGTAACGGAATCTTTCAAGTTAAATTCCACTAACTTCCTGGCCGATGACAATGCAATAATTTTATATTTTTGACCTAATATCCTGACCAGGAGCATCAGGATAATTAGAAAAATATACTGATTTTACAGGTCAGGCGTATAACCGGCCATATAATGAGAGTAAATATTGTCCTTCTTTATAAATAACTAGCTGACCCGGCGAACTTCGTACCGCCTATCAGTCAATGAATGTCGTGTTACAGATTAGCTGAACTTAATTTATGATTTTATGAAAGTAATACAATGAATATAAAAAAAATATGAAGCTCACTACTTTATTAAGATAATAACGCAAAAAGAAATATAAAAGCACAAAAATTAAATATATCAATCGCGTGTCAGCAAGATATGATTGAATTAAACTATTTACATATTGTGCAGCATTGGATGCACTCGGTTTAATTCTCTTCATTGAAGCACCTTGTGATATACGACATTTTTTGTTTTTTTTTATCAGGCGCAAGAATAAATAAAGCGGATGATTTGCCGATTTGTAAACATGCCACGTACAACTGTTTGACCATGAGAAAAACACGGATTTGCATTTTGTATGGGACAATGTTTTTTCTTTAATATTAGTTTTTCGTCAATTTTCCAATTTTCCAATATTAGCTTTTAATAGTTATTCTGCTACTTGGGACGGAGACAAACATAACAAATAAAAAACCATGAAAATCGGTCTAGCCGTTCTCGAGTTATAAGTGTTCAAACAAACCCGACTTTGTTTTATATATATATATATATATATATATATATATATATATATATATATATATATATATATATATATATATATATATATATATATATATATATATATATATATATATATATATATATATATATATATATATATATATATATATATATATATATATATATATATATATATATATATATATATATATATATATATATATATATATATATATGTATATATATATATATATATATATATATATATATATATATATATATATATATATATATATATATATATATATATATATATATATATATATATACTTTTTTTAGAATTGATCAATAAGATGATTATAAAGTAAATAATTATAAAAGCCACTTACATCGTGACGAAGGATTCCCTTGATATATATATATATATATATATATATATATATATATATATATATATATATATATATATATATATATATATATATATATATATATATATATATATATATATATATATATATATATATATATATATATATATATATATATATATATATATATATATATATATATATATATATATATATATATATATATATATATATATATATATATATATATATATATATATATAGATATATATATATATCGAAAATTACGCTTTAATAGCAATGTGAAATAAAAATATTTTTTTTTTTTGAAATTTTAAGTTATTGACAAAAAAATATTTTGAAAATTTGTGGGGTGCTTGATATCAATTGTTATATATTTCATTGGTAGTAGCTATTTGTAGATATAGAGTTATTATAAAAATAAAGTATAAAGCATCTCACGTTTATTTTTCTTATTTTCACCTCTTTCTTATTTTAAACTTATTCAAAATCATTAAACTATATTGAGTTAGGGTACTTTCTATCGCTGTTGAAAAATATATTTATATTTTAAAATGATTTTTATAATATATTTTTTGCTATGATTCCTGACGTTATCCTGTGGAAGGCTGCCGTTCGCAAAGGTAGGCTTATTCTGAGGCTAGTTTCAAATCCCGGATGTTGTGTAAGTGGTACATGGTGCGTGCTTCGCTTGAGTCCGTGAATGGTTTAGAGTGACTGTTTTAGCAAAACGAATACACGGTGGCACTCGGAAGCATTTCCACATAGTAAAATTATACATCCCAGAATGGAAGCACGAGTGCTAGCGAACTACGAACGATTACTAGAAACTGAGCTTTCCTTATAACATAGATCGCAAAAGATAGCTTATAATATTGGATTCCCCACCTGCTTAGGGTTCGCGATTTACAGTTGTAGTCGCTGCTTATTTCTATCGGTGTCGCCACAGGAAATCGCACATTTGTCAGGACGAGGTGGGCGAATCGACGTCGTCCATCAACGGGCCAGCGACGGTAATACTTCCAGGGTCGCTGATGGCATTACATCTTCGTCTCTCTCTCACTCTCTCTCCTTCTTTTACGACTTCGATTTGCCCGTCCCCGCGTTCATTCCGACCCCTCAGATAGATCCAGCCACTGATTTACGATCGTTACATTGAGAGGAACAACATTCTCCGTTCTAATTTATAACATGGGATAGATGAGTGCGGGATAAAAGAAATGTTACTTCTGTTCAAATACTTTTATGAATTGATTAGAGTGTTTGCACCTCATCTACATAAACCATAAAATGAATGACTTCAATTTATTAACCACTAGCTGATATCGGCGACGTCGCTTGGCATAGATTTTTACGCGACTGCCCAACAAAAAAGTGTAATGTGTTCAGGGTTCATCTATGTTTTTCGTTTCTTTATTGCACCATAATTTCTATACGCTCAAACCGATTTAGAAGTATGTGGTATTGTTAGAATCGTTATGTCATCGCGAGTGTCACAGGGTATCTTAACTGTCTAAATATCAATCAAATAGTTGTCTAAATGTCCATATCTCTAAATGTCAATAAAATGGATATAAATACATCGCGTTTAGTGTCAAATGAAAGATCTAATTGAGTACATTCCGAAAATATTTACATACAAAAACCACAAATATTTCATTAAAAAAACCATAATAAAATAATTATAAATAAAGTAGTTCACTTTTTGTAACAGCAGTCGTGTTTTTTATTCCTTTTAATATATTTACTTGTCGACTCGAAAAAATTGGAATAAAATCAATTAAAAACCATCATGGTATTCGAATTCTGGTTTATTTAGGAGTCCTTCTAGCGAAGCCTCTAGCTCTAGCCAAGATCTTCTAGCCGAGCCCCTATGTTTATGGCCAGATATAATTTCTGGAGGCCGAAGCAGACTATTTCAGGATACAACACCAAAATACCTTCCCATCAGTTTCTCAATCGTCTCTTCACCCATGGAGCGCCCAACGAATACACCGATCTTGCAATTTTACCCTTGACTGGCTACGAAGACATTTTGTTTACCGACACGCCATTAAAAATTTCAATGGTCTTTCAGTTGGTTGGGGTGAGGCGTCCACCGGTGTATTATTAATGCGATTTAAAGATTTTTTTATTGATTCAATTCAATGGAAATCACCGATGGCAAACATTGGCGGGACCACCCGGTATCTTGATAAATAAGGGAGCGGTATTGCAATTGCTAGACCGGGACGAGTACCAAAGGATTAACAAGGACCGCAATGTAGTACTTCTATCAACATTGCAACTACGCTCAATATGACCACATTGCTAGCATAGTAGTGCATTCATTACTCGCTTATGGAGTGGAACTTAAGGGTCGCGCTATTTATAGGAATCGTGTATATACATGGATAAAAGGGCTGTTCGCACGATAGCCCGTTTATCTCCGGAGAGTTCCACAAGGCAGCTTTTTCGATAATTAGCTATTTTGATAGTCCCTGCTCATGGAGCATCATGGAGGACGTTCGAAAGACCAAAATGCTAGACCAAAATGCTCGACCAAAATGCTCGACCAAAATGTTGTAAATCATGATAATGAAATACAATCCCGAAATCAGCTTCGTTTGGTGAAAAAATCGCTAACAAAGTCCGAACTTATGGCCGATATTGCCGGTCCAAATATTTACAATAACTTAAATGTGACTGTCAGAAAATCCCATAACGTGAGTAGGTTTAAGAGGCGGTTGAAACACTTCCTATTTAAAAGAGTCTTTACTCCGTAAAGGAATTTTAGCATTGCTGTGAAAATGTATCCTTACATAACTTTTGTTTATTTTTCATATTTTTTTTATATTTTTATATTTTGTATATTTTTCATATTTTCAGGGGTTTTTAAAAAAATAATAATAGTTAAGTATATTGAACATTAAAACTTAATATTAAAATGTAAGGCTGAATTTGATATGTATAACTTATTACACGTAATAAAAGCTAAAAAAATAAATTATAAAAATATGGAAGCATCTTTTCCGATGGTTCCTACCAAAACAACTCATTGAAATATGAGGCAATGACGTTATATCGACGAAACCCTATATTTTATCGACTGTTATCATTTTTTATTATTTAATCCAATTTTGCTTATATAAGTAATGGTATATGTCAACAAGAAACAAGGTTTTCTTTCTACATACAAAACTCGACTTATGCACATTAATTGAGACCAAAAATATACCAGGAGAATTAGTGTTTCTCGAGAAAGTTATTCATGTTATTCTATTATGTTACTCTATTAATCTATTATTCTATTATGATCTATTATGATCTATTATTCTATGAAAGTTATTCTATTATGTTAAATTCATAATCAATTAATTAAATGCACTTATTCTTTGCCACGTTTGTTTCTCACATGTACGATAAAGGAGAGGGAGATAGCGGTTTATTAGTATCGAAGCGCATCTCCTTGACACTTATTGAAAATAGCCATTTTAAAGCAAGACGGAAAAAATATTTCACGGTGATGGTTTTGCTAACTTACGAAAATCGCTTGGAATTCATATAAAATTAAGTACGCATTGAACCTACGCACAGAAAAAAACGTTTATTGCGGCGCAACGCGGTGCGTGCGCTTGCGTCGTTAATCTTTGATCTATCTACGTGACTGTTAACATTAAATGTAAGGCCTTTGTTGATTGGCTGACACTAAATCGATAGTTCGAACGCAAGAGAAAGAGACTCATTACGGATCTGAATTTATCAAAATGTTATCACAATATCGTATCTACTTATATCGTAATATAACCAGTGATTTTTAATAATTTAATTTGGGATTTTTTAAAATATAAATAGTCAGGTATAAATAAATCGCGCTCTGGGGAGGGCAATTTCACTGATACTGCTAAATTTCATAATTTATTGACTGACTTCAAAAAAAGGAGGAGATTATCAACTCGGTTGTATCTTTTTTTTATGTTTGTTACCACAGAACTCCGTCATTTATGAACCGATTTGGAAAAATCTTTCCAAAAATCGAAAGGATATACTTCCATATTGGTCCCATTTATATCAAAATCCTGTTCTGATGATGGGATCTATAAGAAATTGAGGGAACTCCTCTAATATTATCATATGAAGTAGAAAATTTACATGCTGGTTCAGTTCCGATGATATTGATGTTTTTTTATAGGCATGACTTGATTCCACACCCAGGTTTGGCTTCCGACAAAGGGACTCTTCAACAGTCAACAGGACAAACACGAAATTTTGTATACGCATTTCACTATGACGTAGCTGCTGCACCCAGGGTTGGCTCCGGACTAGGGGACTCCTCAATGGTCTACAGCACAGACACGAAATTTTGTATATGCATTCAATTACAACAGCCCGTTCTAAGTTTCACCAAGACAGGACTGCGGCACCTAGGTTTGGCTTCCAGCGAGGGAACTCCTCAACGGTCATTCGCACAGACATGAAATTTTGTATAGGCATTCAATTGTCATAGCCCGTTCTAGGTTTAACCATGACATGGCTGCTGCACTTATAACAATTTTTGGAGTCGGTTTTTTTGGTAAAATTTTAGATTATTTACATCAATATTCCAAGCGTTAAATTATGTACTTATACATACATTGCTCTTTGATTACCCATTCTTTTGCGGTAAGTTTGAGTTGATATCATAATAACCAAATGTTTATATTTGGTATATTCTATATCTATTATATACCAATGATTGTAATATTAAATATGGTCGTATTGTCAACAGGTCGATTACATCGCAACTATGCAGCTACAGAGAACATCTCGGTATCACATCTCTCCCACCAGACGGATGCCGGCCGACGCGATAGTCGAAGGTGTCGCTCAGACCTTTACCTTTTTACCTGTGTCGCCGAGCAACACCTGTTCACCCGATAGTTACGCCAGTCACAGAGACAAAGAGTCCTGAAGTCGTTACTGGGTTAGTGGCGCATACGCTTTCATCGTCCTGGAATGAAACATTATACATTTGGCCGTATGTTTGTTGGATTATTTGATTTTTAGTTTTCTATTACGTGCAAGCTATAAAACATGCAAACGTTTATATTGATACTTTCCTTCATACACTTTTAATCTACTGAATCTGCGTCCTTGTACGTGGACTCGTTTACGCGATATTACGAATTGAATATGTCACTAAACGCATAGTTTGATACATTTACATACATTAATTGTTGATTATGTCGAGCGATAGATTTTTCTTTTAATCCACTCCAAGGGTAGTGGTTTATTCTGTTAGATTCCATCAATAAATTTAAATCATAATCCATATATGTTTATAGCAGTCAGCCCATTATAAACGAGCCTTAATTCTGGTATAAAATATTATGTCAAATCGTGTCTGCCTTTGGTGAATATTTCTTTTATTTATATAGGTACTTTTACCAAAGCGTCTCTTTTACAAACGATTTTCAGCGTAAATCTAACCTCCATCAACCTTCGCATAGTGTAATTTGCTGTTACAACGATCAACGTCCTAAAGTCAATCCAATATCCATCCAAAACATATCGATTAAAAGTCGAACTCTAATGTAGGATTCGTAATGAATGCAAGCCCCAAAAGTGGAGCAAAAATAATAATAAAAAATACTTTAACGTCAGTCAACCCTTTCACTATCGGCACGTTTCATTGTTTGCGTTTTCCGAGCCGATCAGCGTTAATTCACACCAGAATAATTTCGCGCTGATCCAGGTAGAAAGGGTTCAAGCGGTCGCAAATAACGCCGCACAAAGCAGTCGATTTTTTCTCTCTTTTCAATAATGGCGCAGCCATCGAAGCGACAAGTCGCCCTTTTTTGTGCGCGCTCCCCGCGGCGTGAATTTCGAATAAAACAATCGGGACCTTTCTGTATGCAAACTACCAATTAATTTAAATGATTTCGCGTTCAATATTTTCATTCATCGACATGTTCACGTGCCGGTGCATTCGTTTCAACGGCTGCGCTTGATTCTACACACCATACAGAGTTATCGTGTGTGCTTAATTAGTAGAACCAATAATAAACCGCAAACATGCCGTTATTGCATTGAGTGCTTTGTCTACGGTTGTTTATTTATATTATATTTTGAGCATACGGCAGTATATATATCATGTCCCAGTTTTTGACGATAAACTGTGAGGTGGTGATAGCTGAGTTCACGACTAGCCTATAGCAAAAAAAAGTTCAAGTAAAAGTCTTCTAATTTTCGAGATATGAATTTGTGAAAACTTAGCATTTTCCGTTTCGAATTGCAATATTTTCCGACAGGTCTTACAAAAAAATAATTGTTATATTATTTCGAAATCTATATGAAATACGCCAACTTTTGAGCATACTTTTCAGTCAAGCATAGGTAATACATTATTTTTTACAGTGAATGGTCAAAATTGAGTAAAATAAAGATTAAACTCATAAAATAATGCTTCAACTTTGTTTTTTGTTATATCTGAAGATAAAAAGTCTTACTATTATAATAGTTAACATGACATCGAAAATACTAAACCGAGTCGACCATTTCCGAAAAAAAAAGAATTGCCTAAACTTACACCTGAACTTTTTTTTAGCTATAGGCTAGTCGTGACCTCAGCTATCACCACCTCACGTTCTATCGTCAAGAACCGGGACATTCTGTATACATACAAATCTTAACCACAGATAGTAAACATAATAAAAGATTAAGATTACAAAAATAGCATATAATAAATATCTTGGATTAGGTTGCGTAACAGAAGCTTGAGCAAATCATAAATTATAGGGGTTTAAGGAGCATCATAAAGTACTAACCCACCAACAGGAATGAGGTACATGCCATATTATTGTACCTACCTTAGTGTATACATGAGTTCACACATTGGGCAGTTATGTTCAATTTGATTGAATACATGAGATGTTGGGCTATCATAACTGCTAATGATAGAAAGGCACTGAAACGATGCAAGGTAAAAAAATAGACGACACACATGATTATTTGTATTAGAAATTGAAAATCACTCACCTGATTTTCCGTACTGTTCAAGAAAGGGTCATTTCTAAAATCGTTTTGGTCAAAATGACATATGGAAAAGTGAAATCAAAATGATAATTAAAAGCATCATTTAGTTTTCTTTGAAAGTTGTTGAAAATTAATTTTATTCTATTATCGAATTCTTTAAAAGAAAATATATTAAATAATGCCCTATTTTTCTTTCGGTGTTTTTTTCCGCACTTTCAGTAGCGCTCTCACAATTTTAATTAATTGTGTAGTACATGAAGTAGTTCCCTGCTAGGTATTTTTTTAATCTGTTCTAAGTATTCGAGTTACTACTGTCAAAAAATCAATATACAACTACATGCTTAATGTCTATATAGCTTCACTTTTCCCCATTATCTGAAAAAGATTAGGATATATATTTTTTATTACTTTCCTGACGACCTATCGGAAAGGAAAGTATTGTGATCGCGCTAAAAAAAAATTTTGAGATGAAGATGGGAATATATATTTTGAGACTCCCTGAGACGATTGAGACTATTTCCAGACCGATCTCTGTCTGTATGTATGTCTGTATGTCTGTCTGTATGTATGTATTCTTCCACGATAGCGCCCAGACGCTTAATCGGATTGAGCTGAAATTTGGTATATAAGCTTCTGTTAACCGTCGGAGGAACCCATTAGTTTTTGGAGTCCCTACGCCCTACGGTTGTGGTACCTCCCATACAAATTTGGGGTTCCCGGCGAAAAAATTGTTTCCGCGATAGCGCCCAGACGCTTAATCTGTCTAAGTTAAAATTCGACATAGAAGCTTCTGTTAACCATCGGAAGAACCTATTAGTTTTTGGGGTACTTACGACCAACGTTTGGGGTACCTGCCATACAAATTTGGGGTACTAGAGTAAAAAATGTCGCTGTGTTTTTCCACCTCCCCGGATACTAGTCAGGAAAGTCTTGGGGTGACACAACCGATTTTTTTTTCTTGGTCTGCGTTTTTGTTCAGCTCAGGATAATACATTTTTGTTTTGTAGTTATCGCTCTTATTTTTACACCTACTCTTTATTAGTTCAAACAGTACGGCTATGAGAGCAGCTACCATCTTTAGTATTTATTAAAAGTGTTATAAATCGATTGGAAATCAGTACAGCTATGCACACTGAGAAAAATATAACGCGGTAATAGATGAAATCGCTGTAATATGCGTGTTTCAACTGGGATTACGTATATAACATGGACTGTGGTTCATACGTATGCATTAACATGACGAGTAACGGTGTTGGCGTGACGGTATTTACCATGGCATGGGCATGTTGTGGAACCATTACAGTAATGATACTGCCCTACGCAGTATTGTAGCAATTGCACGTACAGAATGGGAATGTATACTACCGCAATGAAGTAACGTACATATTTCAATGTACTTACATACTAATGTCTGAATGAATCGGCATTATTTGTCGATGTATCCTTACTTACGTAGCTCACAACTACCTAGAATAGTATTTAAACATTTTAATATTGCCTAATATTTTAATATTGCCCTATTATTTTTTCCGAAACGATGCATGGCCCAACAAACCGTAATGATATTTCATTACATCGCGACGTCGAGTTATTGCTTCTAACATGGCAGCATGTCATTTCATACGTAAGGTCATAATTCGGAACATGAATCATGTTGAAGCTACAGTATACTATTATTTTCGTAATAATCGTAAGGAACATGTTAATCCATAAAATTGAGTAACAGAGTTTCAACAAAATTCCTTGTAATTCAACAAAACATTATTCTGTATAAAACCGTAATAACAAAATGGTAATTTTTAAAAATATCCATGTTTTCCTCAGTGTATCTGAAATCCGCAAGAAGAATATTTTGTTAGGGAATTCAAGAAAGTTTTAAAGGTTGTCTATATTTTAAGCAATACGGTTATTTTCCATTTTATACTTTACTGCATTTATTCAAGGCATGGTTAGTTTATAATTCTATATCATTTAGAAGAGGATTTCTGATCATATCTTAAATTTAAAAATTCATTCAACGCAGATTTCACAACCCTATGGGTGCGAGTGATAGTTCCGAGACCATACTTTTAGAATACAGAAATTGTCCATAATATCGATGCCCTAATTCATGTTAACATCTGAGAATTTACCGACACGATCATCAATAATAAGTTTTGTCTTCATATTTTGATAGCGAATAAGATATCCTTGTTTTCAGAACCCAGCCTTTGTAGGACCACATTTATATCAAGAGCGGATGTTGCTCTACCACCAATCTCGAAGCCTCTTCCAGTTCTTCGGAATCTTGCAGATGATAAACAAAGATGTTTAATAGGATGGGTAATAGTGTACATCCTCGTCGCCCTTTTATTTTCAACACCGTTAAACAGTCAGTATGCATGTCAATTAGGTGCTCAAGAACACCTAGTTCAACCAGGACTTTGTGCAGTTTGTCTTACCTTCCGCAGTCGAAGTTGTTACATAGTCTATGATAACATCGATGTTAAGGATTTGCTCTTGTATGCCATTTCGGAATTTGGTTATCAAGGTAGCTTTTAGCTGCATCCGGTGACTGGAGTAGGATATTTTCTGCGTGAGAAATGAGAGCTATGGATTCGTAACTGTTGCATTTTTTGGTGGACACTTTCTTGCGCAGAGGTTGGAATACTGACACCATCCAGATCTCTGACCATTGCTTTATACTCCGTGTGCCGCGGAAAAATATCAAGTTTTGTGAAGATAATTCAGAAAAAAAGTGCAGGCATTAACAGTGAAACAATCGACCTTATTTTCCTAAGTGTGGCCTGTAGCCTATGGACTGGGTTAGAAATCCATTCTCAGATAGCATTTTCTTTGGATACTTACCAATAAACGAGTAGGAAGAATTCATGGAGTTAAAAACTGATCGGATATTAAAACTAAAATTTTCTGAAATAGAGCTAGCATATTTTTATCTGCGTATAAAAAATGAGTATCAACTGCTTTCAAAGAGTGCTATTGTAATTCTCTTACCATTTGTCACGACCTACTTAAGTTAATTGGGGGTTTTAACTCTCACTACGATTAAATAAAAAAAAAGAACGCCTGAGGAAGTTCGACGAAGAGATGCGAGCAGCCTTCTTATGAACGATTGCTTCAATTTTGATTGCCTGTGCTCAGTTAAGCAGGCTAAAATTTATCATTAAACATCTTTCTATATTATATTGATTTTAATAATCAATACATATTAAATAAACATTGTTTCTTTACTTTGGCGTACCTAAAAAAATTTTGATATTATAGGTGTACCTTGAACACAAATACTTTGCTGAACACTGGTGTAGACATCGGTGGTAATTTTATTTGCTTGAGCAATGACGTTCAGCATTATGAAAAATCACGTTCCGCTACTTTGTCACTTGCGTTTAGTGGGAAAACATCGTTGTGGATGGCGTAGTGTGGCGTGGCAAGATGGTGGTGGTGATTCACAAGTAGCAGTAATGGGGAACACGAGGGGATCAGGGAGGCGTTAAACGCGCGTCGCGGTCCAATATAGACCCGCTCATATATTTGGATTAGCCGCCTTCGTTACACGTCCAGGCGCTTCTCGGTTATGTGAGCAGGGTCGCACTCGGGCTTACTTTGATCCCTAATACATTTTTAAACAATATTATTTTGATAGAAGTCTAAAAACTATACACACTGCTTACTCAACATTGACTTTGTATACCAGACAATGATTTTCAGTATCGATGGGTGATCCCTTGTTTGGGAAAAACGTTTGCGGAACTATCGACGTAGTAAATGAAATCAACGAACGGACTTTAAAACCCGTAAACAATGGTAAAAAATAAGAACAAACTATAAACTTTTTGAGGCCTGTAAAGGATGTAATACCACTGCAATCCCCGGGTGTGTATAAAGTCGAATGCAGTTGCGGTTTAGCCTACGTTGGACAAACGAAACGGCCCATAGCCACGCGACTGACAGAACACATCAAATCTGTTAAAAACGTTCAGCGAGAAAAATCGGCGATCTGCCAACATATATTGGATAGCGGAAGTAACCACTGGATGTAGTTTCAAAATCCCATTGTGCTATCCAAGGAATAATTCTACATTCCTCGCATGATCCGGGAAACCATTGAAATAAGAACCCTGAACTTCAATAGAGACGACGGTTACAAACTCTCTTCTACGTGGAACACTCTTCTTAAAATGTTTCCACCGCCAAAAGCCGAAGGCAAGGACGTGAGACAGGATACAATGAGTGTTGTATGCACGACGGACTTTCGAATTTCGCGCTCGTCGATCCCGCCCCCCCAATGCCGTTAAATTTAAGAAGTAGCGGCAACGGTATGCGGCCTACCCGCGTAACAACGTATTGACTGCTCTTTCAGTCTACCCTGGACAACGGCGGCTGTAACGTCGCCGAAACGTCGGGTGCTACAAAATTCACGCGGTAAACTCGTTTTTTTTATTTTATTTATAATGTCGAATAAGCGCTATAGTCTGCGATTTCAATCTTATTTCCTTATTCCAATTAGGTTTTCGCCACAATAACAGTTTTTTAAATGCTCTTTCACATACTACGGAGAAGAGTCTGCTAAATATGGCTCGGGGTAGTGCTCCTTGATCATAACAAGGATTATGACTCTTAAACCCTTTTCTTCTGCTAGGAAAACTTTTCTTTTTGACCTCTTCTGATCCATCTTGCAATCGATTTCACTGTTATCTCAAAAATCGTTTTAAAAGACTCATCTGGCTGTCAACCATTCGTTATCATTTTCCTCCCTCCTTAAAGTTAAAGCTGGTGTACAACATAGGTCTATATCAGGACCGATTTGGTATGAACTTTTCAGCGCAGATATTACTTCTAATTTATAACACTGCCACTATTACTTGAATTCAGATGACACACAACTTTTAGATGAAATCAACCCTGATGACCCCGGTTCTGCTATTAGTAATCAACCTTGATTTAGAGAGTCTCTCTGCTGGCTCGAATCAGCATCGACTTAAAATTAATCTTTCTAAATCCTGTTACCTCATAATTGGAACCAAATCAGGAAGAATTATCATCGTCAGTTGGTTGCTTCCTAGCATTTTAGTAATTTCCAGTCCGATCCCCTTAGTTTCTGCGGCTCAAAACGTTGGCATTTTCTTTGTCTATCCAATTCGGAGACCATGTTAGCAAAAGAGTTAAATAGGAATCCCGCTCTCAAGGTCCTGTACAGAATACGGGACTGCCTCAGCATCAGGGTTAGAATCCTCGCGGCGTACGCTTTAACTATCTGCATTTCAGACTGTGGCGACTCCGCGTAAGACCTGTGTTTGTATAGGAAAAATGAGCGAACACTACAAACATGGCAAAATGCCTGTGATAGTGTCTGTTTTCCTATCCCTCCTCGACAGCATGCCTCTCCTTTACTCCAAGTGTATCTTCGCTCAACATAAGGCAGCATCGGCAAATCTAACTTATATGCTAAAGATCGGGCGGTCTAAAGACCCTTGCTACACCTATTCCAGGATATCCAGGTCCCAGGATATTTATTCGTATGTGATCCATTGGCGTGATCACCATCGTTCCCAAACAGGCGAATACAGGTTTCCGGGGGATAATTTTCTTTTTGTTTGACGATTGTGTGGAATCAGATGGGAGATGGGAATCAGAGGGGCTTTGCGAGACCTATTTATATCTGTATTCAAACTTGCTTAATAAGCAAGCACTCCTATATGAGAAGAGTTAATGAGGACATTTGCGGTTTTTCACATTTATTTAATGTAGCATAGTGATATTTGTTTTTTCCTCTTTATTTTCAACCTAGTGCAATAAATACTTGCCTAATATATACAAATAAAATTTTGTATTTTTCGCGCTTCTTACTTTGGTATATTCTGTAAACCATACTTATAGCCTGAGGATATTCCTATTTTCACTATGTGTGATTTTATCAGGCAACTCTTGTCAAGAGTTGTTTCGATTTAAATTTCTGTTGTACTCTGTATATTGCATTATCCATTATTAGCATTATTATTATGAGACACCATAATTATTTTTATGAGTCTCAACCCACAAGTAATTTTGAGGATAAGCGATGAGAAAATCTTTGTAGTCTCTTATTAGGTAGTTCGACAGTTCAGAAGCTTTCTGGCGTCCATCTACGGAGCCATTACTGTTTACATAAACCGAATTTTTAACTTTTTTTTCTTCGACAGTCAGAGATATAGCTAAAAAAATTAAGAAGGCTGCTTGTTGAGAGGTAATTTCATAACCTGGTCTTTATATGCTGGTTTGGACTGTGTCGCTTTTTATTAATATTGAAAAAGGAAATACCTCATTAGGCTGAACGTATAACATCAAAACTGAGACAATCTTGAAAATGATTTCGACCACTGCATTTTGAATAGCAGGATTACGGAAATAATGAAGAATATTTAAAAATATCTGATTATGAATAAAGTAAACCAGTATCTGTTAGCATACCATAATACGTGCAAGTGTTTAAATGCTAATAGAAACAGGCGAACGCATCAAACGAAAACTATTTTTATAAATGAATATCCAAAACTTTTTCTGTTCGTGAATTACTCGGCAGAGAGCTTTTTCTATAATTTGAACAGATTGGCTTTACACTGGATTAAAGATTTCGTGCAGCTTTCAATACGCCCCTGCACCCACTAAAGCACCTTTAATACAGACACCTTAATAATTGTCAAATAAATTTGGACATAAGCCCATTTTGTTCGCGCCAAAATAGCATCAGGGGCGTAGCTTTTGACGGCCGCTGAAAGTATTAGAGCGAATTTATCCCTCGGAAAGAAGGTATCCCTGCAGTACAAAGTACGGGGTGGAAGGAGGAAGATAGTAATATGGCGGCGCACTTTATTTAAGGCCGTATTTTACTGGCCTCCCTCCACCGACTCATATATCGATGGGGAGGAATTTGAGTTCGACGATGGGAGAATTTGCCCGAATAACTGTGACTATCGAATAATGAATTTCAGCCTTTGGCGCACGTAGGATTTAAAGATTATTTACTTGCGTGGAGTCTAAGTAGGAGTTTAAGTTATATTCAAACTGTAATTACTTGAAGAGAATCGTTTGATTTGTGCAGTTCTTGCTCAATATGATAAGTATAAAACCGTGGAATTTAAATTGCGCACAAAATTTTAGGGAGTGATTCTACCCATTAAATAGATCACAAAAAACCTTTATAAAATAATAAAGTATGGCACACGGATTATTTTGGACTTAATTGTATCGAATTAAACAAAAAAAAATATTTTCATGATCTATTTAATGCGTAGAATCACCCCCTAATATTTTATGCGCAATTTAAATTCCACAGTATACATACTGGATAGCGATTACCACCCTGATCTGTACAGCCAGTATCTTGTTCCTCATCGGTTTTCTCTTAAGGTTATTTCTCTTCTCTTGGTAAATCCGGTTAGCCTATTTTTTCTATTCTCGGCCAATGACCTCGTTGCTTTATATCAGGTCATTTGAGCGTTTTTTTTTTGTAGATTTACCTAATAATTACTTTACATCTGTATTAACTTTATATATCCGCGTTATATCCTAACCCAGTCTCAACTACCCGTAATAATGATCCTTGATATTCCAAGCAGTATACTTATCTGGCATGCGTGTCTCTGTAAATGTCTTCTTCTCCATATTTTCTTTTTTTTCTTTAAGATGTTGCAAATGACCAGTGATTTTTTATAGGGCCAGCACTGATTTCATGGTGTTGTCTTCTTGAAACTGAACTAATTAAGGCTGTAAAGTCCCCTGAAAAAGTCAGAATAGGTTGCGAGTTAAAGAGTACAACTTCTGTTATCGTTGTTTTTACTACGATGAGAACTGACAAAAGATAACTAGTTTTTCTGTGTTAGGCCATGTTCAAACTTAGAGCGAACGATTATCGCGCGTTCGATCGAAAATTTAATATAGTTGATTAAGTATGACATACTGATATGTATGACAGTTAACTATGTATAGAGGTGATCGTCAACTCTATGATATCTCTTGCACCGCTAAATGCCGTATTATGATCGCCCCGTACATCACCTAGGTACTTTTTCGAGCGAGTGATAGGTATGAAAACAGCTTTAGAGTTTATGCTGTGACCATAACGTTGTAATTAAGCATCTTCATTGCATAGGCCAAAATACAGCAGTTAATAAGTGTATTAGCCCATACTTTATTGTGATTAAAATTACCTAGTTGCAGAAGTAATTTTGCAGTTGCGTAGACCTTAATAGATTTTCCTAGGTCGTTTCATGTCGTACGTGAAAAGCCATCAAACTTGTTGATGCACATCTCGACGCGTTACTTCATGAAGTTTCTCTAATCTTAATTATTATTGTATATTTAAGTAAATGTAAAGATTCAAACGATTTTCTTGTATAATATATTTAGAATGCGAGTCTCCGGCGGCACGACGCTACTTACACGAGATGTCTCCGTGTCGAAATTTGTACGGGAGACCGTTTGTAGGAAGTCGGTTCGGGCGACAGCGTAAAAGCCAATAAGGACGTTTTTATTGCCAAATGGCGTTTCATTTATTGAAACGCCCGGTCGTTCCCTGGTCAGTTTCGCCTTGTAAGTGCCGTTTTACAGCCTTAATTTGCAGCCTCCGGAGGCAATTCCAGATAATATCGCCGCGGCACTCACCGCTCCGCCGCCCCCTCCGCCCGGGGCCAAGTCGGTCGCGCGCAATTTTAAAGCGTTTATATCACGCCGCCGTCGTAAACAACTTTGGCCGGATTTCAGCATTAAACGTCGCCGGGCGAGCGCCGTGATGATCGCAAAAGATCATAACGAAGTTGCGTCTTTCAATACTTTCATATCACATGTTCGGCCATGTATCAATTTATATAGGATTTCTCATAAAATAGACGTTATCAAAAAACGTTTTATGAAACAACTCCACTAGAGTGTATGTTTGAGGCTAGAAACGTACGAGGTCAGACTGAATCACTTTAATATTGGTCCATTGGAGAACAGCCGTACCATGGCAAATATGATACTGCTACACAAAATAATTCACTGCAATGTGACTAACCCGTATTTTACAGAGATCCTGTAATTTTACGTAGGGTAGAGTGGGGTCACTTGAACCGCGGGGTGAAATATAATGGAAGTTTTGGGGATGCCAGCTGAGTCGGCGGATCAAGTACGAAAATTCGCCGCGGCACCAGTTGCCAAGTCGCATTCATTGCGTACGCATGGATGCCATGTTTCATTTTCGCGCTAAAAGTAAAAGATCGATACCGTCATATCTTTGGTCTCACGCACAATACCTTGCTGGTACGGCTACATAGTAAGTATATTTTGACTACATAATAAATGTATTAAGCAATTATAATGTCAAGAATGTGTTGTATTTCACATATTTAAGATAAATCGTAAAAACATAAAATAATAAATATTAAAACAGTTGAGCCAAAAGCGCCTTTTTTTTAATTGTTTACATGTTTGTTTTATTTTTATTAAAATGAAGACTTACAAAAGGAAAACTTAAAGGGCTAATACCTCGAAAGATCACCTAAAAGAGGCTGCAGAAGATTTAGTTAGACCGCTTCCTAAAGCAAAGATCGCTTCGACGAAAATGCAAAAAAGAGGAAAGATGAGAAAAACGATTTTGTTTTCTAGGAAATTTCAATATATGTTATATACATGTAGACATACGTACATGTGGGTACGTATGTCTACATGTATATAACATATATTAAGTTGCTGAGATAAGTTGTTTAATTAGTTTTTTTTATATTACAACGGTTAGCTGTAAGATATCGGAGAGCGATAAGCCCAACATTTGTATTAACATAAAATTAAATTTAGGTTTTTTTTTCTACAATTGTTAGTGTTTTTGGTACACTAGAGTTTTTTCTTTCTTACTTCACATAACGATCACGTGAATTCGCGTGAAGAGCACGCGATTTCGCGTGAAGATAGCACGCGTAAAGAGCACCGTGCCCCTACAATGAATCCGTTTTATTAACGGCGTAATTTCAGCCCGTAGTATTTGATCTCTCAAGTGACGCATAAAGAGAATAAGCAGCTTAAATTGTCAGTGTCGGAGGTTACATTATCGCATGAGGTGCCGTTCGGCGTGTCGTAAGTTAGCGTCGCGGCGCGGCGCGACGGTGCGACACCAGCGTCGACGCGGCAACGGCATCGGGACAGAATACGTAATAAGAAATGAAGAGATAGGTCTATTCGAATATTGAACTACAGTCCACTACCACAGTATACCAACCAGTAGGGGTACGTCCCGACGAACGCCTTTAGTTAGCATTACGCGCAGGTAAAGGCTGGCGAATTTTTCGGACGTTTGGACATCTGCGTGGGCCGATTAGCGGGACATATGACGACCATACCCGAGCCCTTAATACTCATGACTTATTCGCTTCGTTTTCAATTTTGTTTTAAGAGAACCTACTGTCTGGTATACTGTGACACTACTGTGATCCCAGCGATTTCTTCTTATTTTACTTAAGAATGGGCGTTTATACATTTAGTTAATTATGCATCTTCTCTTGTAATTGAATATTATGAACTTGAGAACTCTTTAAAAAAGTCTCCTTGAGTCTCGAGACTCCTTGACTGCAAGATCAGCAATAAGCCATTCAAAAAATATTAGTGGATTCTGTTTACAATAAACTTACTTGAATGCAGAGTTAACTTTAAATACTACCTATAACAAACATTCCTTTTTATGATCCTATTAAAGTTACAAATTTAATGTAATAAATTAGATATTTTTGAAATTTTAGGTAAGTGAGTACTTGTGCTGTTTATGATGTTAAGAAATTCGGTTAGTCCTGTGTAATGACCCCCCCCCCCCCCCCCCACCCCCCACCCCCTAACCTACTTACCAACAGTATTTTTTTCGTAGCGGTTACGTCCTTGTCTACGATATTTGTTGCAAAATAAGTCGCTGAGCTTACAGAAGATTTTCCATGACTCCCCGAGAAGAAGTCCCGACGGTCGTCCGAGTCGATGATCTTCCATAGTATCTTCCTAGATTTGCTCTATTGTCTCCCCATTTACTATCGCAGTATCCAGTCGCTGGACTTAATTTAGGCCTACATGTAGATACTCGTGGTATAGATTGTTTAACACATTTTCAAGATCGTTTGCTGTCTCTGCAAGTCTTAGGAACGATAAATTGATTCAGACGCCATCCATATGTGATTAACCGTTTATACCAAAGTTACCCATACTTTCTTGACCCATAGACCCCTTGATGTTTTCCTTAGACCCCTACCTAAATTTTCCTTAACTTACTAATATTAAAAGTTTTTAACACCTGGAACAGCACTGACCGCCTAATAGGGTTTTTGGTAATGTGGACAGTTGTAAAAAATGAAAAATATGTCCAATTCTTATTTGTTCATTTCTAAGCGTCCACGACCTAGAAGTACGAAGCATTTGGGAAAGCCGCACATAAGTGCACATGTAGCACTATCTCGCTTGCTCATTCATGTGGTGCGTTTATCTTACTCCTTCGCACGGATACCCCTTGCGCTGGCCTCTTCAACCGACTAGTGATGCAATTTGAGTTGAGTGTTGATTTCATTCCGTGATACTTGTGACGCGCGCGTTTGTTAATTGCTGTTATTATAATTTTAAATGTACTATGCTGTATACAAAATCTGTTTAAGAAGGGATACGACATTAACGGATCGCCTGAATGCTTATGGTGACCTGCCTAGATGGAGTCCACTAACGTGGACCCCCGTTTACATCTCGTGCACTCCGATTTTTTTTTCGCTTACATGGACCCCCTGCGAATCGAAATCGACCCCTAGGGGTCCATATAGACCACTTTGGGAATCACTGGTTTATACCAAGATTACTCCAGTAGACTGTTTTAAATATAATAATAAATATAATATCTTCAGTGCATTGTTAAGTATTCGAGTTTCGTGGATATGATATATCCCTTTAGTAGGTAAGGATCTCTCGATTTTAAGATCTCTCGATCAGAATATTAGTTATCGCGGAGCTTTGGGGCAGAAACGTCGTGTAAGATGTTAATAATTTTCCATTAACTGACACCAATGTTTGATTGTTTCAATTAAAAATATTGTAGAATCTAAAATCCTTAAATGTGTGCCAAAACCAGTCTATAGTTTTTCTTTATATACATAGTGTTCGAGCGACGTTTACTGCTCACTCATTTAATTATGGCTGGCTGTCGGCGTGCAAACTCCGCTCATTAACAAGGCCATATTACGGCCTAACAGTGAACTCGTAGGCGGGTTGGTGGATTTACACCAGCGCTGGGATATTCAAGGGGAAACTGGTTACTTGCGGCGTCGGTAATCGTCGACGGGTTGAATCCACATAGCATCTTTGTCGTGACAGTTTTACTCCTTCGCTAAATTTAAAATGATGTACTCGTATCAGTATCAGTATCAATTTATTCATTGAAATATACAATAGCATAAATAATATTATCACATAAATCTAAGTATTGCATATTTCAATTCCTCAGTTATTGAAAATTTGATTAAATAAAATAATGTAGACAAAATATGTTTTTCATATTAGCAATGTAAACGTGAAATATCATTAAAAAAACAATTTAATACAAAGGTCAAACATTATACGACAGGAAAAATGATACAAGAAGATATAAAAACAGATATACAATATAGGTACAAAGTGTAGTAACGCCCATGGGAGTATTTTGAGAAACAATAAATTGATTTTTGATCATTCCTTGTATTTTTTCTTATTCATTCCGGAAGCGGTCAGTGTGGCCTTCGTGTATATTGTTAAGTAATTATTCTATACATGTGTTTAACAATTTATCAAGATATTTGATTTCAACCACAACCTTTTCAACTCTTGCTATGACCAAATGATGCCTGCATGCCAAATTTTAATTCAATCCGATTAAGCGTTTGGGCGCTATCGTGGAGGAATACACACACAGGCACAGAGAGACAGACAGACATACAGACAAAGGCACATCT
Source organism: Micropterix aruncella (assembly GCA_944548615.1). Taxonomy (NCBI): domain Eukaryota; kingdom Metazoa; phylum Arthropoda; class Insecta; order Lepidoptera; family Micropterigidae; genus Micropterix; species Micropterix aruncella. The sequence continues at coordinate 19,831,613 of OX155955.1, read as the reverse complement.
TGAGGTGTCGACTACAACGGGCGAGCCCGTCACCACAGGACGTTTTAACGATTAGTCGTTCTATCGACCTGCAGTGAGCGTAGAAGACTTTGGACAAAACAATCCAACGTCTACCTACGCCACAACCCGTAAGAGTCCAACGCCTTACCGCGAGTTAGCCAGGAATAAACCCGGCGGCTCGAGATACTCGCGCCCTTACTTCCAATTGTGACCAGATTTCTCCGGTCTCTCGATTGGTTCCGAGTTCGAGGTCGCTTACTCGGTCCTCTCCCTTACGAAGCGGTGAAACGGAGTACACCGAATCTATCGCGGACCAAGGCGTCCTTTACCCGGCTCTGAACCGGGATCGGATGGCCAATGGTCATTTCAAGAGCAGTCGCCGTAAGGTACGCAACCACCCCCGCTCTATAGGAAACAATACAGTTTCCGGACTCCCCCGACTGTTAGTCGGAGCTAATGGGAGCTAATGGGCCCTTGCTGAGTTGGCCACGAAGACCCATTCTGTTTCAGGGTCGGTCACACTCACGGGTCAACACCCATCCGATGGCCTCCACGCATGGGGGGCGAGCCTGGGTAGGACACTGGGTCAACCAGTCTCCCCTGGGAACAATCCTCTGGCGCTCCTGGACGGTCTGCGCACCGTGCGGCGCAAGCCAATCGATTGTGCTCTCCGACTAACAATCGGGGGAGTCTGGAAACTGTATTGTTTCCTATAGAGCGGGGGCAGTTGTCTACCTTACGGCGACTGCTCTTGAAATGACCATTGGCCATCCGATCCCGGTTCAGAGTCGGGCAAAGGACGCCTTGGTCCGCGACAGATTCGGTGCACTCCGTTTCACCGCTTCGTAAGGGAGAGGACCGCGCAAGCGACCTCGAACTCGGAACCAATCGAGAGACCGGAGAAATCTGGTCACAATTGGAAGTGAGGGCGCGAGTATCTCGAGCCCGCCGGGTTTATTCCTGGCTCACTCGCGGTAAGGCGTTGGACTCTCACGGGTTGTGACGTAGCTGGACGTAGAATGTACTGTCCAAGTCTCTACGTTCACTGCAGGGCGATAGAACGACTAATCGTTAAAACGTCCTGTGGTGACGGGCTCGCCCGTTGTAGTTGACACCGCAAGATGTTAGTCGGAGTGCACAATCGATTGGCTTGCGACGCACGGTGCGCAGACCGTCCAGGAGCGCCAGAGGTTTGTTTCCCGGGGGAAACTGGTTTCTCGCCCCCCAGATTCTGGGGGGCGAGACAAAGGCACAGATGGACTTTCATCTGGAAATGGACCTAATAGTCTCAGGGGGGCTCAAAATGAATATGTCCATCTTCATGTCGGATGTTTTTTGAGCGTTCACAATACTTTCCTTCCTTATAGGTTGGTGGGCCGGGACAATAAAATATGCCTATAGAAAACCTCATCAAACAAATCTGAATGAAGACATATAAGTCTAGATCAGTGATTTTCAACCTGTGGGTCGCGATCTTCTGGGGGGTCGTAAGCTATCTAGAAATAAAAACCGAAAATATTAACCCGGCGAGGATGTGCAGAGATCAATTTTGGTGGTCAGGCAATGGACTGTATTTAGTTAAGGTGTGGTGGGCGCTGAACAGCCACAGTGGAAATAGATCCAGGATTAAGAAAAGGAGTACCTCAAAAAACCGCTTCCTTCCTGATCTTCTCTGGCTGCTTCGCTGATGGGTAGCTACCCAGACGCTGGTCCCGATGAAACAAACTCCCTAAAATGCACGGCACTTCCGGAAGTTATTTTTATGTAATTTTTCTATCTCGGATAGACGAGTATTTCACGACGTGCGATACGATCCGCAGCGCGTAAATTTGATAACTGAATCGCCGACCGCGCAGATGGTCCGAGCGATGACTTTTTGTAGGTACTTATTTATTATAACAGGGTAGGAATAAAATATATTGGAAAACATTTATTTAGGATTAGGGAGGAAAAAACTTAGGGATACACCAGGGGGGTCCAAATTTAACCCTGTTCATATTGTTTTGTGTACAATATTTTGTCCAGCGGGCGTACGCTGGCAAATTTCTCAGTAGCTGGTGAATTTTCCTTTTTTCTCTGAGCTACCACTCAGTCGACCGTCGCTTGGGCATGGAGTTAGTAGAGCGCGAACGCAAAAAGGGTATTCATGACAACCACGACGTAGCAATTTTGTGCCATTTTTCAAGGCAATATATTTCAAAAAATGGCCTCTGGCAGTGTTCTATGCAATGCTGAATATTGTATATTTATGATGAATATATATGAATATTTGCGAGTTGTGTCATTCGTATATTTATCAAGAACACGTTTTTCCGTGTGCTACGGCGAGAGATGATTAATATCTTAAAAGACTGAAATAGTAATTTTATGATGAGAAATGATTGATCTCTTATGCAGTGTCTTGAAAAAAATATTAGTTTTATGAAATAGCTTATTTTTGGTTGATTTTTAAAATATGTAACGGAAAGTCCTGCTCAAGTCGATTATTTCGCAGACTTTTTGTATGTTCAAAATAATAAAACTTGTCTACGCATAATAGTATATTTTTATAAAGAATATTTATTTAGTATCGTATTTGTAAGTGTCATTCCCATGTTTTTTTTACATACCAATTATTACCTTTAAAAAAAATTAATACAGTTCCAATATGACCCTCGACATTCTAAACGTACCCTTTTTGTACCACACCCTCGCTGGGTTAAAGCAAACATTTACAGCTTCGGAAGAGAAACATATTTAGTATGTGTTTTTTGTAATTTCATTTATATAACTGTGTTGATCTAAGATAGAAACAGGTAACTACAGCTTTGAAAGTGAAAAACGGTTAAAACTAATGTGGTTTTTACAAATGTTTAATGTTAAATAATAACATATTTATTTAATTCTTACAGTTGCAGCTGTGGAAGGGACTAAGGGGGGTCGAGAGAACTAAGTTACAGTCTAATGGGGGTCGCAGAAGAGCTTTTGTTTACCATAAAGGGAGTTGCGATCTAAAAAAGGTTGAAAAACACTGGTCTAGAAGAATCGATTAGGCTATTTACCGGCTTCTTTTACTCCAATTATTTAATTCAATAATTACTTTCCATGCGATTTTCAAAAGTACCGTTCAGTATAAACTTTATATTCACACATGAAAGATGAAATAAAGTGTTTAAAGTGTACACCGATGATATCATAACAAGCCGCCGCATGAACACCGTTCCAGTGAATATAATCTCGGGACCGAGTTGGTCTGCGATTAAACGCGTAGCGAAGCCGTTCATGCATAAGTGGTGATACTGCTTGCAGCGCGAGCCATGAACGTGTCCATGATGCTGCTAAGCTTAACCCTTAAACGCGTAAGACTTTATGGGTCGCTTATTGCTGCGAGTGGGTAAGGGGTCGTCCATTAATCACGTGATGTTTTTAATCAACCTTTTTAACCCCCCCCCCCCCCCCCGCTCCCTCTGGTGATACGTGGTGATGTTTTTAGACTACCCGAACTACCGAGAACACGTGTATTTTTTTGGTACTAATTATCTAACAAATTTTCAGAATCTCTCCCAGTTTTCAATGTTTTATCTCACATATTTAAATACAGGTTTAATCTAATTTAATTCTGGAAAATTAAGTACCATGAATCGTTGTAGAATCGTTGCCTGGCAACGGCGAGTCAAGGTCACGCGCCGATTTTCGTTTATAAATCGCGCGTTTGATAAAATAAATACACGAGATATCTCTCTACTCCCGCCCTATGATATTTGATGATTTTTCCGAACCCCCCCCCCCCCCCCTCCCCCCCCCCCCCCAATCCTTTCGAGCCTCACGTGATTAATGGACGATCCCTAATTCAGAACGTCATAGCACTGTGGGATCGCATCAGCAATGATATATCTAATATGATATATTATGTATTTATTTTTATCGTGAATGACGTTGTAGTCGGAGAGGTAGTAAATATATATATATATATATGACTTTTTTTCCAGTATGTGAAAGTAATTAAATCTGGTATATTTTTTATGCTAATCGAGAAATTTCGAGTTTGGCAAGGAGGTGCAATCGAATTGTATCTATTTTCCTAGTTACAAATATTTTCCTTCTACGGGAGTCGATCGTTAAATGCATAAAAAGCAATATGGCTTATTTAAAGTTGAACGAAGCTAGTCTGACGAAGAAACTGGTAAATCGATGTGATTTACGGATACGTCACCCTTTTTTTCACGGTTCAAAACTTGTAATACAAATTGATATTATCACAGATTATAATTTGAAAGAAGCGTGGTTCCTCTGAGAAGTCGCGGAAAGCGTCTGGCGGGATCAAAAAATTAGACAAAAAAACAAAACTTATTGCTCTCATTTTCACTGTCTTGAAATTTTTGTACAAGATAAATAAATGATCGTATAATTCCACAAAAAAACACACCTGGCTTATGTATAATACATAATAACTTAACATCGTAAAGACTCTGCTGAAGTTTTGCGACAGTGCGCCTTGTTCTATGCGCGTAATTCGCTTGATGCGCATCAGACTCCTTTAATGCGCATCATCTCAACGCGCATGAAAAGAAGCTGGCAAGGCTTTGGCGATCGCAAACTAATCATCAAAAAATGCCCAACATTTTGTACGATCCTTCAGGTACGAGACACGTTTGACATACAAATTATTGCTAGATAATTATTTTATATTATGACTAGATAATTATTTTCTAATCAATTTTGCATTCGACTCGACAGTTTTAAAACGATTTTAAATAGGGCTAAAACGATTTTAATTGGTGCAAAAAAATTGTGGAGCACATTTGTATTTTCAAAAACATTTTCTAGCCCCCCCCCCCCCACGAAATACATATCCACTACTTAGTCACGGAATAATCCTATCAACGTTTGGTGACTAGGAAATTCAGTAGCGAAAAAAATGACTTGTTCCCCGAGTATTGGGGAATGCTTCTTCCGTTTTTTTTCATATTTCTTACGCGGATGACCCAAAAAATCGGTTGGGTCACCCCAAGACTTTCCCGGCAAGTATGCAACCCCCTCCCCCCCCCCCACTCTAGCCACCATACCTTTCGGGCCCCCTCTTCTCCGGCCACCACCTCCCCGCGCCAACCCCCAACCCCTCATCCTCGCGCGTCAATCATCCCCCAATAGTGAATGTATTCGATTAAAATCCCAAAAGTATTTTTGTAGTCTTTTAGTGGTATTTTACTACAATTTCGTATTGTGTTTGTAGTATTTTCCTTGGTAATAAAATGGTATTTTTCTAATATGATGAAGTGTTTTCTTAAATATGGCGGACTTTAAAAATTATTTGTGTCGCTTGTATATGAGAATTTCACAGTATGATTTCAGCCCAACTAGGCATCTGTGTTCCGATTGGCGAAACGCTGCACACCGAAACGCGCTAAGGCAGATGGAGCGTTTGGCGTTAATAAATAACCGTAGATCGCTACAGTTAAATATGTAACTTATTAAAATGTGTTCTAGCTGTTACTTTGCATATGTTCAATCGCTGCTAACATACGGCGCGGAGTTATGAGGGCGGGCAGCCAACAGATAGAGGGCCTTCATTATACAGAAGCGTGACGTCTGCACAATAGCGGGTCTGCGGCTTGATAGGCCTGCAAGCCCTCTTCAGAGATCTGTTGATAATGATGCTGCCGTCCATCTATATAATAGAAGTAGGGCTTTACGGTCGCAGAAATCTGTTTTTGAAGCAAACGGTGTACATTACCAACCAGAGCCGTCAACTACAACGGGCGAGCCCGTCACTTCAGGAAGTTTTAACGAAATTTGATCGTCGTGTCTCCCGTGAGGTGATCGCAGAAGACAGTCCACCGTCAAGCTCCGCCACATGCCCGTAAGAGGCCAACGCCTTATCCGCGAGATAACCAGGTATGCTACCCAGCGGGCTTAGGTACACGCCATTACTTCCAATTGCGACCAGATTACTCCGGTCTCTCGACTGGTTACGAGTTCGAGGACGCTTGCGCGGTCCTTTCTCTTACGAAGCGGTGAAACGGTGTAAACCGAATCTATCGCTGACCACGTCGTCCTTTGCCCGGCTCTTCACCCAGGATCGGGTAGCTGATGGTCGTTTCAAAAACAGTCGCCTTAAGGTCCGCAACCACCCCCGCTCTATAGGAAACAGTACTGCTTCCAGACTCCCCCGACTGTGAGTCAGAATGCACAATATATTGGCTTGCGCCGCACGTTGCGCAGACCGTCCAGAAGCTCCAGAAGATTGACTCCTGGGGGAAACTAGCCATCAGGCCGGAGTCCTACCCGGGCTCGCACTTCATGTGTGGAGGCCGTCGGATGGGTGTTAACCCGTGAATGTGACCGACCCCGAACAAATGGGTCTACGTGGCCAACTCAACAAGGGCCCACTAGCTCCCATTAGCTCCCCCAGTGTGCATCATCACTATCCCAAAAGATTCCGAATTAAGCTATGTTCGGTGTGCTACATATTATCCGGAGATTTATAAGTCGGAGAGGCTAGCATATTTCACCGGTCCAGCGGTTTAGCTACAACAAACTCAGCGGCCACATTCTTCAATCCCAATCTTTAGGCGTGTTTAAAAATATCTCACCGATAATATAAGGCGTATTACTTACTCTCTGAATGAATATTACTCATGTGATGATTAAATTGTGTTTAACGCTTTTCTTTGTCATGAGTTTGAATATCTCTTTGTGTTCTCTTTGTATTTTCTTGCGTTTTTTTGATTTCTTTGTGAATTCTAATCCTAGCTATATTTACGATTAAAGAAGCTTTAATTAATTTTAATATGACTTATATACCTTTTATTCATAAAATTAATATGAATATGAAAGTGTAACTTAACAGATATAACAATTTGAGGATGTAACAATTATCGGTGATTTTCACAAGGTTTACCAATAAAATCTTCTTAAAATGGGGGTGAAGTATGCCTACCCCTACCATCACAGCACGGCATTTCGAGTGAAGCCGCCAAGTACTTACAGTTCCTGCGCGAGCTCCGAGGAAGCAGGGGCTAAGAAAGCAGGCGGATGACGCCACGGCCGAGCGTCGCGTCATACTCTACCATTCTACCAGTACGGGCAAAAATAACGTTCCGGTGAGGCAATAAATCATTAGGCCGGCCCTCCCCTTTTAATACCTGCTTGTAGGGATGCGTGTCATAACCTTCGCAGATTATCTGTCAGATTATTATACTATTGAAATTGAGCATCTAAACTTTTGTCGGGTCACTTTCTATTTCGTCAAAAAAATACAAAATGTTGTCACCGATGTCACCGAGTCTGCATGTTAATATCACCCTTCAACTTCAATAGCTCCAGGTTAGAAAATGTGGTCTCCATTGCTCAACTGATAGCAATGGAGACCATGCGTAATGATGGCATGGCAAGTAATGATGTTTTATTCGCGCAGCATTTTATGATATACATATGTGGGACTGATTATTACAAAATGCCACGATAACGTTTACTTGTTTAGAAATTAAGAATGACCTATGATATGCCATGCTATGATAATCAGTTATCTATTAAGTACTCATTTAATAACTCGCATCACGTAATTAGGTCATTATTTAATTACTCTGATTCTAAAATAATACTTAAACCGAAAATATTATTAAATATAGCAATCGGTACTATAATAAATGCAGATGTATAATACTGTTCATCGAGCAAGCGTAATTTATCGATAAGCAATATCGACGTTAGCCGCATCCTTGTTGACAGCTCGGTGTATTACCCCATCGAAACGTTCCTTTGGCCCGTACTTTAGTATATGATATGAAGCGACGCTCGGGGGCGGCGCCATTCGGCCGTTTTCCCAACCCCGGCTTCCTCGAACTCGCGCGCGAACAGTAGTGTGGTGTTATCACGTACTGATAACATCACGCATCAAGTATTTATTTGAATAATTAAATTCTCTCATCGTAATTCAAGGACAGATATTGAATGAGAAATTAGGGAAATTGTCCACTTATACACAGCACATTCATCTAGTAATAATTGCTACACCTGAACAACCTAAAGTAATTGCAATTTAAATGTTAAAGAATATTAAAAAGTGCAAATTAGTTCTGAAATCAACATCCAATAATAATATTATGTCATCTATAATATATAAAACAAAGTCGGGTTTGTTCGAACACATAACTCGAGAACGGCTGGACCGATTTTCATGGTTTTTGATTTGTTGTATTTGTCTCCGTCCCGAATAGCAGTATAACTATTAAAAACATTGGGAAATTAACGAAAAAATAAAATAAAAGAAAAAACATACAAAATGTTATTGGGTTTCGTAACTGTCAAACATTTAATGTTCATCCTGTCGATACGGTAAACGCTCCCCTCAAATTAAAAAAAGTATTTAAATAAAGGTTTCGAATCGACAAGATATATCCAGAATATTCGGACCACAATTGCTCGCGATTGATATACTTAATTTTTGTACTTTTATATTTCTTTTTGTGTTATTATCTTAATAAAGTAGGGAACTTAATATTTATTTTGTATTCGTTGTATTACTTCCGTAAAATCATAAATTAAGTTCAGCTAATCTGTAACACGACATTCATTGACCGTTAGGCGGTACGTGCATCTGGCTACACTTTTTTGAAGTCTAGCACTGTTCTTGGTGATGAATAGAAATCTGATTAGGAGGAGATACTAATTAGTATTGCAAAAATAATTTCGAATGCCCAACTGACATATTTTAATCCGTGAGGCTATGTATAAAATAATAATTTTAAGAAACTATTTTGGTATCTGACTTATTATCGCTGATTTTCACAGGGTTAACCAATAAAATCTTCTAAACATGGGGTGGAGTATGCCTACCCCCCGCCACCGCGGCACCGCATTACAAGCGAAGCGGCCAAGTCCGTACGTGATGTTATCACACCCGCGGTCGTTACCATCGGCACGTGAATATAAAACGTCTTTTTACGGCGATTATCGCGACGGTAAACGGTATTAGATAAAGCGGAAACTATTCAGCGACGGTTAAACTGTCTCATTATGATAACGCGATCGGGATTCGAGATCCTCGAAGAGCCTACGCGACGCGAACGCTCTCTCGCGGCGAGATTCGGATTTAGATAAGCGCCCAGCGCTCCGTGGTCGCTGGTAGCTCTGGCACTCGGCATAAATCGAGGAATTATATTATTGCTGTAACCTACGTCGAATCGCTGATTCTTGGGTTGGTAATAGGGGAGAGTGGCGCCAGCGCAGGTCGCTTTGACCGACCATATTGAATCCACCACATTTTACAATCCATCACATTTTAGACCACACCTGAGCTTTAAGCGCGGTTGACACGATACGAGGTTTCACGCACGAAGAGCATGCCGTGTTCTCGAACGAGAAAACTCGCTTTCGTGAAGCGTTCGTCAAAGAGCTCACACTATTCCACATCTTTTTCGAATTCGTCTGTGTTTCCCTGACTCGTCAGTTGCAAAAAGGAGTCTGTAGACGAAGGTGTAGCGCTAGTTAGTGCAATTATAGCGCTTATTATAGCGCGACGTTTAATCAAAAACAAAATAAAGGAGATAAAACAGCGCATGCTTATAAACATCATCGGTTCTAGAGCCGCTTTTTTAACTTTTGATTTTCTTTAAAGAAAATATAAATCTAAATGAGGACACCAGGGGAAGAACGACGAATGTACCATTTTTCTTCATTTTAAACTGAGTATGAGGAAATGAGCGTTGTACCCATAAGAAAATTATGGCAAAATCGAATAGGATTTATATCGATGATGGAACCGTCAAAAATGGACATTTTTGAAATAGCATGTTGAGGAAAAACGATGGGAATCGAATCGATTGTGGGGAATACTGATGTATTATTACACATATTATAATGTTCTTAAACAATAATATCAACCCTAACTTAATATGACGTCAAATAATACTAAAATAACATATGACTCCTGACCATGAACAACTTTGTATCCTTGCCTCAAATCTTTAAAGTCGTTTTTCTCATTTACACAAAAACATAACCCTCATCGTTCTTCCTCTGATGACCTCAAATCTAAATCTAATCTAAAATCAAAGGCAACAGTGAAATTATATTTTTTTAAATTTTATTCTTGCAGTTATTTCTATTGAAATTTGGTATTTGCATAAAATCCACTATGTTTTCTAGTGCACTTTGTCGCATCTCCCTGTTTTTTTATTCCACTGACTCTGACTGCCACAAGCATGGGTTTTATTAATATAGTTCGACAAATTTTATAATTTGTTCATCAGTCCACTTAGTAATGGTTCCGTTAAACAACTAAAAATTACAAAAACTACTAAAAGGAAACTTTTTCGCACCCGTGGGAGACGCCTCTCGAACGCCAACTAATAAACATGCATGAACTCGTTCGCGTACGAACGATGCTGTGTTCGTGCACTCATGCGTTCGAGATGCATTTCTCGCTCTTCCTAGCAGACAGAGTGGAAAAAGCGTTGGAAGACAAACAAATACCATTATGCGCATTTCTAGACATTGAGGGCGCCTTCGACAAAACCCCAATTGAATCACTGGTGAAGGGGCTGATGTCAAAACAAATTCACTTCACTACAACCAGATGGGCGAAAGCGATGCTCTCAAAACGCATGGCCAAGGTAGGCTCTTCACGGAACAAACCTTGAAGTCCCCACCACAAGAGGCTGTCCGCAGGGAGGCGTACTCTCGCCCCTACTATGGACTCTAGCATTAGATCAACTCCTGCATATGATGGCAGAGGTCAGGATAAACACAAAGGGCTATGCAGATGACCTAGTAGTCACTGTCCGGGACTTCTGCCAAAACACGCTCTCACACGTGCTGCAAAGAGCGTTAACAATGGTTGGCAATTGGTCCAGAGAGAACGAATTATCGGTTCCGAGAGGACCTCTTAGTGTAAGTGTAAGACATCCGTAATCTATAGACAACATTTGGCAAGAACCGGTCTTACAAATTAGGAGAATTTGAAGGCATAATCAAGGAGAAACACTCTCTCTCTCATTTAGGAGAGAACAGTAGGATGCCCCAAATTCTCAAAACACGATCAAGGTCTAGCTCATTGCTACAACTTACAAGTTATATTTATTGATAGTAGTAATGTCATCATACCACGTTCGCTGGATTTCTAATCTCCTTATATATCTCATCTATTACTGCCAACCCCCATAAAACGCCTATATTATCGAGCATTTCATTACGGCTGTCACTGCCGTATACTTATTTGCGCCTTTAGAAATGCGGCTTGTCGTAATTTGGTACTAACATAATTCCGCGGAGCATTTCTCCGGGTAATAAAGTTGCGTTTAGCAACGATAGCACATTTATAGTGTTAAAATGGCGCTAAACGACTCCTTCTAGTGCCGCGACCCGCCTCTAGTACTGCCATTCCACCGCTGCTGCATCGAGGCCCGCTTGTAATAACTGTATTATGAAGGTTAATCTTCGGTTAAGTAGACGTAACATACGTAACATTATGACGTCGGGGCAACGTGGTTAAACTCTATTCCACAAATGTAGTAACTATCCGTTTAGTACAGGAACGGAGTCAAAACAAGAGGTTTTAATGAGGATGGAACACACTTCCTAGATCCAGAACTACCCTTCAAACTTTCCACGACGAATTCATTTGAACGAAAACTGAATATCTACTAAATAAATCGTTTTATCATCTGAAGAAGATAATGCAGACAAGTAGTCCCTATAATTTTCCTGTCCACCCTAGAAAGGGCTAGTCCCAGTTTGGTGACAGAATCAAATAAGCAAAAGGTTAAGGTTTTGCCTTCGGTTCCCGTTATTTTTGTAAGCAAATCAATGTTTTATAGTAATTAATTCTTAAATAAACATGACATTTTATTTTTACTATGTCAAGCACCATAGACACCCATACATGTCCAAAATCCTTGTTTATGATTTGATCAGCGCGCGAAATCATTATTTTGGACTAAAAAAAGACGTTAATAAGCGAGTGAATGAAATCATTCTTCTTCTGTATTAGCTTGACAAATACGGTTTTTCATAATCACCTAATCATAATGTTGAATCACTTATGTATATCTCAAACCTAACAAAGTTTTTTCCTGTTTATTTCTCTCTTCGATAGTACCGTGAATTATTTACGAAGTCGCATTAAACATATTTTTTTTTCAATTTAAAAACCCTTTATTCCTGTGCTGTGGTCTTCATATTACAATCGCTTGGAAAATTAAAGGGACACAGTCCAGTAGTAGATCACGCTAGTAGATCAAGAGATGTTCCATTGCTACCGTTGAACTTGAATAGGAGGAAGGTTAACAGTATCAATAAGGGACGACTCTTGGAGGGTAAAAAACAATCAATATCAAGCAGCAAAGACTTCAACTAGAGGAGAATAAGAACTAAGAGCAGCTACGGTCCTGATCGCGCAGACGTATAATAAGCACCAGACGTATAATAAGACGTACCAAGCAGACGTATAATAAGCCAATATTATTTCGAGTCAAGTAAGTGCATACAATGTAACGGAGAACAAAAAGGAGAACTACAACTGACGAAGGCCTTTTCTTCAACCCCAAATTTCAACCCCAAAGCATCTGTGGCTCAACCGGGTATATAACAGATGAAACAAATACTTACAAATAACACACAATTACCTCTAAATGAACAAGTATGTAGTAGTAGAAGTTTGATGATATCCATGTTGTGTAAACTTAGTAGATGAAGATAATAAAAATATCGATAACTCAATATGAATAGTAATTTTACTCCTTATCTTTGTGAAATTGATATTGGCCTCACATAGAATACGAGGCAGTGCCACGAGATGAGATGAATAAATTTATTGTCAACCAAGGGAGTGAAAATTATTAACATTGGAGCAATATATAACTGAACTCTACACATATATACATAAACATATGAAGTTAAGTTACAAGTCTAACGTAATTAACAAGTCTATCAAGTAGACGTAGTCTACACTGATTACAGTAAAGCCTTTGACAGGATTGACCACAGACTACTCTTGAACAAGCTTAAGTTTATGGGTATACAAGGGGACCTCCTCCGATGGTTCTCCTCCTATATCAATAATCGCTCCCAAGCTATCGTCATCAAAAACTATATTTCTAGTTGGGTTGCTATCCCTAGCGGTGTACCGCAGGGCTCACTACTTGGTCCATTGCTGTTCTTAATTTTCATCAATGATATAGCTAGCTGTTTTCTAAATAGTCACTTACTATGTTTTGCTGATGACATGAAGATTTTCAAAATAATTAAATCGGTCGGTGATGTCGCCGACCTTCAGGCGGACCTTTCAAGATTGGACAGTTACTGTCTCTCTAATAAAATTGACCTCAATCCATCCAAGTGCACCGTTGTCACCTTCACCCGTAAAAAAATATTTACTCTAGCCTCATACTCATTAAAATTTCATAACTTGCAGAGGTGCAGCGTGGTTAAAGATCTTGGTGTCATTCATGATTCTCATCTAATGTTCGATAATCACGTTCAATCTATTGTTTCTAAAGCTTCCAAAGCTTTAGGTTTTGTTATGAGGAGTGCAGCTTGCTTTCACCGTGCTAAAACTTTCAAGATCCTTTACTGCACTTTTGTCAGAAGCATCTTGGAATATGCATCTCAAGTATCGAACCCTTGTTATGACAAATATATAAACAGAATCGAGCGCATTCAAATGAAGTTCATGAAATATCTCTGCTTCCGTCTGAAAATCCCATACAGCTCATCTAACTATTTCAATTTATGCAAGAAATTTCATATCCTCCCCTTGATTAAGCGGCGTGAAACCGCGGACTTAACCTTTTTGCTAAAAATTACCTCCAATAATATTACCTGTCCTGACTTACTAAATAAAATTAATCTCCATGTTCCTTCTAAACTTATTAGATTTAACCCTGCTCTTCATGTTCCTCATGCTGGTACCAACTATAGGCAAAATGCATTTCTGTGACGAACAAGTGACAATTTCAATGACATGATTAAACGCTTTGACTTTGATCTATTCTGTACGAGTGTTAACTCAGCTAGGCAGCGGCTGAACAGTGAATTTTTTAGCATTAATTGTTGAATAATTTTTGATGCATTCTTAACCGATAGCTTTTAATTGAAAGATCACATATGTTTCTACAACGTTATTTAAACGTGAAAACCTTTAATTGGCTCTCTGCTATGTTACTCCGGCATTGTTAAATTATAATTAGCTGTTGGTTTTCCTGAAAATAAATAAATAAATAAATAAATAAATAAAAGTAATATCAATTTAGTTGTGAATCCAAAATTTTTGTGTAATCATTGACCCTACGCCTACATTCTATAACACTTTGAAATACTTTTGCATTTTTACATGTCTGCATTTATTTTGGTTTTTCACATATCAAATACTTCTTATTTTTAAGTCTATTCTTGTCTCTATTTTTGTCTCTCTCTCTATCATATGAAAAAAGGCGTTACACTCTATTTTCTTTTTGTAAACTTTATTAAATTCCGTTGGGATGGTTTCAAAAAGTATAATATACAGTTTGTTAACATCGTGTTTAAAATACTAGTAATTTTATATATGCATTTCATTGTTATATTCATTTCTTAACGACGTTATATTTTGTACAATGTCTGATTTGAAAAAAAAACATATTTGATTCATATTCACAATCACAACAAATATTATTGAAGCGAGTAGCTGAAGTGGCAGAGATTTTCATTGGTTCCTAAATAAGAGTATAAATTAAATGTCTGAAAGAGAGATACGAATTTCTGTATACGCAGATGGCAGTTCTACACAAGCTGTTTAATAGAAAGTTTTACATTATCATTTCAATCTTTGACTTTCAGCCCATTTTTGGTCAAAATTAGTGACCTTAGGTTTTTACTTTAAACGTCAGGATGGTCTTTATTAGTTTGCTAGTTCTTCATTAGGTCCGACCACGATATTCTCAATCTTCTTATGAACCAACGTCTACCATAACAACCATAACACATTTGACAGTATTGACATTATTGCCGCTATTTTTTTCTACTAAGGTATTCCATTTGATATTTAAGACATATATCTATTTTCTTTTCTAGTTTTCGTTTTTAAGACTATTTCTTTCATACCTAATTATTGTTCACGTTGTTGAATATGTTATGTCTCATTTGACATTTCATTTTGGGCGTAGTTTAACGTGGTTATCTCAAATAAAATGTCTCTAAAACGCAAAATGAGGCTTCTATCAGCATTATAATAGTGAATGATTTGTAATAACATTACTGAAAGATTTGTCATACTGTTGGTGTTAACTACTCTAAATTTTTGAGTAGTAATGAAAACATAAATGTTATTTGTTATTATGAGGCACATTTTTATTGCAAAGCAATGTTATTTTATAATGTGACATATTATTACGTAGTTATGTTGTTATGTAAGTAGTTATGATCCTAATTATGACGATTTCACCAGAGTATGTATCTACCTATTTCATTGTTGTAGATACCTAGTCTTTTTTGAAAAATAAAAATTATTATGATTATGAGTGTGATCATGAAAGCCTACCAACCTTCGCCTGACATAACATGAACAATTTATGGGTGGTCATTGTTTTAAGGTCCATTTGATATAATAATAGAAAACACGCGAGAACCATGGAACCATGCGTTGTAAAGAAGTTGATTAAATAAATACATATCATGCCTATTCCATGAAGCATTTATTGCTCAGTAATGTATTTCTTCTTCTTCCACTTATTTTTTTTCCCAGAAAGGATTTGAATTGATCTTGTAAATTTTACATCCTCTCCATATTACATCAACTCCCACACTCTGTCTATCAGCTCCCACACTCTGTCAGGCCTGCACTTTCGTTGTTAAAAAAACATTTATTTTCACACAGCCACTAAACATGTACCTCATCCTATCCTCTCCTTCCTGTGCAAAAATAGCAAAAAACAGTTTTTTTTTAATATTGTAACCTTAGCACAAGTTATTGACACGACAACGATGCGTTACTCCGAGAACTGGCTGCTGCTGGATTCTCAAGTAAACTGTTGAAACTTTTCGCAGATTTCTTGCGGGGCCGCCAGCAATTTGTTAAATTTGGCAATTTTGAATCCAAACTATACAACACTCAATCGGGGGTTAGCCAAGGATCAAACTTGGGGCCTTTGTTATTCAACTTATTTGTTAATAATCTGAGTAAAGTAGTCACATCTGCACTTTGTCTAATGTTTGCTGATGACGTCAAATTGTTTTTATCAACTGGAAGTGCTGAGGCCTGCGAGCTCTTCCAGCGTGATATTGATGCAGTTTATGCATGGAGCCAAACTCGTAACCTTCACTTCAATATTAACAAATGTGCAGTGATGACATACACAAGATCGCCTGCTCATCTGATGTATAATTACTCCATCGCTGGATGTGTGCTTCCCAGAGTTACTGAAGTCATGGACTTAAGAGTTTTTTTCGACCCCAAGTTAAACTTCAAGGAACATATTAGGCAACTATCTACAACTTCTTTCAAGCTTCTAGGGTTTGTGATACGGCAATCCAAGCACTTCAATAATATTCGGGTTATGCTCACGTTGTACAACTCGATTGTTAGAAGTCGCATGGAAACGAATGCAGCTATTTGGAATCCACATGAAGATACTTATACCCTCATGCTGAAAAAGGTACAGAAGTGTTTTTTGAGATTTCTGTACTTCAAGCAGTACGGATATTATCCATTTTTGTATCCGACTGCATTTATCACAGGCATGGTTGGCTATAATTCTCTCTGTCTCAGAAGAGAAATGCTGACCATGTCCTATGTTTTCAATCTAATTCGTGGTAAAACTGATAACCCTAGATTACTAGCCAAGGTGGATCTATTCATACCAAATAATTATCTCCGTGCTCGATCGCACCATCTTTTCGCGGAGCCGTTCTCGCGCACTAACCTCACGAGGTGGAACTTGTTGGCGCGTGCTTTGCGGCGCTTAAATGAAATTCACTCGATGGCACCAGATTTCGATATTTTTACACCCAACCCTCACTTGTTTAAATTGCAAGCTATTAATTATTTATTCTTACATGATAGCTAGTATTATAAGTGTCATTCTATTTGTATAGTTACGGTAATACCTTTATTAATTTTACTTCTCAATGCCTTGGTTTTACTGTTATGTTGATTAGTAATAAGTAAATAAACAAAAATAAATAAATAAATAAATCTCAGGAAAGGACATGCATATGTTTGTATGAGTTTATTTTACAATTAATAGTTATCAAATGGTTGACTGTAAGATATGGCTATAGCGAAAAATCCGCCAATTGTACATACAGTATCTTTTTTTTTTAACCAGTTTATTATGTAATGTTCTATAGTACAATAAAGTTATTCCATTATTCAATTATAAAACATTATTATATTAAAAACGGATAATCTTTCACGTCTTGCCTTGCCAGACCGTACCAAGTCTATACTACTATCAATTACTAAGATCAGTGACCACTAATAAACCAATATTAAATATGTATTCGAGCAACACGTAAGGAGTTATTGATGGCGTTGAGCTCATAAAATTTACATAATTACATTTGAGCGCGGCTTAGCACAGTCATCTGCATACATTGTTTAATGACAGCTGCGAACCGATTACGGGTCCATAGCCAATTCAATAATATAAGGAGATACATGCATATAAACGTAATAAATTTAACAGTAATCTTGCAACGTATTGTGTGTCCGCCATCGCTTGCCGTGCCCATAAACACTCTATGCAGTCCGCAACGACCGGCGCAAATGTGACGTTAATATCCCTGCATACATAGCGTAATGCTTATACCTTAAAATATTACATGCGGGGCATAACAAAACTGTTAGTGCATGTGTGAGAAACGATCTAATGCGTACCTAAATACTATACTTCATTCGCCCTACATTGAAAGGTACTACTGTAAAATAACTTTTGAAAGGAAGGCGAATTACTATATTTCCATGTTCTTTAATTTAATCTTGGCACATATAAAAATAGCATATTTCTCCAAAAACTCATTTTTGAGTTAAATATTCGGAAATATGTAATGAAAAAAACAGATTTTCATAGTGTAAATATGTATGTAAATATATTAAAAGGAATAAAAAACACGACCACAGTTATAAAAAGTGAACTACTGTATTTGTACATATTTTCTTTAACGATTTTTAAGAAATATTTGTGGTTTATGTATTTATACATATATACTATTATATATGTATATATGTATAAATACATGTATCTATGTACATATATTTTTTCGGAATGTACTTAATTATACCTTTCATTTGACGCTAAACACGATATATTTATGTTAATTTATTGTCATTTGGAGATTTGGAGAATTAGACAATTATTTACTTAATATTCTGAGAGTTAAGGTACCCTATGATACTCGGGATGGCATATCGGTCCTAACAATACTACATACTTTTTAATCCGTTCGATCGTTAAGAAGTTATAGTGAAATAAAGAAACGGAAACATTCATAGATAAACCCTGCAACCTTTTTTGTTGGGCAATCGTTTAAAAAAACGTATTGAAAATCAAGGTTGCATTGCTAACAAATTTAATTGACTACAATCTAAGCTAATTAAATTATCGAAAGCAATACTGAGTTTATATAGGTGACTCACTGCTACTTTGCAAATAATATAAATTAAATATTGTTTTAAATTAAATATTGCGACTATATTGTATAAAATTTAAATGTCACAATGTAGCTTAAGGCTCACTCTATTAATTTTCTTCAATCGCTGGATTTGTCTCGAGGTAACGAGGGTACAATATTTTATCAAGTTTATTACAATATTTAAAGAATAAAGAACACCAAAGGAAAAGCACGACCAGCACCACCTGTAAAAGCACGACCACACCTTCACAGCAAATTGTCGCAAAGTTGCTGGGGTTGTAACTGGAGATTTTTTCACTCCACTCACAGCATTCGGCAGACCTTGCTTCAACAGATATCTTCTTTTTTTAAGGAATATTGGTAACATTTTACATAGGAAAAAAAGTCAACTAACTTCAAAGACGCAATGAAAATCACCATATATATATATTTATTGATTGCTGTCCATAAGAGTTTAAATGCAGAGGAATTAACCAACACCCATTAAAATTACATATTTACATATTTACATAGATAATAGGGGTCAATATTTTGAATTATTTCAATTATTAGAGTTGTGATACCAAACATTTGTTTATTTTTTTTATAGAAAGGTGAGGACCGAAATATCTAGTAAAACTGTTACTTTCGTTTCTTGATAAAGTTTGCAAAAAAAATAAAGATAGAATCTACACCCAGAAAGACAATACTTCAAGCAACGCAACAATCACACTATAAAAACTCTGTTGAATAAATTGATTCGAGCCAAATTGAGGCACTCGAGGAGAAACGCTCTCTTTCTCGCTCTCTCGGCCTACTGTGGATTGCATACGATCACGCGATGCATGTACTCTCCGGAGTTGTATCCCATTTGTATGTAAATATAATGGGGCCATTCGTTTAATCTTTGCTAACGTTTTGTATCCCACCTCATAGCGATAGTCTTTACGAGTTATTTTGTTATGCTTTGACTGCGCTCAGCCAGCGGCGGAGTCGATGACTTGCACGTCGAGACCGCTTCCACCTATATAAAAGGTTAGTCTAGAACTTTATCTTTCACACAATCTTAATTAGTCGATTTTACTTAAGGTATTTAGGTTAAATTAGTAATGATAGTTCCAAAGATAAAATATCTAGTCACTCGGAGAATGGATCGTTTATCGACCAGTGCTAGTCCTGAGAAGACTGTTGTAATAAAATTAAAACTTATTTATTTATTTCAAATGTACATTTGTTGTTATCACGATGTTTTCAGGTTAAAAGGCATTATTAGTCACATTTTTATATCTCCAGCGACAAATAGTATTATAAATAATTTAAAAAAAAATACTGCTAGAAAATGTTACATTCCTGTTCATAAGGATTCTAAGTCATATCAGTAAACTTAGCGGTAAATAGAAAGTGTTATCGGTGGTAAGGCTACGATAGTCCGTTGTAAATAAATAATAAACAACTGACCTCTCGTGACAATATATTGCGAATGCATTTAATTGTAATAGGTATATGTCTCTTGAAACCTTGAATTTATAGCCATAGATGTGTAATAATATTATACTGCCAGTTCATTTATAAATACACAATAGAATCATAACATAGGGAGTTATAAAGAGATACTAAAATATTAATTGCTGTATTATTGAATACATTATTTGCTTCCGCTTACGAGGTCGTTCAAGTTCGTCTATTTCTTCCAATACATAAAATTACAACTAATAATTATATCCGACATATTACTATATTTAACCACAGGAGTAAACACGAACAGAGGCAAAGCTTTTGAAGAGCGTACAAAATTTTTACCTACTTTGTTAGGGTTGGCACAGAAGAATAAAATTAAATAAACTAAACATTTGTCAACTTTTTATTATACACAATTTTAAAAAGTCTCCTTTAGTTACACTATCTAATTACTATATACCAAAACGATTTTTGCACCGCCGGGTTGAGTTATCTTTCGATGTTAATGGAATTACTGCAGTATAGGGACCTTTCTAAAAAATCGAAAAAATAATGAAATACTACTAGATTCGATCATTGTAATGCTAAATGTGAAAGAAAAAAGCTTTAACAAATTAACAACCAAATTTAGTTTAAAGTAAAAAACAAGTGATGTTACAAAATCAATAATGTAAAATAGGTTCCTTTAATGCATTAATACCTAATTACTAATAGGTATATCTTTCCACCACATAAAAAAACGGTTGTGTCACCCCAAGACTTTCCTGAAAAGTAGCCAGGAACTTAATTATTCTAACCCAAATGTTGTATACGCATTAAATTATGATAGCCCCTTCCAAGTTCTACCATGACATCGCTGATGTACCCTGGGTTGGCTCCCGATGAGGGAACTCCTCAACGGTCAACAGCAGAGACCCAAAATTTTGTATACGCATTCAATTACGATAGCCCTTCCATGTTCCAGCATGACATGGCTGATGAACCCTGGGTTGACTCCCGATGAGGGAACTCCTCAACGGTCAACAGCAGAGACCCAAAATTTTGTATACGCATTCAATTACGATAGATCTTCCATGTTCCACCATGACATGGCTGATGAACCCTGGGTTGACTCCCGATGAGGGAACTCCTCAACGGTCAACAGCGGAGACCCAAAATTTTGTATACGCATTCAATTACGATAGATCTTCCATTTTCCAACCGAAACCGAAATCGAAATCGAAAACTATTGAAAACGAAATCGAAACTCGTATACAAAATTTTGGGTCTCTGCTGTTGACCGTTAGGGAGTTCCCTCATCGGCAGTCAACCCAGGGTTCATCAGCCATGTCATGGTGGAACATGGAAGGTCTATCGTAATTAAATGCGTATACAACATTTTGGGTCTCTGCTGTTGACCGTTGAGGAGTTCCCTCATCGGGAGCCAAACCAGGCTTCATCAGCGATGTCATGGTGGAACATGGAAGGTCTATCGTAATTGAATGCGTATACAAAATTTTGGGTCTCTGCTGTTGACCGTTGAGGAGTTCCCTCATCGGCAGTCAACCCAGGGTTCATCAGCCATGTCATGGTGGAATATGGAAGGTCTATCGTAATTGAATGCGTATATAAAATTTTGGGTCTCTGCTGTTGACCGTTGAGGAGTTCCCTCATCGGGAGTCAACCCAGGGTTCATCAGCCATGTCATTGTGGAACATGGAAGGTCTATCGTAATTGAATGCGTATACAAAATTTTGGGTCTCTGTTGTTGACCGTTGAGGAGTTCCCTCATCGGGAGTCAACCCAGGGTTCATCAGCCATGTCATTGTGGAACATGGAAGGTCTATCGTAATTGAATGCGTATACAAAATTTTGGGTCTCTGCTATTGACCGTTGAGGAGTTCCCTAATCGGGAGCCAAACCAGGGTACATCAGCGATGTCATGGTGGAACATGGAAGGGCTATCGTAATTATATGCGTATACAAAATTTTGGGTCTCTGCTGTTGACCGTTGAGGAGTCCCCTCATCGGGAGTCAACCCAGGGTTCATCAGCCATGTCATTGTGGAACATGGAAGGTCTATCGTAATTGAATGCGTATACAAAATTTTGGGTCTCTGTTGTTGACCGTTGAGGAGTTCCCTCATCGGGAGTCAACCCAGGGTTCATCAGCCATGTCATTGTGGAACATGGAAGGTCTATCGTAATTGAATGCGTATACAAAATTTTGGGTCTCTGCTATTGACCGTTGAGGAGTTCCCTAATCGGGAGCCAAACCAGGGTACATCAGCGATGTCATGGTGGAACATGGAAGGGCTATCGTAATTATATGCGTATACAAAATTTTGGGTCTCTGCTGTTGACCGTTGAGGAGTCCCCTCATCGGGAGTCAACCCAGGGTTCATCAGCCATGTCATTGTGGAACATGGAAGGTCTATCGTAATTGAATGCGTATACAAAATTTTGGGTCTCTGCTGTTGACCGTTGAAGAGTTCCCTCATCGGGAGCCAAACCAGGGTACATCAGCGATGTCATGGTGGAACATGGAAGGGCTATCGTAATTATATGCGTATACAAAATTTTGGGTCTCTGCTGTTGACCGTTGAGGAGTTCCCTCATCGGGAGTCAACCCAGGGTTCATCAGCCATGTCATGGTGGAACATGGAAGGTCTATCGTAATTGAATGCGTATACAAAATTTTGGGTCTCTGCTGTTGACCGTTGAGGAGTTCCCTCATCGGGAGCCAATCCAGGGTATATCAGCGATGTCATGGTAGAACTTGGAAGGGGCTATCATAATTTACTGCGTATACAAAATTTTGGGTCTCTGCTAATGACTGTTGAGGAGTTCCCTCATCGGGGTCCAACCCAGGGTGGATGGATTTCAACCATAATCTTTTCATCTCATAACATGATGACCAACTGATACCTGCATGCCAAATTTCAGCTCAATCGGATGAAACGTTTCGGCGCTATCGTCGGATAATACACACAGCCAGACACAGAAGTGCGTCCACAATACTTTCCTGACAGGAAAGTAATAATAAATTATAATCTATTTATTTACTGTTCTTACCTAATGAAATCTTTGGGGTAATTGAAAAATGATATGTTTTTAATAATTCTAGAATCGTTCAAACACACGCTGCAGTAAACCATATTTGCACTTGTTTATGTTAAAACACTTATTGAATCAAACGTAAGGAGAAAAATAAACAACAGGTGAGATGTGTACGTCCGCCGCGGCTGGGGGCCCTGAGGTTTGTCAACTTTTCTCCGCGTACGTACGAAGCGGCCAGTTGACATACACGCACGCGTCTCACGTTTGTAGTAGTGTACCTACCAAATCGCGGTTGTATGAAGCTTTGTCTCTGTTCCGTGTCTACTCGTGTGATTTAACAGAATATCGCCTTTTTAATTTAACTATCTGAGCCGTGAAGAGATTTTAATGTTGTTAACATAACAATAATTTAAAAAAAATAAAAACACGACTGCCGCTACAAAAATGAACGGAATAGCAGGCGGAATAGCGCGGAATAGCACGTTTTTTAGAGAATAAAGTTCTTTGTTAAAACAATATTCGTTGAAACGAAATTCAATTTACGCAAGCTCCGCTACGGCCCCATTGACAAGTGTTATCTCTATAAATATACACCAGTGCTTAAAGACTATTGCATTCATTGACATTCTGTGTCAGTCGACGGGTCTTTTCCAAGGTCCGTGACGCCTTCCGCTGGGCAATTGCCCTTTAACGGGTCTTCAAGTGACCTGGGCCCATTGACTCGGCTTTCTGAGTGCGGCGTCGCATGGGATGCATGTTCTGCGGCATTTATCTCGTGTAGATCGCGCGCCACTCGGGGCTCTTTATATAACCTCGCACCGTCTGTCACCGCCGCAAGCAATCGGTTGCTATCGTTGCTGAAGCAATAAATGGTTTTTTTTATTAAATAAGTGTAATTAATGTATACACCGTGAGTTTTTTTATTAGTGACATCCTTGTAGTGGGTGAATCAGTACGAGCAAGTATACAAACAAGTATACTCAAAAATAAATATTAAAATTGCTTACTTGCTCGTACTGATTCACTCACTACAAGGATGTCACTAATAAAAAACTCACCCCTTATAGCCATATGCTGTATCTTAATTTATCGACATTTGGACCTTTGGAAAAATATTTATTTAATATTTGGATAGTTTAGGTACCCTTTGACGGCCGGGATAATGTAACGATTCTAACAATACCACGCACTTCTAAATCGGTTCAAGCGTTTAGAAGTTATGGTGGAATAAATAAACGTAAAACATACATACATGAATCATACATACATACACTTAAAATACCTTTTTTTGGGCAATCTTGTAGTATGTTTCTTAAGAACCAAAAACGGTTATTTAAAAATCGGTAATATTTTGTGGATAGTAGTAATAAATGAACATTTTGTATAATTTATTTTGTTAAATTATTATTCCAAATACTTCTCTTTGAACTCGGCCTACCGGGTTTTTTCCTGGCGGCGAAGAGGAACACCGAAAGAAAACTAAACTGTCAAATGATGACTGTCAACATACTTTGCGTAACACGGCGATTTATATTGAAGACCTTGCTTTCTTCTTATATGAGAGCAAGAGGGCGCGGCAAGTACCGATATAGTGATTCTAACATCACCACACACTTCTAAATCGGCTTAAGTGTTTAGAAGTTATGTTGGAATAAAGAAACGGAAAATATAAACATATTAATCCTAAACACATAGCACTGCTTTTTTTGGGAAGTCGTGTGAAAAATTATTTCTGTATAATACTGCAAAGAAACCTTAATTGCCATTGTATATAAACAAAAACTGAAATTTTAGCTCGGAGGATTTTGTGGAATGTGAAATACGTTCTTTAAAAAGAGCAAATCTAATACTAATTAATACCCTAATAGTTTAACCCCTAAACTTGTGAAGTAAAAACTCGGCCGTACCTTTTGCATCCCGGAAGGGACGTTACACATTCTAGGGGTGGTCTAATACTAAACACTGCTGCGAGATACAGACTTTAAGATAATTTCTTCAATAGATGAGAAGGACACGTTCATCGACGCTACAGACGAAAATTGTATCCTCGATCCATTTCTTTTTCACTTGTACGAGAAAGAACAATGGGATGTTTTTTAAACTAATTAATTAAGGAAGAAATCAGGTTCGTCGTTGTAATCAATCGCATTTACGAGTATATATTTCAAACGGTCCACAAAGGGAAAATCGAGTAGGTACCTAATGCTTAACGAAAAGAAATAGGATTTCTCATTTTACTTAATTTCATCATCTGAATTATATGCTTTCCTAAACGAATCCTAGTTAAAGGTTACAATGTTAAAGGTTACGATGACCTCATAACGAGCACACGCGTGTGTTTGCCTGTCTAATCATAACATCGCGATGTTTCGCAAGGGCGATCTAATCCAGGTTACAACCAGCAATTTCAGGCGCTTCAGTTACCTAGTGATTTACAGTCGAGCAATCAAAGCAAACCGAAACAGGTTAGTCCGGGCCGCAAACAAGCGCGGCCTTCTCATTTGGCCGTCCGCATTGTAGTACCTTTTGAATGGGGAATTAAACAATCACCCCCTTTGGCGTGGGGGTGGGAGAGGGACACGGCTACGTGGGGCGTCCGCGACGGAGCGAGAGGCGAGATGCAATCCTATAAGCGGAACCGGACAGATATAGGCCAAAGTCGTGTTAATTCAATTAAGGCCGGGGCGCGCTGGGCATTAGGCGGGCATGAGAAAGCACGAGGTAGCAGTGTAACACAAGCTGTGCTACTTAATAGCCTGCTGGATTGGGGGGTCGGGTAAGTCGAGCCGCATTACACCCTCGACTGACCACGGCATTCGTCTTCATTCCGTGCCATCTCCTCATATTAGACTAGTTTCGTCCCGCGATTCTCACGCCTTTACATTAGGAGAGTTTTTGCACCCACAAGAGTAGTGCTTTTCGTGGAACCCACCTTGTCGACTAGTGGGAACATCTTCTAGGCGTGCATTTTACAGCAAAAAAAGGCCGGCACTCAGTAGGTCGTCCATCCAAATACAAGCCGCGTCCAATGCTTCTTACAAACCGAATTTATAGTATCGGTTTAGTACTTGAGTGATGCTCAGTCAAGTATTACCTGAGTACCGTGCGATACTTAAGTAATCAAAGTGTTCAATAGACGAGAAATGCTAGCCAACTCCGGTAAGTATGGCACAAGTTTTTAGGGATTTATCTGTATCGAGCGGCAATACTGTCAAACGTATTGACCATTAAAAGTGTTTTTTTTTTTCAAAAAACGCTTGAAAATATATTTCCAAACTGTTATTTCTAATTATGAATAACGCTGATTGGTTTTTAAATCTAGATTTTGTCGAAATATTCGTAATTTTCGTAATGTTCATGTCATTACCTGTGTCAGACAAAAAATATAGCCATGTGGATCGCCGTGCGGCCGCCATGTTGGTTGTTTAATCGTGTTCGCGTTCGCTGTCATACTCATATGGTCGTGATTATTTGTGCTTTCCCGCGATAAATGCAAACACAGCAAACGCAAAAACGCAAAAATCAAATCAATTAAAACCAGGCAGGGTCGTCTAAATGCCCAAATAGAAGTTTCAGTGCAATAAAACATAACACAATCCAAAAGCAATCCAACAGGTATATACTAAAGTGAAATAACAGCGAAATTCACAAGAAAGCCGCAACGCAACCACGCACAACGAGCGAAAATGGCGTCTGGTGTTTCGAAGTAATACAAGTAGAGGTGGTTTGATACTTGAGTATCACTCGCCAGTAACCACTACTTGAATATCACTCGCTATCTTGGTCTCGACTATAACACGAAAACTGGTACTCAGGTATGACTTAAGTATCGGCCAGTACTGAAATATTGACCAATACTCGACTTTAAAATCGGGCATTAACTTTGGGAATAAGCGTGGACCAGTGTGTAATAAGCGTGAAATAATGAAATAAAGAGAAAATATTGGAAAGCACGTTTTGAGGTATATATCGGAAGGCTTTCCATTTTTTATTATATGGTTGAAGGTTGTTGGTTTATTATCAGCCAGCCATGAAGATAAATTTAAAAAGAATTATATCATTTTATGAATGAAAGCACTAAAATCTTCTTTTTAGATTGACAGTTAAAACTTAAGCCTATTATAAAAAAAAACATGATTTTATGGAATAAGTTTACAAAATGTAATAAAATGAGTTATTGTAAATAGAATTGTATAGTTTTTTGTCAAAGAAATTATATACGTATATACATTATAATTCGTAAGTACTTATTTACATTAGAAGCTGCATTTCTCTCGGTGGGATGGGATACGAACTCGTTAGCCGAAGCTGCTACGAACGAACAGCTGCGAGAGCTACGTCCTATATCTGCATTACTACCCGTAATGCCGAGCTGGGTACGCTATCTCAACGCTCCCATAGGACTTGTTAACGATTTGTTTCGTTCGGCATAAATAGTGATATAAGCCCTGACGTGGAACTTTGTTAGCTTTAGCCCCGCCTACCAGGTCGACGAGTCTCCCCCCCCCCCCCCTTACCCGAAATTTAACTCTGCTTCACCAGCGCTAGAAAGGCCTCATATTACCAACCTTCACTTATTGTATTTCGCATTCTTGAGCGGACTTCAATGCGGACATTTCCAGTTGTTAATGTTGTTGATTTTGCAGTGTAACCCAGCGACAACCCCAAGAAGCGGTCCAGGGGGCACCGAGCAGGGGCCGAAGGGGCCAAAGGGGCCGCAGAGGGTGGAGAGACGCGGGTGTTAATCGCGGCGGTGGACCGCAAGGATTTACAAGGATCTGCATGCTCGGCGGCGGGTGTATTAAAGGCTCCAGCTGCGGTGCGGTGGTGGCTAAGTCGCCCGCACGCCACCTCTCTGCGGGCTTTAATCTTCTCGCGTATTAGACGATAACTTATGGCCGAGGTCCCGGCGACGGTAACGACGCTGTTAAACGCCGGTCAATATTAGCCGGCTCAGGAACCCAGCGCCACCTTTAATTAAGTCCCCCTATCCTTCGCACCAATTTATGGAGAAATTAAAATTGCCATTTGGCTAGACTAAGTAGTATTGAATAGATAGAAGGCTTAAGTATATCAAAGTTAACTCTACTGTTTCTAAAGCATACACCTAAGATTAACTTAAAAGAAGAGTAAGAATAGCTAAAGAATTTAAGGCTGTGTTTTGGAAAGAGCATGAAATTCAATGATGAGAAGACACCACACAAGCTATCCCAGATACCCTTCTCTGATAAAAAGAAGACTTACATAGATATCATACTATCAAGACATTTTGAAAAAGCATAATCTGAAGGCAAATCAAATTTGAAACACTCAGTCATGTCTGGCGTAATCGAAACTAATGATAAACTTTGATTTAATTAAATAATATCTTTAAGCAACCGAATTGCGATTCTATAAAAATGTGGTTGCTATTGTGGTGCCAATAAATCCATCTATAGATTTTACTGCTCCTCAGGTACTAGCTACCTGATTTACCGAATTTCATTTACATTATTTTAGGAGTTCTTGTAACCAAATTGATAGAACAGAATGATTGAATACTAATCGTAAGATAAAATGTAAAGGTATTTTTCAAAACGCTAGCTAGCACCGGGCTCGGATCGGGTCGTAACTGAATAAAACTCATTGGCTGAAGAATTTTTAGGTCGGTTAATTTTTTGAAAAGTTTTGTCATTCAGCTTTAGATTTTGTAACTCCAAAATTTACAGTCCGATTTCAAAATTTAATCGATAATATGTTTTTTGTATTAAGTTGAATAACTACTAAAAGTTGGCAACCGTACGGGTGAAAATGTAATTTCTCAGTTGTGCGTTTGTACGGCGGCTTCCCAATCCATTTCAGGTACGGAACTCGAAATCGGACAACGCGTTCTTGAATTGTGTCCTCTTAAGGCTATCACTGCAACTTAATAAGGCACAATCTGATTTAAAATTTAATCTAAATGTGATTTTTCATTCGTTATTTTGTATGGCAGCTCCTTGACTTGATCTATGGACCGCCACTAAAATATTATCAGCTCTTCTCATTGACAAATATAACAGATAACCGAGATATAGAATAAAGATCGAATAGTTTTGGTGTACCGTTTTTCTGTTTTACATACTCTAAAACGTGGAGATTGAATTTTGAGCAAAATATTGCATAAATCTATCATAGTTTTTGGTGTATCTACCTAAGTGTAAAAACTCTTTTCACCAGCGCTGTATGCGGTATAAAACACATCGATTACCTTGCAATTATTTATTTTCCAGCACAACAAAAGCAAATCACCTCGATATTAACTGGTTTCCAAATCCCTCTTGCACACACCAAAACATTAAAACTTACAAACACACACACTTTAATTTAGATTATATAGTTATTCCCAAAATAATGGTTATATGTGTAAATTCTGGTCTAAGTTCTTATCCACCTACTCCACTTTGACAAAAGTAAATTTAACGATTTTGTATTAGGAACTAAAGTACATTTTTACTAGTGAACCAGTTTAAGACAAGACAACACTGCGTTTACATTATTATTACCCTAACGCCTAATCTATTTAATATAATTGACCAAAAGCCACTCTTAAATGAACAATCCATCATCCCTACATTGCGAATCCTATCCTATAGCGCAAATGGCAATCTCATACATACGAATATCCAATCATCGGACAATGGCAACCCTACAGATCATCAGCGGCGAGAACAGTTGGTGAAATAATTAGCCGATCTCGCCTGCCGTCAGCGCCATGTCATTCCCTCGCCAGTTGATAACCCTCGGGCGGCGTGACAACGTCAAAATGGCAATCCGCAGCCATCACGTCAGAATACGGATAATACATTATTAATGTACATACAAACAAGTGGAACTTTATGGCCCGCGGCGCGGTGGCGATATGATTGATGACCGCGGTGTAGGGTTGAAACGACGGTGACTATGAATCGCAGCAATATTTCGATTTGTATAATGCTGAGAGTTTAACAAAGAGTGCGTTACGGCCTCCTAAATTTTCGTGTCTCACTGGGTGTCGCGTTTAGAGGGGTTAAGCGATTTTTCTAAATTTAACCTCATTAAAAATTTTAATTCGAGTATCTATCCATCTAAATTTAAATTTAAAATCCACAATTAATTAATCCTACATTAGTATTACCATTGAATTTACATAGTGTTAGATTGCTCAACTCCGTAGTATGATTTAGCCACTCGTCTGGGCCGGCAAAATACAGGTGGCGCCAAATACATTGTCACCTCAAACTAAAACCAATTTATTTGGCCATCTATAATAACAGTGATAATGAATGTTTTTTTATAAAGGACTGATTGGTTATAAAAAACCTAATAATTTAATCAACGATAACAATAAAAACATTTAATTATTAGTGCCATCTATCACTTATTTTATATAGGCTGATTACGCCACAAAAATAATACGGAGAGATAGAATGCCATCTATCAGTTGGATAGATAAAATGTCATTAAAGTGCGTAATTACGTATCGAAACCTGTATACCAAATTAGAAATGGACATCTTAATGTAAATTATGTTTTAAATAATAGGAACTATGATTTAAAAATTTGTTTGATATTATATTATTATTTTGTAACAATATATACATAAAATAATTTAATAAATAAAAAAATACATTAAATAATTTATATATAAATATGAATTATTTTAAATTTAATATAAATATTAGTTATTTAATATGTTATTTTGAATTGAAAAATATTAATTAAATACTTTAATAATTTATTATTATTTAAATAAAAAAATACATAAAAGAGCGCTCTCTACAGTGCGCCGCCATACTGTTATACCACGAAATTCGCCAGTTTAAACATAATAATAGAAAATTAAGTAATGTATGGAACTATGACTTCCATCTACACGTTGAGTTTCGCAGTAAAAACCTGGTTGACAAATCGTAGTACGAAGTTATGCAATTAAATACGCTATATAAACAAGTGCATTACTAATATAAACTCCTTCATAATACGTGCTAAGCTAACGCCGGAGAAGGCAAAAGATCTTCCCATAAAGGTAAAACCATAAACCACTCGCCTGGAAACGACGGCTTTAGTCGACTTTATCGACTGTGACAACAGCAGCATAAGTTATCGACCATTTAATACGCTCAACCGCCAACGTCATAATCGCAACAGCACTACACCTCGTCGGCACTGCATGGCCTCTCGCTAATCTCGAGCCACGAATCTTGAGCCACAAACCTAACAGTGTTTGTCTTCGTCGAGTCACAAAACACTTAAACAAACTAAGCATCTATTTTCCCCACTTTGTCACCCGCTGCGGAGCCGTAGACTGCAGGCTGGGACTATAAAACGACAAGGGCCGCGGAGCACCAACTTTCCTCGGATCAATGAGAGCTACTGGCACATTATTTGACCGGAACTCGACGATAGCTCTATTTTTTACAACCACCGATCGAAACAGTTAGCCAGCAAATTCCGAACAAATAAAAGAGTCCATCCAATCCTCTGTGAATTCAAACAGATTTCGGGTCACATCAGATTTATATCTTAACTGGACCTATATATGTATATTATCTAAGCGAACCTATTCTACAGCGCAACGTCGATATTATTTATTTGCAACATTAGTCCCTTTTTAATTTGAAATATATGTTCAATGCCTACCAGTGTGCCTATCGAGCGACTATTTAGTTATGCGGGGCAAATAAATTAATATGCCATCAATCGATATAACATATTAGACAAGAATGCCGCAAAGTTTCCCATTCTATGTGCAATACCAGATTATTTAATAATGAATAATAAAGTAGTTTTTGTTTGTTTATTATGCCTTATAATTTATACCTAATAAGTGCGCAAGTATAATAAATGTTAATTTCCGATTTAAAACATTAAATGCATTTTTTCTTTTTTGATTTCGGTCGGAAAAATAAAACCGCATTAATAATATATACTTTACTGTAATATATGGTATATTATTTCTCCACTCTTGTTTCCAAATAAGACTTTATTATTATTAATAATAATTAATAAATAGTAATCATAATGCACAAAGAAAATTGCTCAAGTCTGCCTTAGAACAGGCTCAGGCCTAGTTAGGCGACTTTCGGTCATAACCATGTCTCAGTCACAATAAGAATCAGTTTTCTGCTATTGCCTCATTTACATACAGTGTGACATGGTAAAATGTACTACTTAAATTTTGTAATACCTACTCTAAAAATCAAATATTGAAACCAGTGGGATAAAAAACTCAGTGGGTTGCTCCATTCATTTTCTTTAATCACAGGATTTGTCTTGTTTTAAGAATGTTTATATTTTTATCAATATCATTTTGATACTTCCGTCTAGTTGATAAGAAGGAACTCAAAGGAAATATTATAATTTACTGATAGTGAATTAATGTGCGACATGTGCATATTGTGCACGCATACACCAGAGATGTATGTGTCAATTTAGATCATAAAATTTTTTATTGTAGCTGTATTTTTATTTTCATGATTTTCATAAATAAAATAAAAACTTGAATAAAGAAGACTTTATGGTAATAGTGGGATATTCAACCTTAGAATAAAATGACAGATAATAGGTACACACTATGGAAAAAAGTCAATGCAATAGCGAGACGTCATGGATCGTCAATCGTCATATTTTCAAAGATGTTCATAAAAAATACGTGAACAACAAATTGTGCAAATTTCTATATTAATTGATTAGTGATAATAAATATATTTTTTTAATATTGTAAGAATATAGAATATTTTTTTTAATAATCAAATGTAATTTAATTACCTTTAACCTATTTAAAACCCATGCAAATGAAAATTTCAATTATATTAGAACACACTTTTCCGAGATACCCCACAGCATCAATGCCCACCGAACGGAAATGCGTATAAGACTCTTTCACACAGCTTTTTTGTAGTGAATTTTCTAAACAATCTTGAAACTAAAATGATTAGGGTATAGCTTTACAGTATCTAAGACAACATATATCGGCAAATAACATTAGACACAAAGGAGGATCCGAGGAGCAGCGAAGATGACCAAGACGGTCATGAACCTTCACCAGGATACGTCTGAAGAAGGATCGATTTGATTCGTCTATATGGTGAAATATGGCATTAACTGCGGCGCTGACGAGGCGGGGCGTCGAGCGGGCTAGAACGATTCATCAATTGTCGCGTGTTTGTGTCTTTGTGGGGTGTAGTGCGCGTTGTACATGAATTAATGCCTCAGCTGTCGGCCTATTGTCACAACATGATGGATGTATGTAATAAA
Source organism: Micropterix aruncella (assembly GCA_944548615.1). Lineage (NCBI taxonomy): Eukaryota > Metazoa > Arthropoda > Insecta > Lepidoptera > Micropterigidae > Micropterix > Micropterix aruncella. The sequence continues at coordinate 19,798,293 of OX155955.1, read as the reverse complement.
ATGAAGATGGATTATGGTGGCGTTCATCCGTCGAGGCGAGGCGCTACATTTTCTGTTGTGTCACACGCGTGGAACCGCGCTTGCTTCCCCTTGGCTCGGTAATGCGATCTCTACGAACACTACCTTTGGAAGGTTGGTATAATTGTGCCTCGTGAATCGCCATGGAAGAACCCCAGCATAGATTTTGTAGGATGACTCAGGAAAAGGAATATCGGTGTGAAATTCCTCAACATGGTGGAGATCTAACTGAATCGCGTGTATTCCAATTATGTATGTTTGTATGTATTGTAATGAAAATTAATTAATTGCAATATTTAAAAAAATATATATTTTTATGTTTTTGATGAATTATTTTTTTATACATTCCAGGACCAATTATTATTTAATACTATCACTTTTAGTTATGTCGACTTATAATCCTTATTTAATGATATTTTATTTCTGACTTCTATAATGTATATTTCAACGTATAACGGTAGGTTTTTACTGTGATTTTTGATTTTCATTATTTTGTTTTTTTTCTGATTACATATTGTTATATTTAATATCATTTGTTAAATATAATAGGTAAGCCAGTACAATATTAATAGCGGTAGGTTTTTACTGTGATTTTTGATTTTCATTATTTTGTTTTTTTTCTGATTACATATTGTTATATTTAATATCATTTGTTAAATATTATAGGTAAGCCAGTACAATATTAATAGCGGTAGGTTTTTACTGTGATTTTTGATTTTCATTATTTTGTTTTTTTTCTGGTTGCATATTGTTATATTTAATATCATTTGTTAAATATTATAGGTAAGCCAGTACAATATTAATAGCGGTAGGTTTTTACTGTGATTTTTGATTTTCATTATTTTGTTTTTTTTCTGATTACATATTGTTATATTTAATATCATTTGTTAAATATTATAGGTAAGCCAGTACAATATTGATATCAACTAATTTGATATTATACACTTACCAAATGAATAAAAATTGACTCATAACAGGGAATTATGTTAAACGAAGTGGAATACATTATCACCCTAAATGTTTCACCATAATTCGGATAATAAGTATAATTCTAGTTCTCTTTCTATTTCTATCCCCATTAGGTACTGACCACCAGCTGCTACTATGTTTCAAGACGTCATATTTTGAGACAACTGAATAATTAAAGGAATCCCCGGCCTTAAAAAATGACATACATATAGAAATCAGTTTTTTTATTAAATTTCTGCGTCTTCTATGTCTTTACTACATAAGTGTTTAGGTGCCCTTGTACCTTACTCTCCATTGCGAAGGTTCGCGACCATTTTACCTATCTAAATCTTTCACAATGCAGCTCGGAATAATAATTTCGTACTCTTCCCATGCAATTGAAATGAATTTGTAATCCAGGACATACATCTGCGTTTTTGTCCTTGTGACCTTCTACAATGAATTTCGCCTTGAATACACAGGTCCTATATATAGTTATTTCGCGTTATTTATCCTAAATATTCAAGTTTGCGGGCAGGTTTCTTCTATATTGCTCAATATAACTGCATTTTTAATTACCAAAACATACAGGTATTACAGGAAGTATGGAAATAGTGAAAGTCTTGTTTTTAATCGTTTCATTCACATTGTCTGTAGCAAGCTCACGCCTGCACAGAAAAAGAAGAGAAAATGCAACTCACTTTAACGGATGGTCGGCGCTCGAACTCTTCGTTGTGTGGTTGGATGATGACGTGGGCATAGCCTGGTGTTTATGTTGATGGTTGCGAAACACGCGTAGGTACATGGAGATGAGATGGCATGACCGTGCTCTAGCACAGATGGGTGATCGCTTTATATAATATCTTCACTAACTGCCATATTGCCCTTTCTTCCTCTTCGATGTTTGATGATTTGTAATAAAACACTGAACAGTGTTATATCAGACTAGATTAACCAATGCTATCTTAAATATCTTATCATATTGCTAAATTTAACATTTCGAATGCATAATTTGAAATCTTGGTACCCATATTTTGTATGAGCGTCTCTGATTGACGATGTATTAGTGTGTAATATGTACACGGGGTTAATCTCAGGTTCCTAGCATATATCAAGATATCAACTAGTTAATTGTATGAAATGTTGTTGTGCTTACTCTATTCTGCAATAATTCAATCGTAGATTTTGAGGTATTCGTAGTGTTCTTTCATTGTATAGTATAGTTTCAAGATTTATCAAAAGAAACCTTTCGCAGATATATGTTACGTTCTAACAATTATAATAAATCTGATCTTGTTTTATTGATGCCAAAATGCAATTTTTTATACATAGAAATGGGTATGTGAGTGGATCATGTGGAGTTTTTATATTACAATAAAATGTTAGGATGGTCTTTTCAGAACATTCACTGCTGATGATACCCATTGCTGTAACTAAAATTAAGTAGTTGTAAACAATTTTATAGGTAATGTTTCTGAAAAGTTAGAGATGGACACTACATGGACGCCCCAGAAAACAAAATCAACTAAGGACACTGACGCAGCTGTAAAACGAGTATTGCTGAAAAAGCTTGCAAGCGATCCACCCTTATGTGAATTTAACCAGAAACCGTCAACGGCAGCGCTCCAAAGTAGAAAGTTCGATTGCACCAACTGGTCCTTCGAGCCGGATGGCCGCGTGGACAATGGCAGTCAAGAAGCATTTATATCGTCCGAGCAGAATCTGCCACCTCGACTGACGTCTACCTACAGCATCAGAATCCCATACTAGAAATATGGAGTTAATAATATTAATTAGTGTGAGGGAGAACGAAGTAATTGGATGTGCAAAGCGAAGCTTTGCTTATAACCCCAGATGGGACTCAGAACATCGTTTATTTTGTTTTTGTGTCTACGAGCACGATAGCTCTAAAACGCATTGTCCAATTTCAAGAACTCCTCCGTTAATAGTTTTTCTTTGTCAGTGGGAAAAACTGATTAAATTTAATTTTCCGTACCTATAACAGAAATGGGAGCTTCCGTACAAACATACCCCTTTAAAATCGCATTTTAGGCCGTACAATCAGGACAACTAGGGCATAGTAGGTTAAGTCCGGACAAGTCAGGTGCGGAATGATTAGGGTAAATCGGGGTAAATCCAGGCGAAAGTGCGGAATGTGCAGGGTAAGACGAGGCGAGTCCGGGCGGAGGTGGTATGAGTAGGGTAAGACGGGCATGTCTGGGCGAAAGTGTGGGAAATATCGTACTTTTATAAAATACCGTACTTTGCGAAACTATCGTGGTTTCAGAAAATATTGTGTTTTTACAAAATATGTTACTGTCATAAAATATCATATTTTTAATAATATCGTGGTTCAATGAAATGTTTTGACTTACGCGAGACGCAGTATGTCGTATATTTACCTAGTTAGTTTGATTTCGTCAATTCAATCGCTATTTTGTACAGCGTCATCTTCCAAGCCAATTTCTTCCTAATCTTATACAAATATTTCTAACTAAAGGGTAGAGCTTCTTCTTGATTTTTACCAGTTTGTGCCATTCTTATTGCTTTATTATAGCATAGTATCCTATGTCTTGCCCCAGTAGTTACACTTGAAAATATATTATCTTTTTAATTATCTTGTTACTAAGATTGAAGTTTAAACTACTAGGTGAGTGTTTGTTGCAAATTGGAATTAAGCTAGAAGAAACAATATTTCGTCTTCAAATCTGAAAACTTTTGAGCAGTGGAATTTAAATGTGTAATTAATAGTACTACCGAAATGAACCCTTTTATTAAGGTAGATCAACTCATTCTGTCGATTGAATTCAAGATATGGAAACGTAACTTACGTAGCCTTTGAAAATATACACCGGCCATTCAGCTCCCTCACGAAAATTTCTGGACAATCACCGCTGGCCACGAACAATTCCTATCAGCGAGCAATAAAATGAAATGTATCGACTTTAACATAAAAGCCATGACAGTTACAAATAGCGTTTCAAAGCGAATGCCCGCAGCTGATACCATTTGATATAAAGGTTTATACGGTGGAAACCCTTAGTATATTTTATCTTTCGGTTTGTATAGGTGTAAATTACATCATCATGGACATGGTTTAGCGGCACCCAGCAAACTTGAATTTGCCCGTACAATGAAACGAAAATACGCCGGATTTCCGGGGTTAAACCCCAACTTCCCCGACCCCCCCCCCCAGATTTCGTAGATTTCCCCTGATTTTTTTTTACTCACACCCCCTAGATACGTACTTGGTTTAGTTAACTTTATTTACATTATTCAAAACAAATCAAAAATAAACAAATAATCAAGTTGGAGTCGAAATGACTCGATGAGGCAACATTAAAATAGTAAGAACTGTAAATAACAGTCTATTTGTATTATTATGCATATCTTTATAATAGGTCTGAGTTAGTAAAACCATCTTGACATGAAACGCAATCTTGCGTGTTTTAATGAGCCCATTTCTGAGCTTTAAACTTCACTTTCTATGCAGTAAATTATAGATAAGTGAAATTACATGATTACTATAATTTCCCTCTGGCTGTTAGTATAGTTGTTTGCCAGATTGTCCCGTCAACAAATTAGCAATCGCCTTCAATTACAGACAAAATGTACTGAACAATGGCAGCCAACACACCCACTTCATTGTCATGGGCAAACAGAATTTCCATTACTGTTCGAATCGAGTTTTATATTAAAGAAAGAATAAAAAAGAGGCTACTATTAACACTAAACGACAATAAGTACAGATTTCTTCCTTAATTTTTGGCACATTATCGGGAACGATTATTGACTTCGTGAATTTTTATAATTATCTATTTATTTGTATAACATTTCACGCTTAATTTTTTAAAGTATTGCTGTTGTGATTCTCGATGTGAGCAGTTAAACTCTTGAATCGCAATAAGGGTCATATACAGTTTAAGATTAAATCAATTTTATCAAGTGTTTACGCATGATCTATCATGTCCTATAGCAGATTCATAAATGTTAGTGCAGAGCAGTCTTCTAAAATCATACAGTTCTATCTAATTATTACGTCTAAAACCATACATTTAACCGATCAATATTGTGTAAGCGTTCGTAAAGTATGCACGTACTCTTTTCGCTCTTATTTCTGATTACAATATGAATGTACCTGCTGCATTGTATTAGTTAATAAAAATGCAAAATTATGTGTGTAAGTGATGCGAATAACTTCTATTATGCTTATGGAGATTTAACGTTTAGGAAACAACTACGAAAATTTACTTTAATAAATAAACTATTATGAGCTATATTTTGGGTGCGAGGTATGGGGTTAAAATTATATATTAAACCTGCTTGAAACAGCTGACAGATTGGGCTAAGGGTATTCGTCACATGTCCATTGCCAAACCGATGGTGTGGCGTGAACCACGAGACCACTTGTCAGATTTTTATTTTTGTATTACAAAAATAAAAGGAGTAAAGATAAAATTTGAACACACAGTGCTGTACCCATATTTACCGTTTGCTATAAAGCCTGTGCCCCATGGAGATGATGTACTTGTAGCGCCACCTGTATCTCATGTAATTTCAGAAGATGAATCAGAGTATGAATTATCCACTGTTGTATATATAACAAGAGGATTAAGAAAATTCTGATTTTGAAACAAGATCCTCTAACCATTAACCTCAGGTGATTACTTAAGTGGAATTAAACGATCTTGTTCTAGATTTCCACTTGCTATTTGAAACAAGTTGTCAAAAACAATCCGAGCTTTTGGGTTTCAGGCTTAAAGGTTGTTATTTTCTACATAAAGTATGTTTCTTTCGCAGGCTTTTGGGTTTCAGGCTTAAAGGTTGTTATTTTCTACATAAAGTATGTTTCTTTCGCAGATTAGCTCAATGTCACTGTCACTAAAAAACGGTGGGTGATTTGTATACACATGGGAATTCAGCGTGAACAATACTACTAGAAACACATATTCAATGGCAAAGCAAAGTTTTTTTTTGTCCCTCAGGGTTATCTGCAGTCGCATATGAACGAAATTATAGCAATCGATTGTGTTCTCTGTGAATAAAGTTTGACTATATCATCCTTCGATGAAAGACGCCCAACTTGATATTATATGAAATTCCCTCAAGTTGAATATCGACCAGCACCCTCAGCAACTTATATCTTCGTCAGTAATTCGATATTACACAGGGGATGAAATAGGGAAGGGAGTTATTAGAAATTGAGTTCGAGCACTCTTTTCCATGCCATCGTCAGCCCTCATTTTAGGAATAATACTGCACAGTGCACACCCTCTTCTTGCAATGGATATAATAATATGAAGAGCAATACGGGTGGTATTGCTCTTCAAATGCTGTTCAATTATGTGCGGTAATGACCTTGCCGCCGCCGTTTTATTTTTTTTTCTTCTCTATTTCTTAATACGTGTTTTCTTCATACATATATTTTTTATTTTTTTTATTTGTTGAGTGGGACTTTTGTAAGGTCTTCGAACCGCAACAGGCTTTTGGCGCCAGATTGTTTTACCTCCTCAGGTTGGAGGTAATGACCAGCCAAGTGGGTGCATCTTTTACGCATCAGCAGGCCACACTCTCATGTTCTGAGGAGTGTCCTCTGCCCCTTGGCAGAACCTGCACATTTTTGTGTCTCGGAGGTTGGGGTTGAACATGTGTTTATTCAGGCCACAATGCGCCCTCAGCGCCCTCGCCAATATGCGTAGATTGTTCCTATTTACCGATAAGGCCTCACGGGCCGTCTTACGGTCGTAAGCCCTAATTAGCGCTTTGGAATGATTCAACCCTGGCGTGTTGTTCCAATGGTTGACGGATATATATTATATTACCAAATATATTTGTTTGAGCATTAGGTTTTTTGGTACTCCACAGCAAGGTTCAGGGCCGTATAACTTTCGCTTTGCTCCCTTCTTAGCAAGTTCATCGGCTTTTTCATATCCCTCGATTTATGCATGGCCGGGAACCCATCTCAGAATTACCCTGTTCTTTTCGCCCAGGGAATTCAGTAGTGATATGCAGTTTTGCACTAGCTTTGAATTAATGATATTCGAGGCTAGTGCCATAAGAGCTGCCTTGCTATCCGAGTGGATATAGATACGGTGGTTGGCATAGTTCTTATACATAAATTACATATTTTCTAGGTAAAGATTTTTTCTGATGTAAAATTACAAGGTCTATTTATGCTTCTTATTGGTTATCTCATGGAGTATAAGTTATGTGATTGACAGCTCGTTTTACTTTATCGTGATTTTGTAACTGATGATGCGTCCCCATCCCGTATTAATAAGCCGGGGAAAGGTGTGTGCTCAGTCGTGCAAGTTGACAGGTAACAACAAAACTGTATTGTGGCCCGTCTTCGGTGCGGCGGAATGAAAAATAGACGCACGTCACAATCCCCTTTGTACGGTCGTCGTGCGTTATAGTGATTGATTACTTCTCTATGCCCAAGCGCCCGCCCGCCCCGCCCGCGTCGCCATCATTGGCAACGACACGTTTGTGAAGTTGGCTAAACACATGGAATCACATCGAACAGCGACCGATTCGAACCTAGCAAAATCATCATTTTTCAGAAGAAAACATCATAACGCCCGTAGAGAATGTGGACAACTGACCTGGACACCTTCGTCGGTAGAGCGATATGAAGCGGAAACCTCTGAAAAATTATCCTAATAAATGTGTAGTGGAGCCAGCAAAATGTAATTTATTTTGGTGGTAGATAACCACATGAAACCTTTATCTGTGAAAAAATGACAATTATTGAGAAAAGTGCCGATGACACCTATATCCACTAACCTCTTTAATTACTACTTGTGACACTAAAGTATGAAAGTCTTTTACGTTTGCTTGTAAATCGCGAGATACTGCGAATCGTTGAAATATTTGATACATATCAGAGAATGAAAGACATTCGAACAAACGATGAAACTTGAAGAGGCATCATCTACTCGTATATAAAAATGGATGTTGGTATATATGTCTGTCCGAGCTTAATAGACTCCGAAACCGTTTAACTGATCACCATAAATATATATATATATATATATATATATATATATATATATATATATATATATATATATATATATATATATATATATATATATATATATATATATATATATATATATATATATATATATATATATATATATATATATATATATTTATTTATTTATTTTATTAACTAAATGTATACAGCATATTCTTTATATATAAAAAAACATTTTATAAATTAACATCAATATAGCCATTAATACATTTTAAATTAGCAAAAAATATAAAGTACCCATTTAAAAGATAATAATTTTATAACCTTCTTTTTAAGAAAAAAGGAAAAAGAAGCATTTCTAAATATAAATGTGTAATTACAATAGGGGAATGGAAATGGAAGGGAGGGATTGTTATAACACATACATACGTATACTATTGACATATATATATATATATACATATACACACACATATATATATATATATACATATATATATATATATATATATATATATATATATATATATATATATATATATATATATATATATATATATATATATATATATATATATATATATATATATATATATATATATATATATATATATATATATATATATATATATATATATATATATATATATATATATATATATATATATATATATATATATATATATATATATATATATATACACATATATACATATATACACATATACATATATACACATATATATATATATACATATAGACATACATACACACATAAATATATTGTATATAATAAAGTAATAAGTAAATTTAAATTAATTATCGTTCCTGAGCTTTTCTTCGACTGCGTGAAGAAAAGGCTTCCTGTCCAGAGAAAAAATGTCAAGGTCATTAAACCTGTTATTAAAAGAGGTGAGTAACCGTATCATAGTAGAGTTGCTGAAGTGGCTTGAATTGCACCTGGGCACATGAAACAAACGAGAAACTCGGATACTTCTGGGGGGCACTCTCAAGGAAATTCGCTCAGTTAAAGCTGGACAGTCTATTAAACCATGAAGGATGTCATATAGGAAAGACATGTCGGTTATGGTCCGTCTATTATAGAGCAGTGCAACCTTAAAGTAATCCGCTCTTTCCTCATATGTCTCGAAGTTCGAGTGCTCGCGCCAATTTAGGTATCGCAAGAAACGCTTTTGGACGCACTCAACCTTGTTGACAGATGCAGCATACATCGGTGACCATATAGTGGATCCGAAGTCCAGGCGTTTTTAAGGCGAGGGTGTCACTGAACGGTCTGCATACTCTAAACAAAAATCCTAACATTTTCTTGGCCTTAAGAACTATGTAATCTATGTGGTCGTTGTATGTAAGCTTCGTATCTAAATAAAGTCCGAGGTCGCGTATTAAAGATGTTTTTGGAATGTTTTCGCCATCGATAAGATAGTTATATACAATTGGCCGAGTATTTCTGGTAAAACTGATGGTATTGCACTTTAAGGGATTGAGGCAGAGCTTGTTTTTGTGGCAGTATACCAAGAGTCGGTCTAGATCGCGTTGCATGTTTATGCAATCTTTCGTACCTTTAATGGTGGAATAAATTTTTAGATCATCGGCATAAACGATAAATTTAGATGTGTGAAAGCAAGAGGCGATGTCATTAATATAAATATTAAACAATAATGGCCCGAGATGCGAACCTTGCGGTACTCCAGAAGGTACTCTAACATACTCGGACCTATAACCACCAACAGTGACAGCTTGATGTCGATTGGCCACATAAGACGCAAACCATCTCAACAGATCCCCGTGAATTCCGAACTGTAGTAATTTGGTAATTAGTATGGGGTGATTAACCCTGTCAAAGGCCTTCGAAAAGTCAGTGTACACGGCGTCCGTCTGTAGGCGTTTATCCATGTTTTCCGATATAAAATCGGTAAATAGACTAAGATTAGTTATGACAGAGCGCTTCTTTAAAAAACCGTGTTGATACTCAGAAAGCGAGTTTTTAATTGCAGGATAAAGTTGGTCGTACACAATCTTCTCGAAGACCTTACTCAGAACTGGAAGAATTGAAATTGGGCGATAATTTTCGATACTGTTTCTGGGACCATTTTTATGTATCGGGATAATTAGTGCCTGTTTCCACACGTCAGGGAATATTCCCTCTTGTAGCGATCGCGTAAAGATAATTGTCAGAGGCGGAGATAGAGAAGCGGCGCAGTTGTTAAAAAACATAGGTGGAATTCCATCGCAACCTGCGCCCTTATTGATATCCAAGTTAGATAAATACTTGTAAATAACCTCTGTAGAAAATTCGATCGAACCGATAGAACAGTTTGTTGGGTTGTACGGGTGAACGTCCGGAAGTGCCGGGTACGGCGTGGATTGGTCAGCAGAGCTGAAAACTGATTCGAAATATGCAGAGAATCCTTCGCTAATGCTGGAGCCATCGTTAAAGCAAACATCTCCACAGACCATAGATTGTGGTATTTTACCGCCTTTGCGTATATTTTTTATGTACGTCCAAAAGTGCTTAGGATTACGGCGAATATTAACCGAGCTCCGATTGACAAATTGGCGGAAGCATTGTTTTTGCATCATTTTTTGCCAACGACGGAGTAATGCAAAAGTGTCATAGTCACGGGGATTACAGTTCTTCTTCCACTTCTTGTGAAATCGGTTCTTTTCTTTGATTACTTTTATTAGGGCTGGCGAGAACCATGTTGGGAAGCGCGGATTGGCTGTTGTTCGCGTAGGTACGAAATCCTCGATAGATTTATTTATAATTGAGTAAAATTTATTTACGGTCTCGTCTATAGAGCGATTAGCAAAGAGAAGTTCCCAGTCAGTGGAAGAGAGGTAGTGATTTATAGAGAAATAGTCAGCTTTGGCGTAGAGTTTGATGATTCTGGGTAGCTCTTTCAATAGGCGCACAGATATATTACACAGTTCTATATCCAGTGATGGGTGATAAACGTCCTCCGGAATTATTGGGTTATTGCAGCGGGATACTCGCAAGTCGTCGGTGCCAAGTACTAAGTCTAAAAAGCGATGAAGAGAGTTGGACACATGATTGAACTGATCGAGGCCCGAAAATGCGATACCTTCGCAAAAAGAGGTGCTCGATGAATTTAACTAGTATTTATTTGCAAAATCAAATAATAACTTTGCCGTACAAAATTCACGTTAGGTAGGTACAATTGTTAGGTAGGATTCATATATATATATATATATATATATATATATATATATATATATATATATATATATATATGCAATTAAACCAATTGGTAGGAATCCCTACTATTGGTATAGTCAAATTGAATTACGTGGTATTATACCTTATGTGGTATAATAGATTTTTTAAATATCAAGATTTTTTTTTATTGTTAAATAATTACTATTTAAATTTATAATAGAGATTTAAAATCTTTTTTAAATAATTGGAGCTGCTAAAATACTGCAGATAGTTAAAATATAAAAACGAAGGGTTTGTTATAAAACAGTCAAATTAAAATTATTAAAATTATAAAATTACCTCAATAACAATGTCGCAATAAAAATAGTCAATATATTTTTTAATGTTATAATCCGTCTGTTCTCGTCGCTTTACTCTTATCAAATGTTGGTACACATATGTATTTTTTAATGGAGAAGGTTTTTATGATATCCGCTTTGTTGTACCTTACCACTAGATGGCGCTGCAGCACATCAACTTCTATACCGCTCAACCGATCGCAATGAAAATAAGAAAACATAGACATTTGAGTACGCATAATATTTTCGCGCTATTAACTGTATTGTTACTCACCACTAGATGGCGCTGCAGCCAACTTGTATACCGTTCAACCAATCGCCGTGAAAATGGCTAGGCGTAGGTATTTGAGCTCGAATAATATTTTCGCGCTATCCACGTTGTAACTATCCATGAAAATTTTATAACTACGAAAGTGGAAGGAACGACGATTAACATAGGCTACTTAGGGGGGGGGGGAGAAGTAGGAGTGAGGGTGGGGGAATGCAACAGATACCCGAGCATCGCCGGGTAACATTCCACTAGTAGGTACCGTATAAAGTTGTAATAAAAATTGAGTATGTGTGTGGAAGATGGCGTAACATATTTTTAAATCTGAAAAAGAAGAGTCTACTAAGGTAAATTAACGATATACGATTATTGAATGTTATTTATGCCGCCAGCTTCACAGAGGTAGCACCGACATGGTAGGTTGAGTTAGGCCGGAGCAGTGGGAAGAAGCGGGGTGGCTCGCCTTAACCTGACAGTCCCATTCAAAGACGTAAAGTAACGTTGGCTTTCCTTCTATTTATAACGTGTTTCTTTCATACATTCTGACTGGGCAAATCGTTTCACGAATCCCTGTTTGCGCAAATTCAATAATACATGATAAACCATTCCTCCTTGCGGGATGTAGAAAGAGACTTAATATAATCGAATAAGCAGATCTGCTCAATAATATTTTTAATTTAATTTGAAGCATTTTAGAGAACTTTTGGTATAATGAAATTCTGGATAATCAAGCAGAGTTTAGGCACGATAAGAATTCGTTGCCTAGGCAACGAATGTAAACCGGATTAGGTTGTGGTTCAGATATTATATATGCATATCCTCTTGATAATAATTAGCAATATATAAGTAGTTACTGTAATAAAATTTGTGGAAATTTAGTGCTTTCAAATTTTTATGGTTATTACTTTCCCTGCCCATAAACCAACCAGGAGGGAAAGTCGAGATGAAAACGGATTTTTTTTATTTCGACCCCCCGCCCCCCCCCCTCGACGATTAAGACTATTTCGAGACTGCATTATGTCTGTGTGTCTATGTGTGTGATTGTGTAGATGTATGTGTGTATGTGTCTGTGTGTGTGTATGTGTCTGTGTGTATGTATTCCTCTACGATAGCGCCCAAACGCTTAATCCGTTCAAGCTGAAACTTGGAATGCAGCCATCATTTGGTCGAATATATTCATTTTGGAATTCCAGATGATTATTGGATTTCACCTGGATGGAAATTCACCTGGATTTCCAGATGAATTTGTCATTGTGTCTATCTCTCTGTCTGTGAGCGTGTGTGTGTGAGAAATACCAATACTTTAGTAGTTACTGTAATAACAATTGTCGCAATTTAGTTTCTTTTAGATTTTCATGGTTAATGCTTTACCGGCCCTTAAACCAACCAGGAGGGGAAGTATTGTGAACGCGCGAAAAAAAAATTCGAGATGAAAACGGAAATATCTATTTTAGCCCCCCCCCCCCCAGACGATTAAGACTATTTCCAGACTGAAGTCTATGTGTGTGTTTGTGTGTGTGTGTGTGTGTCTCTGTGTACGTATTCCTCCACGATAGCGTCCAAACGCCTCTAATCCAATTGAGCTGAAATTTGGCATGCAGCCATCATTTGATCAATCCACCAGGAATATTTAAATCTCTAAATATTGGACTTATAGACTTGAAATTTGGTACGCAGATGCCTTGTTGAGCCGAAATCACATTGTAAAATTTCGGTTGAAATATGTCATATATAGGCTACACTAATAATATTTACATACCGTCGTATTTTATAATACTTTATTGATATGCATATATTTTAATTAAATATTAACGCCATCTGTTGGCGCTTGGCCTAACTCAGCCCTAATCCGGGAAACGTGCCACCCAAGGTGTTGATGGCGGACCGAACCGAGTTCGTCCACTGGCAGGGCGCTCATAGATTTTATTTATGAAATTAATATTCAGATGAAATAAATTCTATATTATACATACGTCCTTTGCTACTTTCCCGGAAAGTCTTGGGGAGATACGACAACTTTTTTCTCTAGGCTTACATTGAAATTCCACTGTTTCAACCGTATGGGCCCTCATGCTGCAAAGTTGAACTGGAATTATTATTATACTGAGGGTAGGAATATGTTAGTCGGGCGGCAAGGAAAGCAGGGGCGTTATATCGGCGATACGCGTTAACAGACTTGTTATTGGGTGACACACAATCTGACAGATGTGACCTGCGACGTGCTGCTGACGTTGATTGATAACGTGACCCACACATTGACACCCTCCAAACGCTCGCATCTCAAATGGCAGTAGTAATATATGTGTCTACATCCGTATACATATCCGTAGGCCTTCAACTACGGATATGTATACTCCTGTAATGATGTTACTACGATATCTCAAATGATAATTGGTTATTGTATCTTCGTAATATGGAAACTTTTTTACACAAATGTATGACTGTTTTTAAATAAATTAAAAAAATAAAAATTTAAAAATTAAAAAATAAACGAAAATATATGAAATATAATTTGAAATATATTTGAAAATATATTTGAAAAGTTGAAATATATTTAATTGGAATGAAAACTGCCTTCGAATTTTAAGTTTAAAAACATTATCTCATATTTGAGCAATAAAATGTGTACCCGGGTCATTCCGTCCTTTCGTGCAAAACAGGCGATTCCGCGGAGCAAATTTTTTTTTCTTGAATATCAGATTTATTGATATTTAATATAATTAAGACATCCTAGTAAAGACATTTATGTGGGAGGCACTTTGGTACATAGTGTACTTTACTAATAAATGTGCGGAGGGTAATGACGATCGGGATGGTAATGAAATTTGCCAAGAAGGTAATGATACGTCAAGGGATGATAATGACACTAGCCTGGAAGGTAATATTAGCTGAGGATGGTAATGACATGTGATATGGAAATAACATTCTTTACAAAATATATTTATTAAAAAAATCCATAACCAAAACCAACATTAAACGTTATGAAGCCTATTTTTAAAGCGGCCACTAATGAACTAAATCATCTAAGAAATTTCAAGAAATCTTTATTATTCTTTTTCGCATTACATGAATTACATACAAAACATATTATTATAATTCTAGAAACATGAAGTATGGAATAAGAAATAGAAAATAAAAAATATAAAATCTTGAGATCTACTTTTCTTGTAAAATCAATAGACTTTTGTGCTCTTGTACTTTTGTAACTTAGTAGAACTTCACGGAATCTAGTACCAAATGTAAGCTTTTATTCTCTAATACTCAATCAAAAAAAATCTTTATAATATAAAATATCTAAAAGTCAAAAAAATAAATCAGTTACTCTAACCCTATTGTTATCTATCGTGACTCGAGCGTCAATGTTATCTCGCTTAAAAACTGCTTGTAGTAATAATGCAACAAAACTCTATACTAACAATATAGAAAAAGTTTTCTTACTATTGAAATTATAATATCGCGTTGAAATTATAATATCTTGAGATCAACGCTTTTATTTATAATTTTAATCAGGAAGATTTTAAAATGAATATTTTCCTCGTCTAGTAATGTCAGGCATTGTCAAAGGATAGAAACTGCTAGTTTCCGCAACATTATCTTCACCGTCTACTACGGGCCAAGAAAGCATATTAGATTTATCCCAACATTAAAAAAAAAGTACGGTATATGTGCCATTTGAGTATTCTCAATTTTTTCCTATGTACTAATACAGCTTGTTTTAATAGATATTGGACTATTACCCAAATCATCGATATTGTCGGAATGTACACCATGACAAGCTACATTCTTAACATTTTCTTTTTTGGCGTTTTTTGCAATTTTTTGTATTGTCATTATCCATGTCATCAGTGTGCTTATCAACATTGTGCCGTCAGTATTCATATAAAACGGCATGACTTTTATATGTCGTTGTGTCTCAAAAACGGTAGTACACTTCCACGCTTCATTCATAATAATTTTTTTTGTCATCCTAACTTATCGTATTGGCTGGTATTGAAATAATTATGCCTTCATTTAATGTATTTATGAACAGCGGGTGTTTCGTTGTTCAATACATTGCTTGCTACATGAACTTTCGGTGTATCGTCTTTCATCTCATTGCTAGAAAGGTGGTTTACATTAAACACATGGTTAACTATAATTTCATCTTATTGAGTGAAGCTTTCTACAAAATTACGATTGATTAATTCAGGTTATGTTATGTCAATCCCAACGCTCAATCTCCCCAAATGCTTGGTATGGTTGCACGGTACGTAGAGGAAACTGGAGATAAAAGAGCTTAGCTCTCTTTCTTGTATAATTCTTCTCTTTCTTCTCTTTCTTCTAGAATTCTTTCATAATTTACCCCAAATACACTTAAACAGGCCAAAATTGAAATATAGATAATTGACATTTATCTACTTAGTTCTTAAGTTTCCTATAAAAACCTTCAAAACCATTCGAAATTGTCAATAACTCATTGCCTTCCAAAAGTTTTCATTACCATCTGACACGTTTTCATTACCTTCCAATACGTTTCATTACCGTCCTACATAAATTTGGAAGGAAAGGAAGGTAATGACAAGGAGTGGAATGAAATAATGGAAGTTTATTCTGCATATTTCGCATGATTGATGACCTTGAAGTTTCAATAACAGTGGACGAAAAGACCCTACCAAAACACACCAAAGTGGATATAAACTTAGATTTTTTGTTTCGTACTTACTGTTTGACTTGGATGGATGGTAATGACTGCTGAACGGTGACAAACTCGAAATGAAGAGAAAGAACTTAAATATCTTTTTACACGGCGACTATTCACACAGCCTTCAGAGCAATGAGGAGCATAATGATCTACGGTAGAAGCTTGGGCTCCTGTTGCGGAGCAAGATATACTTATATTTTTTTTGTGCGGGAAATGATAGAATCTCTGTTGCCAAAGGCAAAAGTAGAAATATTTTGTTTATATGTAATTATAGATGTCTTATATTTTAATACCTATAGTGTGTTTACTTTATCTTTCATGTATGCTAAGACAACTAAGTATGTGTTGGCAAGTTTAGGTACAACACATCGACGAATTTGAAGTTTGTGGTTTGGAGGCGGAGAGGAATGAAATTTTTCCATGTATTTTTAAGATTAAAAAAAAACTATGTACTTTAGAATTAAATTTCCTAAAGAGCCTTCTCCCTCACACTTAGAGTAAATATATTTCAATAAAACTTTTTTTGTAAATGCGGTATGCAGTCTGATATTAGAGTTTACAGGCGATTTGCACGAAATGGCGGAATGACCCACCCCATAAAAGGTACTTTTGCAGCTCTTGATCTCCAACTTTTCAGACAAACTTACTATTTTCGGTTGTGTATCTCATTGTTTGTGCCATACCAGTAAATTAAAATATATCATACTGTAGATTAAAATTCAACAGAACTCTGAAACTAGCTCACAAAAACCCTTTATAAATAGATTTTTCCTACAAAATTTATTGTTGAATTACGTATGCTTGCTTTCGTTTTATTGCTTACTGAGATTTATTTGTATAATTTATTTTTTTTAGTTTTTTCAGAAATATAATAAACAGAAATTTTGCTATTGATGGTATATATTTTATGTGACAAAGAATTGTTGTATTATACCGTAACTACCTATCTACATATAAGCAATCATCGGAAGCTATAGACTAGAGGAGAAAGAATTCACAAAAGTGCATTTCATCAGTGTGAATTTACAACGAATTCCCTCTCCAGGGGAAACTAACGAAAACGCCAAAAAGGAAATAAACTAGAAATCCAATATTGATGAACTGCTCCAAAACTCTCATCGGCAAAATTGCCTACGCGAAAAATTAAATTCCTCGTAAAAATTTCGAATCTATAGCAGACGGTCTTTTTTCACGCGTGCTTCAAATGAATTGGATTGAATTTTATTCCCAGTCACAGTGATAAGGATAGAATAAAATACCTACTTACATGCAATTTTTATTAAAATCAGAACTGGCTTCTTACAGCCATACATAAAAGGCAAACATAATAAACAATATATTTTATTTCTCTTTCTGGCCTTTTAATGGACGCATAATTTTATAACATGTGACACTAAAATAATCCGCTTAATGGCATCGTAAAATATTAGCGTGCGAAGAAATTGCGTGATTCAAAAATGCATACATATCATAAAATAATTTATCTTTTATGACACAATAATACATACAATGTACTCTAGATTTTATAATCCATGTATCATAAATGTAATTGTTTTACTTTTGAGGAATGCAGTTACTTAATCTATTAGTATTTGTTTGTTTGATCAATAAGAATTAAAATGTCATTAATTATATGTAGTTCCAATTTTATTTATTTAATGGTTGTAAAAAAAATGTCTCAAGGTCGACATCAGCTCAACTAACAGCGGCGATGTGCACATCTAACAAGGCGGGGCTTCTTAAAAGTATATCTAGATGCACAACTGTGGTCTAAAAACATAAAGTAATAGTATTATTTTATTATTATATTTAAAAAAAGGAGAAGGAAACGAGGAAAATAAAGAATAATACTATGAAATCGAAAACTCTCGCGGCTGTTTGACATTATAAATAGGATGAAAACGAATTTACCGCGAGGAGTTTGTAACACCTGCTGTTTCGGCGATGATGCAACCGGCGTTGTCCAGGGTAGACTAAAGTGCTGCCAATCGTCATAATCGGGTAGTCGGAAAACTAGTCCCACCACCGTTGTAATCTACGAAGTAGCAGCAGCAGTTTGCCACCTACCCGCAGGTGATTATTGGCAGCACTTTAGTTTACCCTGTATAACGGCGGTTGCAACATCGCCGAAACTTCGGATGTTATAAACTTAACGAGGTAAATTCTTTTTGATCTTATTTACAAAAAAAAGTAACTTACCCCCATTTTATAGTAATAAATATCAAAAATATTTTAATAGAGATAAATAATAAATATTTACCACACATGCCGCTACATATATAATATTATGTGATATTATATTTTGAACTTTTGTAATTTACCTCAATAACAGTTCAAGGCGACATGAGACCTCAGAAAAATTGCGAAATGGGCGGACACGCGAAGAAATAGACGGAGTCAATTTTGTAGGGTTCGATCAATATAAATCCAGCGTTGACGAAGCCTCAGACCTGATTCCACGACCGCTCGCGCCACTAAACTTTCTATCGCAGCACTAGCACAGAATAACTTTCTCTGCGCAGTGGTGGTATAAGTGTGTTAATGGAAAAGCATATTTAGCCTAACTCTTAGAGCGCTCTCACGTTTTAATTAACTGTAATTAATTTAAGGGCTAAATAAAAAATGTGGCTAAGCACGACGCTAGAGAATTAACCAGTCAATTAAAAAAAATTAAATAGGACACACTCACCGCTTACATTGTAGGAGTAATCGCGCCTGAATGTTTTCGAAATCAGTTTAAAGCCTTAATGTTCCAGGCAATGAGCAACTTTTTTGAGTCCAAATTGTAAATTGGTTCCTTATCGAGTTTTTGCTTAGAAACTTGATTTAAAATAATGCTTATATATATTTTTTTTAAACATAAAACTAAAATTATTCAGATATGGTCGTTCCCGGGTATCATTTCACCTTAATGAATCCTATTTATTCAACCATGACACAAAAGAAATAAATATCAAATTATATAATTATAAGAATCTTGGAAAAAATAGGGGTTTCCAAGAAAGTCCTTAATTTGGAAAACTACTGTTGAATTGATGAAATAAAAATCATAATATAGTAAGTATATTATCTGGCTTTTAATAGATAATAGCTTAGTTACGTTATTGCTTACAAAATAGGTTTCCACATAACTGGGAAGTGTCCAGAACGACACTAATGGCCACTAAGGCTATCTGATCATAATATTAATTACATCAATTTACAGTATTACAAATACAAATTACAGTATTACCTTTTATTGATATTATTCTCAAGTATTCTGCTTATAGGAGCAATCTATATATGATTGTGCATAGATAACCTATTTTCACCCGGTTTGCTTTTAGTTTCACATATTTTGCTGTTGTTATAAGATTTGTCAGTAGTTTATCTGCTAACCTTTAAAGCTCGTTGATTTAATTTAGTAAGTTTCCCGACGATTTTAAGGTTTACTTACGTCGTTAGTTAAAAGTGTCTAATAAGCTGTAAAATATTATGGCCGCCTAGCTGTAATGCGACGAAACAACGGCAGCTGTCAGTGTGAGCTCCACAATTTGCATACGTTTCGAATAAAACAAATCGTATTCATTATTCAAAAGGTATTATCGTGCGTTTCAGTGAATGCTCCGGGTCATTTAATTCATAACGACCAATAAAGATACTCATAAAGAGAACCCCCGACGCGACGCGACGCCGCAACAAGCCGCGGCAGCCCTTGGCAATCTCTCACAGATAAAAGTAAAATGTCATAAGTTACCTTTATAATCTCGAGTCTTATAAAAGTCACGGTGTTAGTAGCGGCACAGTAGCCGTTGGGCATGTCTACGAAGGCTACGTGAGCTGCGTCAGAAATAATGAAATATTAGTTTTTTCGTCCAGGGAGGAGTGTGAGGACAATCTCTCAATAGCCTTCTTTCCGATATATCTTCTTAATTGTTGTATTGGGAGCTAATGGGCCCAGTGCAGTAAAGCCACCATGACCCATGTACATATTAGGGTCGGCCCAACTCACAGGTCAACACCCATCCTGTAGCCTCCGCGTACAAGCGCGAGCCCGGGTAGGGCTCTGTGCCTGTGGGCCAGATCCCCTGGGAATTGCCCATCGGGCGCTCCTCGACGGTTTACATACCGTGCGGCATCAGTCAATCGACTGTGCATTCCGACTAATAACCGGGGGCGTCTGGAAACGGCTTTGTTTCCTATAGAGCGGGGGTGATTGTTAACCTTATGGCAACTGCTCTTGAAACGACCAATCGGCTACCGATACCGGGAGAACAGCAGGGCAAAAGATGCTATTGTCCGCGATAGATTTGGTAGACACCAAATCACCGCTACTTAAAAGGGAGAGGACCGCGTGAGCGACCTCGAACACGTAATCAATCGGGAAACCGGAGAAATCTGGCCGTAACTGGAAGTAAGGGCGCGAGTATCAGCTCGCAAGTTGCATACCCGGCTTTTCGCGGTAAGGCGTTAGTCTCTTACGGGCGAGTGGCCTGACTAGACAGTAGACTTTTTCATCCATATTCTTCTACATCAAATATCGTTAAAACCTCCTGAGGTGACGGGTTCGCCCGTTGTAGTTGACACCTCCAAGTTTTTCTTTATTTAGCTTTGGCAACATTATCTTAAGATATGTTGTGGTAATAACATTATTATAACCTAACATGTTGGAATATGCATACACGTAATTTTATATGAATAATAGAATAGAATAGTATAAATTTATTGTGCTTTAAGACATTACCTAATAAATATTACACTGCTTTTAGAAAAAAAAACAATGTAAGTACAAATGGCCGGCATCTTACAGATGACGGTAAATTAGCACGATTTAATATAAGTCACACTTGGCTTATAACTAGGTTTGGAGGGCTGTCTATATTTTCTTGCAAGACCACGTAGGTACTGTAATTTTGATATCCATTTGCAATAATTACTAAGTTGAAATCCTTTAAATTTTTACACTCATATTGTTTTTTGTCTCATGCCTGCCTGCACACCCGAAATGTTCATGCATACGTCACAAATTATAAAACCAAAATGAAATAGTAAAAAAAAAACAATAAAAAAAAATATATAATGTGTATACGATTATTGATAATAGACATATTTTTACTTAAATACCAATTAATAGTATCTCCTTTTGTTTCTTTGTTTATTTCTTTATACTCTTTATTGTGAAAATGTTAAAATGGGAGGGTTTATTGTCATATGACAATCTCTTACAACCAACCCGACTATGATGTGTTATATGTGTGTGTGCGTGTAACATGTCTGTAAGTGTGTATCTTGTTATTGCATTCGACCGACAGAATTGAAAATGCAATTCCGTTAATTTGATCTCAACGGAAAATGGTGACCCAGCCGGGAATCGAACCCGGGACCTTACAATGTAAGATAAGGCGACCTAACCACTATGCCACCGGGTCGTGCATTTTCAGATCGCAAACGTCCAAGTTCCAATTGCATTTTTTTTGGCTTAAAACTATTCTAATTTTCTATTTATTTAATGATTTTAATAATACTTATTATCTATAAATGTTAGGCTCAATGAAAGAAAAATGGTTCTGAGCAAATGCATTGATCCTATTGGTTCGAGCATTGTGAGCATTGTGATTATCTTAAGCTTAATAGCTGTTTTTTTTCTGAACTGTTCAACCAATCGGTTTCCATTTCCTACTTCTTGTCGTCGTTTTCTGATACGATACGTCGTCGCCTTTATACGATACAGTACTGCGATAATATTCAAGCAGTTTGACTTTATAAACCTGTCTGCCAACGTTGATAGTAAATAACAACTATCCTCCCATTTTTCCGTCAATGAAGTTAAAGTTCCGCGTTTTTTAATGAACTTTTCGTATAATTTAAAGTGGCCTATAAATTCTTCTAGGCTATGAATCTTCTAGAACTTCCCATTTATGATTGTGAAGTTTTCAAGACTGAGCAATAAGGGTTTCTACCGTAGATTTTAATTTCTACTTAACTTTTATGAAGTGTTTCGATGTTTTCTGTATCCGAAAAAATACGGGTTAGTCGTTTCATCGAAGCTGTACATGAACAAATGCCATTCTTCTGAATTGGCCGGAAATAAAGTTTAAGTTCATTTGTCGACCACTTTTGACGTTTTATTATCTTTAGCACTTAGATGAATAGCCTTCGCGAATACTTTTATAGTATTTTGTTTGATATGTAATCCCGTTACTATCTCGCTCTGCGGAACTGGTTCTGCTACTTATTTTATATCGTCGAACATTTCGGTTTATAGCTTCTGTTTGTGTTGAACGTTGAACGCCGATCTCTTATTTGAGGTCTAGTTTAGTTTAGCGCACTTAAAATCGTTTCGTAACTTTTCCACGAAAAACGGAGACATCCCTTTTCACCTGCTGCCTACTTAGTTATAACTTGTTCGTTTTCATTTTTCTTGGCTACCTCTTGTTAAACGTCGAGGGCTCCGTCATGCTCTTTGGCTACCAATTCCGATTCTAACCATTTAACAGCTATGTTTGAAGCCATAGCAGTATACAAATCCTCCGTTTTTATTAGAAAGTCGTCCACTTTGGCATTACGGCATTATCTCTTTTTCTTCAGATTTGGCACAGTTATATTATAATATTACTTTCCCGCTCGATGGACCATCGTTGCTTGTGATAAATCCTACCTGTCATTTTGAATACTTAACCTTTCCTAACGTGGATGTATATTCCCCACATCCGCCGTGCTCCTGGAAAACCATATGAAGACCGCCAAAAAAGCATGACCGCTTTTAGGCATTACCATTATCGCTGTGGGAGATTGAACCACCAGCAAATCACGTCAAGACTCAAGTTCTGCAGAACAATTATTATAATAAATAAGTGAAAAAAAAAAACAATGACGCATGAAAGAACAATGAACGGGTCATTCGTGGAGAGCAGTTCTTTTTCTTCTGAGAATACCTCGTGAAAAAAAGTATATGTCGCAGCCACATGCTGTCAATGAGAACTTCATTAAGTGCCTAGCCACTTTACGAAGTGTCCAACCGCGTTTTATAGATGCTACAATTCAATATTGTCATTGATAATTACACCATCTGTTTAGAAATATTGGACACTTCGCAAAGTATCTCCAACAGGTCGGGCGCATGCTGTAATAGTCCATTTCTACATCATTTGACAATGCGTTTTGGTCACTTCTCTAAGGTAAACTGAGTTAGACCGTTGCGAAGATATTTCTCCCGCTGATTTAGACCATTGCGTTGCATAACATTTTTTCTAATAAATACAGTCTTAACATTAGCCTTTTTTCATTCATGTTTCTTGCCTTTATTTTCATTAAAGAATATTTTCCCTTTTCTGATTTCACGGAAAGTTTCTAGATATTATTGAGTAGCCTATGTAAATAGCAAAAGAGGCACAGTGTACAAGGTGAGTGCGAAGCGGCCGCGATAATACACAAACTGCCACGTAAATTCCGCCCCTAAGTGCGGGCATAATATTACAAAACGGTAGCTGAATTTTATATCGAATACAAATGTCCCGCAATGAGAAAGAGAGGCGCGCATGTTTTGACTGAAATAGACGCGAGATAGCGACAAAGGAGGGTTTAACGATGTGGACCTAGTTTATTGTTTTCGTTCGCAGTTCACACGAGCGGGGATGAGTGGGTGAATTAATTTTGAGATATAGCCTCGTATTTTTGAGATTATAGTCTGAAATTACGAGAACCCAGCGTTATATGAGAGTTACTGAAATTAGTAGTCAGGAAGATGCTGGGATGTCGTAATTTATTTATTACGATCGTAATTTTAGCATATCCAGCTGCAGTGATAATAATATATAGTCGTAGTTTAAATTCATTAGCACCAGACACGTACGTCATTCAGTATAGAAAACCAAACAATAGATTTTTTTTATTTATACTATATATTTTGGTGTTAGGAGATATTTTTTGACGTGAGATTATTATGACACCTACCTACGTAAAAAAAATCTATATATTTTGATGCAGACCTTTGTTCTCGAAAAAAAATGGTTTATGTCCAACTTTCGGACAGATTTATTATTAGACAAACGACTAAATTAAAAAAAATGCCTTCCCGGCAAATAGCCATGGACTGATTTTATTTGAATATTAATCTCATAAATAAAATCGATGCTGTCGGCCGGCGATCGAACCCGATTGGGTTCCGTTACACGCCCGAATATGGCGGCGAGATTCGTTTCCCGGCTAGCCTAGGGCGGCGCAGCGTGATATTTGATTAAAATGTATAGCGGAAATTGAATATGAGAACTGAATATGAAGTGCAGCTTTATGAGATATTTCAACCAAAATTTCGCAATGTAATTTCGGCCCAACAAGGCACCTGTGTACCAAATTTCAAGTCCTTCAGTCCAATATTTCGAAGATGATATAGTACTAGTGCACCCTCTGGTAGACCGATTTATAGCACAACATTTTCAACTCTTGCTTGACAAAATGATGCCTGCATACCAAATTTCAGCTCAATCAGATTAAGCGTTTGGGCGCTATCGTGGACGAATATACACAGACACACGCATAGGCACACAGAGACACAGCTAGGCTTCGATTTAGGATTGGTCTTAGTCGTCTCAGGAGGGCTCAAAATGAATATTTCTGTTTTCATCTCGGAAACAAAATGCGCGTTTACAAGACTTTTCCTCCTGTTCGTTTGTTGGGCCGGGAAAGTAATAGACGCTGTTTAACTCCATTTATAAGGTTAAATATTTTTTGTTGAAGATAAAGTTGTTTCTTCAGTTTTAGATACGGTATCAGCCGCGTCTCTAGAACTCATGAATTAAAACAACCCTGTATAATCGAGATATTTTTTTGATATAATTTGTAATTGTAATTTATTAGGTGGTTATATTTCTTTTGCAACAACTTTAAAACTTTTGACTCCTCTGGATCTTCAGTTCCCTTCTATTTCCTCGCATATATACTATAAATTAATCTATTATTTAGAAACAGACCGAAGTCATATACAATGTGGCTATGGGATGCATTCAGACCTCTTGCTAAATTATAAAGGTCATTCTGAATTCCAAGACATGTTATCGCACTGACTACCTGTGACTATTATAGTGACCACCTGAGACTATAATAGTATTATTACTATCATCGAAATGACCGCTTTCACTAAATATTTTGTGTTGGAGAAATATTGGCCAATGTCATGGTCTTATAAAATTTAAACGTAAGTAGTCTCAAATCAGAAACTCACGGAGCGCCGATGGGATATCCACAATTTTCTATGTATCTACATAAATCGACGGACAGCAACCATCTAGTTATTAAATAAGAAAGAAATACCTAAATCAAATCTACCGAGTATCAGGAGGTGATCGACGCGGTCAATCGCTTTGAAGAATTAAAAGTGATTAAATTAAACTAGAGTAGATAGTGCAACCCCAGACAAGGATAGACACGGTTACCTGTTTACCAGGGAGCACATTTTCTATAGGATAAGAGCACCTGCTCTTTGAAAGGTACTGACGTGATCTCATCTACTGGTATTTAACAACCTGAAGCCAATACTGGAATGATAGAAGAAAAATTGATTAGGTTAAGAAAAACAGTTTCAGTGGCGATTTTGTGCAGCGTCGTTGACCTCCGGTCCACTTTCTTCCAATTCTTAGATTTCTGAGGCGTTCTTGTTTCGCCTTGTCTTTGCAAGTATTTTCCATTCGTCCATTGTTACAACGTAATATTCTATATCTTGTTTCAGTGAGTTATTCCATGTGTAGATTGGTCTTGCAAACTCCCTTTTTCCTGCGGAGTATCTGATCACTACAGATAATAGATGATGGGACTCCTTTCTTATTAAGTGGCTATAGTGGTACAAACGGTTTACTCTTATTTTTGAGTTATTGTTGCCCCTCCAGTCCTTCCCATTATGGGTTATCTAGGTAGGTGTTGTGCTCCTTCTAGCATTTCTTTAAATATGTAGCTATCTTATTTTCTTAATTGTGTACTGTTTGCTTTCGTTAGTGCAGATGTTTTCAGTTTTTAAATCATTCATTTATAAATTGAGGGATTGTTTTAGTATTCGCTGTTCCTTGCCTGAAGCGTATATTTATGGTTTTTTCGACTGAGGCTCTATGTGATGTTTTGATTTATGGTTTGATTTCGACGCGATTTTTAATGTTTCATTGATTGTATTCTGCCCAGGGTTGCGAATCACTATTTTCGTGTTTGTTTCTTTCATCCTACAGATTTAATAGATTCATAAATTCTGTTTAAAAATTTCCTTTTTTGACTATTTGCTATCATATTATAGTTGGCATATGATAGAATCGCTGGCAGATTCATTTCGATATCATAGTCCAGACGGAGCACCTCTGGACTATGTAGGTAGGGACTTAATCTATTGGTACTTTAAGTAATCGAGGCGATGAAGTAAGAAAGCAGTAAAACTGACGTCAATTTATTCATGGGTATCATATAACAATCAGTATATTGACTCAAGTTGGTGTTTATCGATTTCTTACTTTAAACCCGTATTGGTCATTTCATGTTTAATTTAAAGAATATTCTATTTTCATTGTCTAATTATAATAATGGTTCTTCATTATAGGCAAGTATAATTTGTGCTTATAATTCTATATTCGTTAATATCATTGATATCCGATTTTCTAAAATTGAATTACGAACATGTGATCTAGTATTCAACATCTATATTTATGGCGTCTATTTTACCGGTTATTTATGTGTGTCGGACAAGGGCATTTATTAACACAAATGTTAAAAACTAGTGACATTCGGTGATGTTAATGGGAGTACGCCGGGGACAGCAGGTCCTGAATAATGGCCGTCCGTAGAGGCAGAGCCAAACGGCGAGTGGTCCGTAACGAAATCATTAAACGGGGAGAATCTGGTCCTGCCCGCCTGGCGGCCGGTGCGTCATGGCAAAAACAAACTCGACGCACAACTTTGATAAATGCCCGCCAGTCGAGGTAATGGCAGCGGGCCATTCAACTCTCCCCTATCAGCCTCATAGCGCTAATGTTAATGAATCGTGGATAATGAAAAATTATTATACAACTGTATATCATGTTCCTTAGGTGAGGAGGGAGCGGACTGCAAGCGACGCAGGGGTTCATAACCCTCGTCGCGTAATCTTTACACCTTGCATTTATCCTGCCAGTAAATTCACAAGTTATATTCTATGATAAATATAGTGGATGTGTACTTTCAGTGCGGTATGAGAAATTAGTGAGGAATTAAACTAACTTAGCACTGTTCTGCTCCTTGTAATAGCTTAGATTTTAATAAAAGATAATAAGAGGCCCAAGAAATAATTTCAAATGTAATATTATTGGAATTTAAATTTGAATTTTTGTTTTTAAAATTCACATATCTGGTATACGTCAATACAGTATTGTAAAAATTTGCGAAAATGTGATGAGGGACTATTATTGTCATTGTTTGTATACACTATTGGAGGACTGAAATGATCACTTAAACGAGTGTTACTTAAATATAAAACATGAAAAATTTAAATTCTGATTTTAATATGCATATTTTATACGAGCATAATATACATACTAGTGTATATGTATTTATTTGTAATACAACCGTAGGACCTGCAAAGGACATCCGAATTGCTGAAACTTACCTATTGATACCCTAATATTTCAACAGTTGTTTAGGTCGAACATCGCAGTCATCAAATTTAAAATTGAATAAAATATCAAAATTAAAATCAAATTGTGATACGGCAATCCAAACACTTCAATAATATTCGGGTTATGCGCACGTTGTACAACTCGATTGTTAGAAGTCGCATGGAAATGAATGCAGCTATTTGGAATCCGCATGAAGATACCTATACCCTCATGCTGGAAAAGGTACGGAAGTGTTTTTTGAGATTTTTATACTTCAAGCAGTACGGATATTATCCATTTTTGTATCCCACTGCATTTATCATAGGCATGGTTGGCTATAATTCTCTCTGTCTCAGAAGAGAAATGTTGACCATGTCCTATGTTTTGAATTTAATTCGTGGTAAAACTGATAACCCTAGCTTACTAGCCAAGGTGGAGCTTTTCGTACCAAATAATCATCTTCGTGCTCGATCGCACTATCTTTTCGCGGAGCCGTTC
Source organism: Micropterix aruncella (assembly GCA_944548615.1). Taxonomy (NCBI): domain Eukaryota; kingdom Metazoa; phylum Arthropoda; class Insecta; order Lepidoptera; family Micropterigidae; genus Micropterix; species Micropterix aruncella. The sequence continues at coordinate 19,769,779 of OX155955.1, read as the reverse complement.
TCGCGCACTAACCTTACGAGGTGGAACTTGTTGGCGCGTGCTTTGCGGCGCTTAAATGAAATTCACTCTATGGCACCAGATTTTGATATTTTTACCATCAAACCTCACTCGTTTGAATAGCAGGCTAAAAATTATTTATTCTTATTTGAAAGCTAATATTATAAGTAAATGCCAGAAAAATGGAGATTTGCATTAGAAACAATTTCAAACCTAATTAAATTGTTTTGTCTGAAAAGTTTAGTAGACGCCACTTCAAATTTCTCGATCCCTCGTCCACATGTTCAGATCACACGTATTGGATTTATTGATCACCAATACACTGAAACCAAAAAGGATATAAATCATTTAAAGGATTAGGCATGTTGTCCCTTTTTGGTTTCAGTGCATTGCTGTTAAATAAATGCAATACGTGTTATCTAAGCATCTGGGAGAGGACCGAGAAATCTGGCAGGCCAGTACCTACCTACTGCTTTATGATTATCTTCATTAATACATTGATATTCATAAATACCTATAGGTTTTTTTATTGAAATTACAATGTTGTCGCCCAATAATCATACAAAGAAAATAAAATGTAGAGAAAGATGCCCGTATGTGACATTTTCTTATTATTCGATGATATTTCGGTAATATTTATTTGATATGACGATGGTTGTTTCATTACAGCTAGGACAGTCTCAGCGCCACAAGCATTCTATTGGAATATAAGCCTTTCAAAAAAAAGGGATAAGGACTTACAAACTCTTTAGAACTATATAAAAATAAATACTGGCAGGCACAGCTAATACATCTGTTATTATGTTCTTAAAAACAAAAACTGATGTTATTTTTTTGTGTAACACTGATTTGATGACGTGTTGACAAAAATTGAAAAAAAAATATTGGCTGAACTTTGCTTGAAAAATATTTGTAAAGAGCGAGTATTTCAAGACTTACGAGATACATTAGGGGTTAATGCTCCCCCATATTCTACGGTTGCATATTGATGTGCTGAGTTTAGGCAGAAAAAAACTTAAACTAACGATGAGCCTCGCTCGGGTCACCCTACGACGACAGCCACTGAGGAAACGGTTAAAATAGTGGATAAAAATATTTTTGCAGATCGTCGTATCACGGTTTTTTTTATTGCTGGAAAAGAGAAGATTTCAATTGATAGTGAGAATAGTATTTTACATGATCGCTTAGGGATGAAAAATGTATCCGCAGGCGGGGTTCCTAGAATGCTTACAGACGCACAGAAAAAACTAGACTGAAGATTTCCCATAGTTCTTTGAATTTGTTACAATAGGATCATGACCGTTTTTCGGATGGATTCATACTTACGGACGAAACAAAGCTTCACCATAACGATCCTAAAACAAATCAACAGCCCATTACCGGGAAACGATCATGCTGATAGGCCACCCTTTCTATGGTCTGGCCGAATTTGAGGGCCATGATTTTTTAAATATTTTGCCCATTTAAATTACTTAAAAAAGTAGAGCCTTATTGTCTGATTATTTTATATGGTCTTATATCAGTACTTTTAGTTTAAAATGCATAACGTAACTTTAATTTTATTATTTAACATTTTACTGACAATTTGAATATTACGATGACTAATTTTGCTACGTATCTTTTCGAATTACTAACTACTTCAAATATTAGGCTTCTATTTTGATTATTTATATTTATAGTTTGACAATCTAGTATTTAATTCTTAACTACCTATATATGTTCAGTAAAGAGGAATAACGAGACTCACTACCTAACCCAATTATATTGACACGTCCAAGAGCGGTCTTTAGTCGTCAATTGGACAGGACGAAAATGTAATGTAATGTAATGTAACAGTTAAGGGTCATGATGACTAAATAGCTTGATCATGGACTATAACGGTGGCTGTATATATGTATATGCTAAGTAAATAAAATAATATTGTTTAGCTTCACCAAGATAAAGCCCCAGCACACAAATCTAGAGTTGCAATGGCTGCCATTGAATATGCTATCCTTGAAGTAATTGAACATCCTCCATACTCACGAGACCTTGCCCCTAGAGATTTCTATCTATTTCCGATATTAAAGGGACATCTCAGAAGTTCAAGATTTAAATATGATGATGCTCAAGAAGCCACAGTGCACTTGGTGGTCACAGTTTTTACTACGGATATTTTGTGTTTAGGAAAATGATATAGAAAGTATATAATACACTTGAAGGTACACCAGGAACACGAAGTGTATCAACTTAAAATGTGACTTTGTCAAAAAGCAATAGAATATTTAATAAAAGTTAACTTTATAATACTAATTATCGGATCTATTTATTAAACGCCGTAGTACCTACTACAAATTTCTTGAAAGTAGTTATTTCTTTTTGGCGTATACATACACCCTTTTTTATTAACCGACTTCAAAAAAGGAGGAGGTTATAAATTCGGTTGTATATATTTTGCTTATCTTTCACTTTTTTATGTCTGTTACCACAGAACTCCGTCATTTATGAACCGATTTCGAAAATTCTTTTTTTTTATTTAAAAGGATATACTTCCACATTGGGTCCCATCAAAATTCTTTTCTAATGACGGTATCCATGAGGAATTGAGGGAAATCCAGAAATATTATAATATGAAGTCGAAAATTTACATTTTGGTTCAGTTCCGATGACAACGCATTTTTTTATGGTAAGCATGACCTGATTCTTTGCCCAGGGTTAACTCCCGACAAGGGGACTCCTTAATGGTCAACAGCACAAACATGAAATTTTGTATACGCATTCATTAATGTAGTTCTTCTAAGTTTCACCATGACACGGCTGCTGCTTCCAGGGTTGGCTCCCTACGAGGAGACTCCTCAATGGTCAACACGATATTTTGGATGTGCATTCAATTACGACAGCCCTTTCTAAGTTTCACCCAGGGTCGGCTTTCAACGAGCGAACTCCTCAACGGCCAACAGCACAGACACGAAATTTTGTATACGCATTAAATTATGATAGCCCGTTCTAAGTTTCACCATAAAATGGCATCTGCACTTAATAAAAAATTAAGTTGGTTTATTTTTGTTAAAATATTGTTTTATGTCTTGTCAAAACAAGGGATATGTCAAAACATGTAAAGATTGTATTAAGTAGAGCCACTGTAGCACGCTGTCGCACGCGAGCTCTCTCGGATTGAATCATATCATATCTGTTCGGCTTTTTAACTGGAGTAGTCCATCAGTTGGTGTCCAATGACGTCATCGCGGGGGCATAAATAAAAGGGGGCTGGTCCCGCGGCGCGGAGAGGCCGCAGCGAGATCCCCGCAGCGCTCACTCCATTCGCCATAATCTATAGGAACCATTTAATTTGCACGCTACATAAATCATACGGCAACAATTTCGCCGTGTCGGCTTGGCGTGTTCGTTCGCTCCATACTTCCATTGTGCGGCGGCCGCTCGAACGCGCGTTAATCTTTGCCATTTTTGTGCACGGGACAAGACTACAACCTACAAGAGCTCCCCGCCACTTTCGAATCTGCAATCTCCTATACCTCTACCACCTCTCTCCAGACAGTAGCTTCTCTTAGAACAAAATTGAAATCGAAGCGATTACGTCACGAGCATCGATATATAAGGCCTAGATATGCCATCAGGTACAAATGAGTTAAGTCATATCCGTTGCGCGTAAAAACATGTGACAGAAAGAGAGCAAAACACAGAACAGTATGCGACAGAATAGCACAGCAATATTCGCCGTGGAATCGCTCACACCGGGAAGTACTGGCCGAACTACTACCGGCGGCGATCTGTATTGGTTTCGAAGTGATCAGTTTCGCTCACGAAAGTCCTATCCAGGCCCTTATATATCGATGGTCACGAGTGGTAAGGGCTTGGATATGGCCGCCAGATGTCGGCATTTCAGCCCTAAACATTCAAAACAGTCGCTTGTCTTTACATGCGGGTAACGCTACTCAAAGACGTTCGTCGAGACGTACCCCTCTGCCCTCATTCTTCTTACCCTCTTCCCGCAATGCTCTGTAACTCGAGAGTAAAGCTACTGTTCGGTATACTGTGCCTTTACAGAGGTTTACTTAATCTCCCATATAATATGTATCAGCAGCGATAGTAATAATTTGCCCAAAGAATAATTTCCTAAAAATACCAACTAGATATAACTTTGTTTGAGATTGTCTGAGATTAGATGAAATATTCCCGGAAATAATTAGGATGCGTCGTTAAGGACGTTCAGCCTTTTCTGGAGTTCTTCCAGAGTCTTTGCCATGATGGCTATATTATCTGCAAACCTTAAATGCAAGATGATATACAGTCCTGAAACAAGAGATATCGTGATTTATGATACAGAGGGAAATGGAGCGCGCTCCGCCGCCGTTTTATAATTGACCATTTAAAATAGGGCAGTGCTCAGATAAACCTGTAATTCCAAATAACTTTTTCTGTGCATAATTCGAGTTTGCGATTTGTTGAATTCTATCTTTATATGTTAAAATATCAGCCTGCTTATGTTTGTGCTCGCAAAACTCGGAAAGTAGTCGGTTGATTGACTTGATGATAGAAATTTTGAAACAAAGTTGTATTCGAATGGCTGATACAAAAGTGCACCAGTGATATCTTCGGTGCGCTTCGACATCGGTGCGTTTTCCATTCATTTCATATCAGACTGAGCCACAGCGAAATGTGGCCAGTTCTAGATAGTTCTTAATAAAAAAAGAGAAATTATCTATTCCTAACTAAGAGTGAGTTACGAAAATGTGATTTTGTTTTCGCGTGCGAGGGGAAATTTGGGAGTTAATGGGCCCTTGCTGAGTTGGCCACGAAGACCCATTCAGTTCAGGGTTGGTCACACTCACGGGTCAACACCTATCCGACGGCCTCCACGCATGAAGTGCGAGCCTGGGTAGGACTCTGGCCTTATGGTTAGTTTCCCCTGGGAATAAATCTTCTGGCGCTCCTGGACGGTCTGCGCACCGTACGGCGTAAGCCAATCGATTGTGCACTCTGACTAACAGTCGGGGGAGTCTGGAAGCAGTATAGAGCGGGGGTGGTTGCGGACCTTACGGCGACTGCTCTTGAAACGACCATCGGCTACCCGATCCTGGGTGAACAGCCGGGCAAAGGATGCCGTGGTCCGCGATAGATTCGCGATATACACCGTTTCACCGCTTCGTAAGGGAGAGGACCGCGCAAGACACCTCGAACTCGTAACCAATCGAGAGACTGGAGTAATCTGGTCGCAATTGGAAGTAAGGGCGTGAGTGTAAGCCCGCTGGGTAGCACTCCTGGCTATCTCGCAATTAAGGCGTTGGCCTCTTACGGGTTTGTGGCGGAGCTTGACTGTGGACTGTTTTGTCCAAGTCTTCTGCGCTCACTCCAGGAAGATAGAACGACCAATTGTTAAAACTTCCTGAGGTGACGTGCTCGCCCGCTGTAGTCGACAACCCTAGTTGCGAGGGAAACTGTTGCTACCCTCCAAATAATATCTAAGTATTTACGTCCTGAATTTCGGTCTTTATCCTGAATCTCGTTCATCACGGAATTTTAGGTTACTATGATGTTTTCGTAATCGTTATCTTTCTAGTTTGTTCCCAGAGGCTACGGATAGGAGTTACAAATATAATCCTAGGTATAATCGCATCCCCGATTCCGTAAAGAGAATAGTGCAATACCTTCCTCCGAAGCTGATAATAGAACCGAAAGCAGTTGACCATTGAATCATACTGGAAAATACAGCGGATAATCTATATTCGCCATTGCTTGTCATCGTCGCACTCTTTGTATTTCGGACGCAGATCAGAGCAACATCGTAAACATCCATACTCGAGGGCAGATAGCGCCAGCGATTGTGGATTGGAGAGGCTCTCGGCGGCCTCGAAGATCGAAACCCAAGATCGAAACAAACAAATTTTGCAATACCACTCAGGAGATCCGCTTTTGGCCAATCCAGTTTCTCTTATCTTGATCCCAAATTTTATAATTGCCTACCACCAAACATTAAAGACATTAAAATTTCATATAAATTTAAAAATAGTTTGATCGCCTACCTCTTAATTTGTACTAATGCAGATATTGAACACCTTATTAGATAATTGAATATAATAAAAACAAAATAGTATATGTAATAATATAAATTGATGATTTCTAAATATAATTTTATTTTCATTTTTGTGAATTTATTTTGTATATTATTAATACATAATACCTAATACTTATTAATACATACTTTAATATATAAAACGGCTTTGCCGAAGTGATCAATATTTTATTTTTTTATTTTTTCGCTTAATTCGTCTCAATTGAAGGCATTTTGTGTTGCATAAGGATAAGCCCTATTTATGAGATATATGGATAATTGGGAATGTTAATCGACTGCAAAAGGACCTTTAAACTTACATTGCACCGTCGAAAGTCGTGCACATACGTAAGTATATCTTATTCGAACATAAGCATTTCCCAATACAAGCTGGGATTTCCTTCGCTACTTTTTAAGTAGCTTTTACTAATTTTATTTTAAATAAAAACATCATCCTATAAACGGATTTCTTTACAAACCTTATCAAATATAACAATATTAAACTGTTTTCTACAATGGTTCTTTACAATTTTTTAATATTATACAATTTTATATAGGTTTACCCTATTTTGATAACATTATACAATCTTTATTATAAACTTCTCTGCCAGAAATTAAGATGGAAGTTTCTTCTTTCATTTCATTGAGCATATGAAGGTTTTTTTATTTTTATTTCGATTTAATGGCTAGTTGATAACAAACTCAGCCAATTGTATCATATTTTAAATGTTGGTAGCATTCGAAATTTGAATTATTTCGTAATGTCACTTTCATTTATAAAACGGCTTCGCCGAAGTGATCAATATTTTATTTTTTATTTTTTTCGCTTAATTCGTCTCAATTGAAGGCATTTTGTGTTGCATAAGGATAAGCCCTATTTATGAGATATATGGATGAATAGTGATCGTTAGTCGACTGCAAAAGGACCTTTAAACTTACATTGCACCGTCGAAAGTCGTGCACATCCGTAAGTATATCTCATTCAAACATAAGCATTTCCCAATACAAGCTGGATTTCCTTCGCTACTTTTGAAGTAGCTTTTACTAATTTTATTTTAAATAAAATTTTTATATATATATATATATATATATATATATATATATATATATATATATATATATATATATATATATATATATATATATATATATATATATATATATATATTATATATATATATATATATATATATATATATATGTATATATATATATATATATATATATATATATATATATATATATATATATATATATATATATATATATATATATATATATATATATATATATATATATATATATATATATATATATATATATATATATATATATATATATATATATTATATATATATATATATATATATATATATATATATATATATATATATATATATATATATATATATATATATATATATATATATATATATATATATATATATACATATATATATATATATATATATACATATATATATTCATTTTTATCATGTTTTTAAATAAAATAATAGCTTGTTGTCAATTTTCACGACATTTTCTTACGATTTTTTTATTAGGTAATTAAGATATTTCTGTTACATTAAGTATGATTTTGTTTATTTATATAAATATAATATTATAGATTTCTTAGGATAATTAAAATAAATTATCTACCTTGGAACAGGCGGCAGCTTAGTTAGGTTAAGACTTTTGTATATTAAATGTACTCATAATTTGAACAAAAAAAATAATTTGTAATTTGTAATCGTATCGACCTCTCCTAATGAACTCCACTCAGGAAAATATTTATATGAAATTCTGCACTCCGCTTCTGTGAAAATTCTCATGACCTTATTATGTCATTTATTTCTCAGCTGGCGTGTTACGCGCATTAAGAATCGCGTCAGTTTCCGCAGCATCGGCCATTGTCGTTGTCAAGTTATGACGGCTGCGCGGAGCCCATCGTAAATACCAATTTCACGCGGCGTAATCTGATTTATTTCTGTGAAACGCGATCCGCCTCGTTTCAAGTAACGCTGCTAGTAACAACTGCAGCAATCGTCAACGGATATCCAAGCTATGCTTTATTGTACTGTTTATTTATTGCTTTTTGAGGCAATTCTCCATGCTGTGTGTTTCTGTCATTCACACATACGTATAAGTCATTCTGAAGACTGTAGTCGCACCTCCACAAATGACGATCATGCTCTTTGTGTGTGTATTTATTCGTCCTAAGATACATACAGTAAAATGAAGACATGCCAGTTACCTAAACAAGTTATTAAATTATCCAGTTTTATATAAATGACAAATAATGGCAACGACTTGCCAGTCAAAAGAGTAATGGAAATATTTAAATAAAACCAAAATAATAATATACTCTTTATGTGCCCTTAATTACTATACAAAAAAGCGAGCTTATTGCAACATGGCAATGTCTTACAACTAACCTATCACATTGGTACATACGCGCATTGTGCAAATAAATATTATTACGTTCGTCTGCATAAAATAAAGATCAGTAAATGTATAATTTACAACTAAGAATACCCCAATATAACAATATAGTCTTCTAAATTTATCGAATCGAAACATTACAAAAATAATAAAATTGACACAGAGCGTAGTCAGAATATGTATTACAAATGAAACAATTAAAAATAATCAAATAAAAAAAATAAAGCACTGTCATAAAAAGGCATAGTCAAAAAATAATTAAATATATTCTGAATATCATGAAATAAATATCATCAATATTTTTTATACACTATCTTCTTCTTAAAGTGCCTCTCCTACAAGAGGTTGGCTGTCAGCTCTGTGAATATTTCCCTGTCTTAGGCCAAGCGAAATAGTTCTTCTACGCTTGAGATGTTTGTCCACTCTCGGATGTTGCGGAGCCAAGACTTTTTTCTTTTTCCAGCTTTACGTTTACCGCAAACTTTCCCCATAATAATAAGCTGAAACAGTTGGTATCGCTCATGTCTCAGCATGTGGCCCAGGTACGCTACTTTATTTGCTTGATTCTGGGTAAAAGTTCGCGATCTTTACCGACAAGTTGGAGTAATCTAACATTGGGAACTCTCTGGATCCAGTTAATGCGGAGCATTCTACGCTAGCACCACATCTCAAATGCTTCGAGACGCTTCTGAGTGTCAGCTTTCGGAGTCCAATTTCGCTACCATAAAACACAACAGGCCACACATAGCAATAAAGAATTCGTATTCGGAGCTTCATGTCAAGTTTCCGTCCGCATATTACCTTTTCCATTTTCTTAAACGATGCTCGGACGATTTCAATCCGGGTACGAATTTCTTGTTCGCAGTTCCATTTTTCGTTTACCCACGCACCGAGGTATTTGTACTGCCGGACTCGCTCTAAATCTGAACCTGACACTTTGATTTAGGTCTTTGTTCTTTGATACGACTAAAAATTTGATCTTCGAGACATTCATGTTTAGCCTTACATTCTGACTATACACTGTGCTCAATTGAAATTTCATATTTCTATAGCTAACAGCAGTTAGCGACTGTTTTTTTTTTACTTGTTGATTTGAGCCTTTTTAAGATCTTTATGAGCCTTGTAACACTGCGACCATTGCTGATCTATTGTGTTCGCCACCTACTATAGTTCTGCGCTAAGCCTCGTGTCATTTAAGAACCGCAACAGGCTTTTGGCGCCAGATTGTTTTACCGCCTCAGGTTGGAGGTAATGACCACCCAAGTGGGTGTATCTTTTACGCATCAGCGGGCCACACTCGCACATGAGGTGCTGGAGAGTTTCCTCTGCTCCTTGGCAGAACCTGCACATTTTTGTGTCTCTGAGCTTGAGGTTGAACATGTGTTTGTTCAGGCCCCAATGCCCCGTGAGCGCCTTCACCAGTATGCGTAGATTGTTCCTATTTAGCGATTAGGCCTCACGGGCCGTCTTACGGTCGTAAGCCTTAATTAGCGTTTTGGAATTATTCAACCCTGGCGTGTTGTTCCAGTGGTTGACGGATTGTTCTAAATACATTTGTTTGAGCATTAGGTTTACAAGGCTTTTTGGTACGCCACAGCAAGTTTCAGGGCCGTATAACGTCCCCTTTGCTCCCGTCTTAGCAAGTTCGTCGGCTTAGCGACTGGTGCTTCAAAGGGAGTTTATAAAAAAAATCGGTTGTGTCACTTCAAAACATTCCAGGCAAGTAGACAAGCCCACGTCAAATCCCCCCTCCCCTCCCGCGCCACAGTATAATACTGTGCCCGCGCTAACCCAACCTCCTTCGGCGCTCGAATTCGTAGTATATTTGTAGTATTTTCCTTGGTATTAAAATTGGTATTTATATGATTGGTATGTATTATTTTTTAAAGATAGAGGATAAAATTGGTATGTATTATTTTTTTAAAATATGGCGAACTTTAATGATTATTTGCGTCGCTTGTATACCAGATATTTCAAACAAATTTAACAACGCGATTTCGGCCTAGAAATGCACCTGTGTAACAAATTCCATGTTTCTAACAGTGATATTTCATTATTTAAGTATGACTATCGCGCCCTCTGGTGGACAGATTTCAACGACAATCGGTCGGACAACTTTTGCCATGACCAAATAATGCCTGCATGTTAAATTTCAGCTCAATCGGATGAAGCGTTTATTACTCCACGGTAACTGAAATAACCCAAAACATATATTTTTATAACATCTAGTATATATACACACTCTTATAAATAATATATTGATTTATTACCATTTTTCTGCGCCAGAATGCTGTAATCGAATAAACACTGTCATGTGACCGTTTAATCTAGCAGCCCGAAACGCAATTGAAAATTCATGACATAAATTAGCCAGTTGTGTCCCTTCGAAAGCGTTAACAAAGGCAAATCAAACAAGCCAAAACACAAAAAGTATAAAATGTCATACTACCCCCGATATCCTGGGGTGACGCGATGGAGCGATAAATAAAAGTTATGCCAGAACGGCGGTATTCGGCACAATGGGGTGCGCTATGTACAGTCTGAGAAATAATATTGTACTTGGCTTATAAAATATGCTAGTTAGGCTTCCCAAAAATAACGGGAAGTAAATCCCTTTAAAATAGAACACTTTTCATGAAACCTCAATATCTAGCGAACGAAGTATTTTTAAGGCTATTTAACAGCATTGTGGCAGCTTGAAGTACCGAATTTTAAACATTATTTTCGTTTATATGAGTGAAGCGGTAATATGAGTTAGAGTTGCTCCACGAGCCATTTACACTGACGCCAATTAAGGCATTAGTACAAAACATTTGAAGTAAATATCATTCGAAAAATTTACAATAGAACATTAAGATAATGTGTCATTACATAATTATATATTTTATTTTCTTATTACTATCTATTTAATAATTAATTCATTTATTACCATATTAATATACATGTTTTTGAATCTATTTACTGTTTTTTCTGCTCTATTTACTTTTATTTACTCGTTTAATACGTTGAACTGTTTAGTAACTTAGCAATTACTTTTCGGAATATTTTCTGTTTATTTAAAAAACCCGAATAATTTCACTTTTCACTTTAAAAAATGCTTGTATATTTTTAACTTTTCTTTTATATAGAATAACGCACTATATGACCGTTTCATTAATGGAAACATATAAATGGTTTATGTTTGTTATATTTTGATTAAGTAAATATGTTTTTTGTACTGTATGTTTCCTGAAAAAAATAAAATAAAAATTAAAAATTAAAAAAATAAAATAATGCTTAACAGTGTGTTAACAGTGTTAACAGGCTTAACAGTGTAAGGATTAACAGTGTTTTGTTGCACCTAATAGACAGGGGCATTAGAGATAATATTCTGAGAATAATTTATTCATTTTATTGTAGGAGGTCCTAATTATATTTCCTTATTAAAGCTTATAGGCGTTGGTCTCCTAAATAAACTATAATAAGAAAATATAATCACGGCTACCTTCAACCATAAAATAAATAAATTCATCCTAGAATTTTTAAATTACCCTTTCATACTTTTATACATTCAGATTTGTAGAAAATCCTGTTTTATGCACAATTGAGTATTCCTCGAAGTGCATTTATATTGCTTATGGATCGTTTTTTAAGGACCTATTGTAAACCTCATAATTCCAGTAATAAAGGTATCGTGCATTAATCAAAGTACGCATAAGAGAGTAGTCTTTCGCAAAAGAGAGTAGTTTCTTATTAAAGTTCAATTAGGCGAACAACGCCTACATGAGATTTAATAAGGAAATATGGATAGGGCTACCTAAAATAAAATCAATATTTTTTCCCAGAATTCTTTGATGACCATTTTATTTCTGAACTTTCATTAATTCCAGTGCCTATATTATAGGGATTATGGCCTACTAGGTAAAAGGCAGTTAAACAAGTTTGATCTATGAGCGATATAAATGCATTTGAGGATAAAAAAACAGGGCTTTTACAGTACATTAAAGTGGGTGCCCGAATACTTTTGAGCGGTAGTGTATATACTTAACTATAGCGATACGCTATATTATAGCGTTGTCGTTGTATTCTGTAAGTTAGCTGATGCATACGTACTGTACATTATCCGCTACCAATGAAGAAAGAAGTCGAAATCATGAGAATTATTAAAACACGATAAGATGTCACCTTCGGAGAAGTAGCCTAGGTGTACCTGCATGGACTGAAAATTAAATGAAATGAATAAAAACCTTTTGACATCTAAGATGCATTTCGTGCATATATTTATTGATTAGGGATTGCCCTGGTGCAAAAGAAGAAGAATATAAATGTACAGGAATGTTTACTTCTTGGCTAGCGCACTGTACAGTGTCTCCCCCCTCGCTTTGGACGTTTCAGGCCGGGCCTGCGGCCCCATACTTCACGGCATTACATGCGAAATTGCCCCATTGTCATACTACATTACTTATTATAACACGACAAAATATGCGTAATAAAAGAAAATTTATTGCTGAAAATAAATATGGTGGCGGAGTTCGGATAGCGGAGCGGGCGGCGACCAGAGTTATATTAATGACGAGATGGATACTTGTCTTAAAAATGGAAAAATATCCAATCTATTTCAGGTCGAGTTTGCAGCTATGGCTATAGCAGCTTATTTATTGACGATTGCCAATTTTCTTGAATCTCTGTAGTACAAAATCACAATGCCATTTTGGTATATATTTAATTGTGTTTCTTTTTTATTGCTCTTTTTTGTGAGCGAGGCTGATAAGTAATATTTAAAATCTGGAGATCTGCGTTCGATACAGTATTATATAATAACAATCGATTGTGTCACTCCAAAAAACCGGCAAGTAGAAAAGAGGTCACCCCCCCCCCCCCCTCCCCCCCTAAAGTAAACTCAACCTTCCCAAGCGCGTTAATTCGTAGAATAGCACGCTTGGTGCAAATGCTTGGTGCAAGTCGCCCTAAGCACAGTAACCGATACACTGGTATACTGTGCCCTAAGTGTTAAGCGTCTATATAGGATATGTGTATTTTCTCACTTATATTAAATATTAGATTATGAACTTATTTTGGTTTGAAAGAGGCCGATCCAGAACAATGTATATCGCTGGCGGTGACGGTGACGGCGCGGAAAGACCAAGCGCACAATAAACACAGAGCGGTTGATTTACAGACGGCTATATATTTTGGGAACGACGCAAAATTCGACGGCAGCTACTATCATTTGAATCGAGGTGTTGTGCTATAATGTGAATTATTGCTGTCCAAGTGACGACGAATGAAGCCGAATGTGGCCTATGGGCAGAGGATCAGAGGATCAGTTGATGCTACTCCTCCTTTGTGCAATTAGGGTTGCCAGATGTCCAGCTTTAGACCGAACTGTCCGTATTTCAGTTTTTTATTCGGATTCGGTTTTGGTTTATCCAAAAAAAAGAGGGGACCAAAATACGGATTTTTAATGTTTAATTCAAATTCGTGTCCCAGAACTGTTATAATATTCTGTCTAATAATATGTCTAATAATATTCTGTCTAAGAAAATATTATTATGTCTTATGATAGAGCCTTGACGACGTCATATGTTATGTCATGGGACCTTGAGAGCATTTCAAGACTATAATTTTAAAAAACATTGCTTTCTTTATTACTCTATATTTATCACTAAATAGGAGTATTTTACTCATGAAGCCAAGAAAAATTTACACCAGACACTTGACGTACAACTGACGAGGACTGTTACTTACTTGGAAAAATGGTATTCTTTCGATAGCAAACTGTACGAAACAGATACTCGCCTTAGTTCAGGTACAAAGGTATGAGATATTAGCTATAACAAGTAAATGTATTAAAAAGAATAAAAAACACGACTACCGTTACAGACTATTATATTAAAAATAATTTTTAATTATAGCTTTCTTATAAATCATTTGTGGTTGATGTACCTATTTATCCATATAGATACATTTGTGTTTGTGAGACCTTTTATTTGACACTAAACACTCTCTATTTATGTTAATTTATTGATATTTGGACATTTGGACATTTAGACAACTACTTACTTCATATTTGAACACTTAATATGACAATCCCTATGATACTCAGGATGACATTTCTACAATACAGCACATTTCTAAATCGGTTCACGCGCTTAGAAGATTTGGTGGAATAAAGAAACGGAAAACATACATAGATAAATTCTGAACACATTACACTCCTTTTTTGCTGGGCAGTCGTATAAATAAGGCTTATCCGATGAAAAGACGACGGAATAAAATTTGGCTTCAAATTAGTCTGCGTATGTCATTGATTAATATGTAATTAACAGCACAAAAATATGGCCAATGTGTACATTTTATAGAATTATGTTTTCCTGTTGATTTAATTCGAATTTCATATAAAAATAAAACATTATTAAATCAGTTATTATTCTTCAATGATGAAATATAAAATACTAAAAATATAGGACGCGTCTCTATAGTATACTCTTTAATTAACCCTTTATCTGGTAAGAGGTCCCTGAAGGTTCCATTATTTTTTACTCATCTGCGCCATGGATATTTTTTTAGTAGCGACAAACTTCTTGAGATTACCCCACTGTTGTTTCTAGTGACGTTTAAAATGCAGTCTGAATGCACTACACTGTACCGTTTCGTTTCTGCTATTAGTTGTGTGCGACAGCTCGAAGCGAAAACAGATTAATTATTGTTCCTAGAAACATATTTCGCCAAAGAGAAATTTCAATACTTAGAATAAGCCGATTTTAGTGTTTGATGAGTAGATAATGGGCCCGATTGCGTTTCTTTGTGAACTAAAACTAAAATTAGTCCAAGCGAACGAGACAGAGCAATACGTTAGAGCAGAATATGTAACGAACGATCGTCGATAAATACTACCTGCCGAACTTATACTCGTCCGAATAAATTCGAGCATATTTCGTGCGGTGTAAGATTTGACCTTGGCGGGCAGTTTTAATGCGAAAAAGTGACAACCGGTCATCTCACACTGCGTTCTAGCGTATTGCCCTGTCTCGTTCACACGTACTTATTTCCGATTTTAGTTCACGAAGAAACGCAATCGAGCCCAATGTCTTATAATTTCAATATAAATTGCTAAAAAATACTAAATGTGTATAAAAACAAAAATAGAAAGGGTACCTTAGGGACCCCTTGCATGTTTACGTAAAGATTCGGGTTGCCTTTGTGACGTATATGGTTTCACAACGTTTTATCACTCTTGTGTCTATTTTGCCTATAAAAATGGCAGACAATAACAATTGTCGAAAGAAAACGTTGGATTTATCGGTAATGACGGAAGACCAAATATAAGACCTCATGGACTCTGTTGAAATTGATGATTTAGACGGTGATTCTAGCAACTAGAGCTGTCAACTACAACGGGCGACCCCGTCACCTCAGGAAGTTTTAACGATTGGTCCTTTTATCTCCCGTGAAGTGAACGCAGAAGACTTACGAACGCAGAAGAACGGACAAAACAATCCAACGTCAAACTCGGCCAACATGCCCGTAAGAGGCCAACGCCTTATCCGCGAGATAACCAGGTATGTAACGCAGCGGGCTTACACTCACGCCCTTACTTCCAATTGCGACCAGATTACACCGGTCTCTCGATTGGTTATGAGTTCGAGGTCGCTTGCGCGGTCCTCTCCCTTACGAAGCGGTGAAACGGTGTAAACCGAATCTATCGCGGACCACGGCGTTCTTTGCCCGGCTGTTCATGCGGGATCGTATAGCCGATGGTCGTTTCAAGAGCAGTCGAGGTCAGCAACCACCCCTGCTCTTAGGAAACAGTACTGTTTCCAGACTCACCCGACTGTTAGTAAGAATGCACAATGGCGCCCGTGCGGCTTACGCCGCACGGGGCGCCAGAAGATTGACTCCTATGGGAAACTCTAAGGCTTGAGTCCTACCCAGGCTCGCGCTTCATGCGTGGAGGCCGCCGGATGGGTGTTGACCCGTGAGTGTGACCGACCCTGAACAAATGGGTCTCCGTGGCTAACTCAGCAAAGGCCCATTAGCGCCCATTAGTATCAACAGCAGTTTGCCGTCTACCCGCATAACAACGGCTGATGATTGACAGCACTTCACACTGACACTCTGGACAACGGCGGTCGCAACATCGCCGAAACGTCTGGGGATACAAACTTCACGCGGTAAATTCGTTTTAATTTACACGCTGTAAATTAACAGGGCTCGATAGCCCTGTTGTAAAGTTGTCAACTACAACGGGCGAACCCGTCACCCGTTCTATCTCCCGTGAAGTGAGCACAGAAGACCCTAAAGGCGCAGTTATAAGTATGCACTCGGAGGAGTTGCAACGAATGCGATTTCGAGGGCGCCGAGTGTGTACCCACCGTAATCGCATGCCTGCCGACCATGGAAAGGAGAAACTTTAGCCTAATTTAACGTATCCGCGAGAGGTGCAGATTCGGGGGGGGGGGGGAGGTGAGGATTCGGCAGGATGAGGATTTGGCGATTGCGAGACCGGGCGATGCAAACTCAGCGTCTGAAAACTCTTGCTTCTCAATCGCTATAATACGCCAAGAAACCACTCGATTTCTACGATTCATCACCAAAATACGCCATTACAAAGGAAATTCTTTGACTCCTATTGATTCTTCGTATGAGTGCCGCCAATGTGGTTTCTTATTACTTTCCCGGCCCACCAAGAAACAAACAGATACAATATTGTGAAAGCGCAAAAAAAATCCAGATGGAAACGGAAATATATATTTTGAGCCGCCCTGAGACGATTAAGATCATTTCCAGATTGATGGAAATCTTTTTGTGTGTTCTATTCCTCTACGATAGCGCCCAAACGCTTCGCCTGATTGAGATAAAATTAGGCATGCAAGCATCGTTTGGTCACTGCAAGAGTCGAAAAGGTTGTGGTTGAAGTCGATCTAACAGGAGAAGCACTGCTCATGCTTCAATCTCGAAATATTCGACTTAGAGACTTTAATTTTGGTACACAGATGCTTAAAGACGTTGTTGGGTCGAAATCACATTAAATTTCGCGTGTCAGTATATTTGCGTAAACGATTAGATCGAACGTGTCTAATTCGTTGCATTATTACTATCCGCGCTCGTCGCCGACTATTCCTTCCATAAGTCCTTGGCTACTTGCCGGTGACAAGTTTGCGCCGGTAAATGTTTTGGTGTGACACAACTGTTTTTTTTGTTGATAAAGCAAAGTTGCCGAAGGTATGCTACACGTAAAAGTATATGGTTACATATAAATATTTAGTATTCGTGTATACGTCCTATTCCAAAATCCGCTGTAAGTCACGGTTAGCGGAAGGCGGCTGAACAAGCGTCCCACCCGTACAAATCGCGCCCACTTTTCATCCAGATATAATAATCGGCTTTAATGGGGCCGAGTCAGGACATAAATACTGTCTGCGTACAATGGAGTCGAATGTCACCCGCCGAAGCGCTGCCAAGAGCACAATAACTGGGGCACAAAGCCCCAGAAAAATAACACGCTCTATTCATTGACAGCACTTTATTACTTGGTGAGCGCGCCTGACAATGGACTGACGGGCTGGGTCTTACGGCGATTTGGATAATGTATGTGCTCATGTTCAATAGGGAACATATTGGGAGATCAGACATGTGAACTCGAAGCGCATAAACGTTTACGTAAGCTTTACAGAAAACGAATAGGTAACAGTAACTATCAATGCACGTTAGTTTCTGAGGAATTAGTAAAAGAATTAGAGCGGCTTGTGATAGAGGCATTATCAGACCGACAAGGATCAGCGACCGATCCAGCAACCTGGTTACAACACAGTATAATTATCCAATGCAATCTTCTACAGTATATTTACAAGCTTAGTATATATATTGAACTTTATCGGTAGCAACATCTTTATAAATTAGATAAACAAATTAGACTGGACAACAGCAGTTGCAACATCGCCGAAGTATTGGGTGCTACAAATTTCACGTGGTAAATTCCTTTGATCTTATTTATAAAGTCAAACAACCGCGATAGTCTTCGATGTCATAAAAATATTTCTGTTAGTGTCTTGATATTTTTGATTTAGTACTTGTATACAAAACAGGACATCCCTCGTACCTAACCCTTTCCTAAATACAAATTAAGGTTCCGAAGCGTACGTTTCGCTTTTGAAGTGAATTCCCACATACATGGATTACTTTTAGCAATACCTTTAGTACATGATTCATTAAGCTGGTTGTTCGGTATTTTTCACACTTTTGACATTGGGTTTCTTAGATATGGCGATGAAAATAGATCTCAGCCAGTCTTCGTGAAGTTTCTCTCTTTTGTATAATTTATTGATGAAAGCCGCAATGCCCTTTTAATCCACTAACTTCAACAAATCCGCCTGCACTTCTGCCTTTCCACTCTTCATTTGCTAGATCACCATCTGCACTTTCTCAATCAGGATACGAGCCCATTATCATTTTTGTTCGTAGCTCGTTGGGTAGGCCTATCAACGGGAAATAGTTCCCCGATATAAATTTTCAGATATGTAACTCATTCTTATCTAGCAGAGGGTTGGTAGGTTTCTTATTCATTTCGGTCGCGGTGATTTCATCGATTACATCGAGTCTCCGCCGAGTCATCGACATCGACATCGAGTATTCCTTCAAAGTGTTCTGATTTCACACATTTGCCAGGAATCTACTGCTCCTGCGCTAAAAGATTTGTTGCTTGATATACTTTGGAAATTCATGATATTTGAAATTCAGTGACTTTATGTTTCCACTGTCGTTTTTCTTCTATAAGGTGCAGAATTTAATCCGTTCAGCTTCTATTGTCTTCCATCTCCTTTCTGGCAAGTATCTTGATGAAAGGATATTAGCCATTGTTTGATCTACAATTCTTTCAAAAACCCCTCAATCCCTATCGTTCAGCTCTACGCAGCGCTTTTGTTGTATGTTATTTTTCTGTGTCGTTCAGTCTGTTAGGTCTATTTGCGATTTTTTCCTGGTAATTTCAGCTTTAGTTTGACAGTTCCTATGACTGGGTTCCTATGATTAGGTCAAATATCTGTTCCAGGAATTTTTTTGATTGTGGTAAAATTATGTTTAAGCCGCTTGTTGCCAAGGATGACGTCAATTTAGCTTCGAACGCTTTTCTGTGCACTGTCTTGTGGTGCTTTTATTTATACAGTCGCCTTACTGGTTGTTAAAAAAAATAATGAAAAACCATGAGATATTCGTAGGTATCATCAAATCAAGATCTTCGACGACAGATTTTCCTTCGCCAATTTTTGCATTTAAGTCACCGTTGACAATATTCATCCCGTGCCTTCTTGTAAACAAAATTTAACAGTGCATGGTTATTAGCTCTATTTTGATGCAAGTCGCTGCGAACACATCAACTTGCGGTGTCAACTACAACGGGCGAGCCCGTCACCACAGGACGTTTTAACGATTTTCTCGTTCTATCGCCCTGCAGTGAACGTAGAAGACTTTGGACAGAACAAATCCAACGTCCAGCTACGTCACAACCCGCAAGAAGCCAACGCCTTACCGCGAGATAGCCAGTGTTACCTGGCGGGCCGACCCTCGCGCCCTTGCTTCCAATTGTGACCAGATTTCTCCGGTCTCTCGATTGGTTCCGAGTTCGAGGTCGCTTGCGCGGTCCTCTCACTTACGAAGCGGTGAAACGGTGTGCACCGAATCTATCGCGGACCAAGGCGTCCTTTGCCCGACTCTGAACGGGGATCGGATGGCCAATGGTCATTTCAAGGGCAGTGGCCGTAAGGTAGACAACCACCCCCGCTCTATAGGAAACAATACAGTTCCCAGACTCCCCCGACTGTTAGTCAGAGAGCACAGTCGATTGGCTTGCGCCGCTCGGTGCGCAGACCGTCCAGGAGCGCCAGAGGTTTGATTCCCAGGGGAGACTGGTTGACCCAGTGTCCTACCCAGGTTCGCACCCCATGCGTGGAGGCCATCGGATGGGTGTTGACCCGTGAGTGTGACCGACCCTGAACACATGGGTCATCGTGGCCACCTCATCATGGGCCCATTAGCTCCCTGCGAACACATCATAATATACCGGCCAGCATTCAACGAACTCATTCAATTTCTAAATTAGCGCCCCGTTGCAAATTTTCGAACAGTATAATTTATAAATCTCATTTTCGCGTTTACGAAATTTCAAGCGTGTTGATTTTTGCCGTTTGCGCCGCGTCGGCTGCCAAGCTTTCGAACCCTTCTGCGGGAGGTTTTTCGCCTCGTTAAAGCGCGCTATGGTTTGCATAGTATGTTAAGTGATTCGATGGCCCGCTCGCGTTGAATATTCAGTGCGATCGGCCCACTTTCGTTATTTTCATTTTCATTTTAGGCATCTTAATGCGTTCGCCATGCAAATTTTCCCAATTAATAGTAATCGATCGTGGGCGGTGGCGATTCTTATCCGAGGACGAGACCGGGTTAATTAGCGACCTTTAGCAAGCCCCCGCGATTTTGCCAACACTTAATTGGGGCGAATTTTGATTATACATATCCAGGACACAATATACCAACCAGTAGCTTTACTCTCGAGCTACAGGGCATTGCGGGAAGAGGGTGCGAGGAATGACGGCTGAGAGGTAGGTACATCTCGACGAACGCCTTTGATTAGCATTACGCTCAGGTAAAGGCTGGCGACGTTTTCGAACGTTGTATATCTGCAATAGGCGAGTAGTGCGACACCTGGCAGCCATATCCGAGCCCTTACGACTCGTGACGTATTCGCTTTGATTTCAATTTTGTTCTAAGATAATCTACTGTCTGGTATACTGTATCTAGTAGAAGGGAGATATTTCTACGACAAAACGCTGCAAACTGCCGGATTGCTTAAAAAAAAACATATTATAATAAATAGATATAAATAAAAGAAATAAAAAAATCGTTTGTAAAATATGTCATCTCATCGTTAAACATTCGAATTTCTATCGCAATGAAGATTTAAAAAATCAAACGTGATACAAACGTCAAAAATCATACATTTTTATGGAGGAATTAATCATATTGTTGCGGCTTGTATATGAGATATTCCAATCAAAATTTCTCAATGTGATTTGGGTCCAATATTTCTAGGATGATATATGACTAGTGCGTCCCCTCTGGTGCACAGATTTTAACAACAATATTTTCAAATCTTGTCATGACAAAAACATTCCTGCATAAAAAATTCAGCCTAATCGGATTAAGCGTTTGGGGGCTATCGTGGAGGAATACATACACACAGAGAGACACAAAGACACAGACTTCGATCAGGAAATAGTCTTAATAATCTCACATGGCTAAAAATAGTTATTTCCGTCCACATGCCGAAAAAAATTTTTTGCGCGTTCACAATACTTTTCCTCCTGGTCGGTGGGGTGGGCTGGGAAATGAAAATGCTACCTAGTTTGCAAAAACGGTGGCTTTCCCCAAATAAAACACAAATCGAGCCAGTTCGAGCCAAGACAAAATGTGAAGTCTGTCTTTATAAATGAAACGCAATCATTCTCGAGAGTACGATGTAATCAGTGAGCTGTTTAACTCGCGACGAACAAGGAGTTGTTCATATATGTACATCACTGTATGAAATGCAATCGAAAAACCACATTCATAAAATGTCAATCCGCGATATAAAAAAAACCTTATATAAAAACAATATCAATTGTGTTTTTTACAAGCTTTTATTTACCCTACAATGTTTGTCAGTATGTTTATTTAGGTCAAATTTTGCAAGCAGAATTAGAATCACTTTCTCTCATACTATGAATTTGAAATTTTACACGTTGGTTCAGTTCCAATGACAATACATAAGGTGAGCATTACCTGAGTCTGCACCTAGGATTAGCTCTCGACGAGGGGACTCCACAACCGTCAAAAGCACAGCCACGAAACTTCGTACACGCATTTAATTATGATAGCCCGTTCTAAGTTTCACCATGACATGGCTGTTGTGCCCAGGGTTGGCTTCCAACAAGAGGACTCCTCAACGGTCGACAGCACAGAAACGAAATTTTGAATAGCATTCAATTATGATAGCCCGTTCTTAGTTCCACTATGACATGGATGCTACGCCCAGGGTTAGCTCGGGACATAGTATTTTAATAAAAGCCTGTTTTTAAAAATGTGTTTTTACAATTACCTTTTTTCGAGATAATAATAATAAAATTAATTATTTTATTTTTTAATTAAGTTTAATATTTATAAAGACTGTGCATATCACAAACGATAAGTAAAAATCTCTGCTTTAAGACAATCCAAGGCTTAGTTAAGCAGCATGAACCATAACACACGTTACTTAAAATGGCTTCTCCTTATTGGTGAATTAAACGTTTTTTGTCAGAAATAGGAATATATTATATAATTAGTAATTTAATATTATACTAATAAATAAATTTTAAAAATCTAATTCTTTCATTTTCCTCCACTGACTCCTTAATAATTATTCCATAATTTATTACCTTTTCAAAATCATTGTTTTTTGCTAAAGGGCGGCTAGATTATACACATTTTAAAGACTTGTTTTTACGATTTGTTCTTGTGTTAACCATTCGAAATATGGGATTTTATTGTGGGCAAATGCCACTGATATTAAAAAAGGTATTTGTTTCACAGAAAAGAGCCGTGAAAACAATACGCGGATTAAATATGACCGTTTCCACCGTTTATGCCATACCTATTACCGAAAACCTGTGTGAAATCCATATAAATAAACAAAAACACCAAATCAGGCCCACATACATTTCTATAACACAAGGGACAAGTCAATGTATAGGTAGGTATACAAAAAGCTATTCCCTCAACTTCACAATAATTTCAAACGACAACACAATACAGAAGCATAACATTGCATAACAGGTTATTATAAAAATTCAAATATATATAAATATATGAACAAGTAAAAAAACTAGCCAAGGATTTTTTATTAAAAAATATGGTACAAAATTTTAAAACCTTATTTTCACGATCTACTACTTATTTTTTTTTTTTTTGCATTTCTGCTTGCATTTCAACTTGAATTTTTTTCCAGCATTTTATTTTAAGGACAATTTATTTGTTTTTTATTGATTATTTTATGATGTTGTTTTATGATTCTACAGGTTATTAACATCCAGTAATTTTATGTGATTGTTATTTTCTTTTTGCCTGATATATAGGTATTTTGAAATTTTTCTAGATATATTTTGAATAATCCAGATATATTTTGAAGTCCAGATATATTATGAAATACGAATTTTTAAATCTATATTGTGTTATTCAATATTTATCTATGAAGTATTTTTTGCATTTATGTATGTATGTGCATATCTATGTACCTATATACTTAAATTTCATATTACTAACTACTATTATATGTATACATATCGATCTTATTAAATTAAATTTATTATGTTTATTTTTAACATGATATGTATATAAAGAAAAAATACCGCAAGACACGTAAAAATACCTTAGCACAGACGAGGCTTAGTTAGGATGGCTTTGACACTAAAATATGTGTAACTTTATAGATTTAATAAAGAAATTTGAATTTGAATTTGATATCAATATGATACCAATTATTATTATTATTATTATTATTCTGGACAGGCAGCTTTGCTGATACTTCCAGATCAGATCTTGTAAAGCTAAACACTATTAACAATATAATATAGACAATATTTAAAAAGTTTTTAGGTATAAATCGAGTCTGTTTTAAAATTGATTGACAGAGCTTGCACTAATCACTTCAAATGGTAGTTTATTCTACATGTCCACCACTCTATTTTGAAGAGAGGATTAGATTTAAATTTTGCACGGTTAAGTTTTTTGTTGTGACCTCGAAGATTTGTGTTGACGTTGAACTTGTAAATAATATTCAGTTCAGGTATATCGTAATAATCTGTTAGAATTTTATATGTCTCAATCGGGTCCCTCTTGGTCTTCTTTGTTTGAAAGTAGAAATTTTAAGTAATTCCAAGCGATCTCCATAATTCCTATTCTACAGGCCCAGTGTCATTTTGGTTGCCCTTCGCTGAACCTTTTCCAGGATATCTACATCTTTGCATAAGTAAGTGCTCCAGAGCTGATAGTCATACTCAAGAATAGGTCTTACATATGCCTTGTAGATCTTCATAAAAAACCTTTATAAAAACCTCTTAATGTTTGTATTAATTGTAAGTTCTATGCGCTAGCAGGGTTTTTCGAATTGAATAAACTTTGTACTTTGAACTTTGAAAAAATACTATGCTTCCTGCCTAGCAAAGTGTCAGAGATAAAAATCGATATTGATTTATTATAAAAGCAGTTTGTTAGTTTAACGGTTTCGCGATGGTGAGCTGCTGTTACAGGTGCCGCATGATCGTACCAGATACCTACGGAATTCACACATACTCATAAAGATTTCAGCCAGATATATTACGCGGTAATACCTCATGATCTCCTTTGTCGAGCATACAAGAATTACGTGCTCCTCTGAGTTGCATTTGTTTAATGTGACTGATTCATTACGGGCTTGAGCATGCACATATACTATCGATATATATTTTCCTTAGAGAGCTTAAGTAATATATTGTAGTAGCAGAATTATTGGTCTTTCGTTGTCTTTCTGTAATTCGTCTCAGTTGGCCGACTATTATCTGTCTCTTTACCCAGCATATTCTCTTGCTTAGGGTATTCATATCGCTTACCTAGTCGGTGTTAATTTTGGATAAAATCCTACACAAATTCTAAAAGTAATAAATTTGTTTGAAAAACAACAGCTTCTTAAATCGAATAAATTTATTGGTTGTTTATGGACTGATAGTTTTTTCTCCACAAGCACATTATCATTTTAAAAAATCCCTAATGATAAATGAAAAAGATATAAAAAACTCCATCTCAGCTTCCTATGCAATCGCTTGATATTATAGTTGTTTAATTTGTGTGCCCGATGGCCAAGGTAAACAGCTGTGAGCTCTCGTATTATTCAGGGACAGAGCGCTGCGGCAGAGAACTATGTATAAATGAAAAATAGCAAAGACGACAGAGAAGCGGATTACAGCTTCGGCTGCTTAGTTTAGACGCCGACGGCCGCGGCGACGCGACGCAAGTAAACGTTTGGCAACATTAGCAGCAGAAGCTGGGCCCCGCTGTTCCGCACAAAAGGTGCAGAGCGCCAATGGCATGCGCAAATCAGGGTTGGCACAACATTGGATTTTGGAAAAATATCTACTTCTTCCTACGTAAGTAACTCCATCGTAGGAAATCTACGTTCACCGTGCATATAAAGAAAATAAATTAAATTGAAGATATTTTTTTATTAAAAAGATGGTAGCTTGCGTGATCTACTGCATCTATTTCTCTATGTGATTAGCGAAATCTGAGATAAATAGAATAAGATCAATCTCGAATGCGAAAATTATATTGGTTATTGATTTTTAATGTAAAACAATATTTAGTGAATATTTTAATAATAATAAATTGTTATTAAATTTATTTTTTAAAAAACAATACATAATACAAATTACACAACCATTTATATAAAAAAATATTTAAATATTTTAAAATTTTCCACCTAATCACCATATTACGGTAAACGTTATTATAATATATTAATTTAATAATGTAATAATAGTTTCACTCTACGTGAAGTTAGCGGTAATTCATATATTGAATATATCGCGGATCCGTGGTGCTCTTGGCCCGGTAAGGTCGCTCAGAATAGGGTGGCCATCAAATCCGTTTCTAAGAATAGCTGACGCTGGGTTGGCAACTACCCCCCGCTTTTCAGAAAACGTACTTCCCCAGACTACCCTGGTTACTCCCCGGATTGCGTAAGCAGGTTGAAACAGCCCGGTGCGCGAACCGCCCAGTTCCGCCCGAGATGTTTTCCAGGATCCGCAATTTCGATCCCATTCGCGGTCGTGTCATGTCAGGTCCCTCTTCGAGGAGGCTTCCGAATGGGAGCTGAATCGTGAGTAGTGCCGACCAAGGTAACACAAAGAAAGCCATCAGCACCGAAGCTGCACGAAACCATTAGTAACCACTGCCATAGTATACCAACCAGTAGCTTTACTCTCGAATTACAGGGCATTGCGGGAAGAGGGTGCGAGGAATGTGGGAACAGAGGTACGTCCCGACGAACGCCTTTGGCTAGCATTACGCACAGGTAAAGGCTGGCGAAGTTTTCGAACGTTGTATATCTGCGTGGGCCGAGTAGCGGGACACCTGGCAGCCATATTTGAGCCCTTACGACTCGTGACCTATTCGCTTTGATTTCAATTTTGTTTCAAGAGAAGATACTGTCTGGTATACTGTGCCACTACTGTCTGAACAGTAATGATATATTACATGATCGTTAACGACAGGAGCACATATTAAGAATACCTGGTGCTATTAATTATCTCCCGTTCTGAAATTCTAAGCAAGCTGCACCACCCCTGAAAGTGGGCAAGGCCCGTAGAAATAAATCTTGTTTGAAAAAAGCTCGGCTTTGTCAGATTTTGCAAACTAATTTATGTATTTATCCCCGGCGAAACAACAATTGGACATCTCAAAGGGCCGCCACTTCTATCGGGAATTAAAGGAGCATTTTGAAAAGGCGGGCGACGCGATGTTTGAGTTTCGCATTATCGCCGACTTTGTTCGACGCTGATTTATCGCGGATTTTTTCCCTTTTGTGTGCGGATTTTGACGAATCATCCTGGTCGATGCGTGGTCGTTTCGCTGGAAACGGCGCGGCGCGAGCAGAGGCAGTGTAGCGTGATTCATGAAACATGGAGCGCATGAGCAAATTGTCGGGGCCTTCAGGGGATAAGGAGGGGGAGGGGGGGGGGGGGTGAACCTTTCCAATGACAAATCAAATTAATATTATTACGCTTTATTATTTAATAGGTTAGGATAAAATTCGATACTGATATATTATAAAAGCAGTTTGTCAGTTTAACTTAACGGTTTAGCGATGGTGAGCTGCTGCTACAGGTTCTGCATGATCGTATGCAGATCGACCTACGGAATTCACACATATTCATAAAGATCTCAGCCAGATATATTACGCGGTAATACCATTAGATCTTCTTTGTCGAGCATATAAGAATAACGTGCTCCTCTGAGTTGCATTTGTTTAATGAGACTGATTCACCACGGGCTTGAGCATGCACATATAAAATCAATAAATATTTTCTTTAGAGAGCTTAAGTAATATATTGTATTAGATGACAAAGTCGATTTTTATCCGATCCTAACCTAAATTTAATATTATTACGATTTATTATTTTGGAGACATATCTATCTTCTTAAATTTAACATTTTAATATACAAAGATAATACAGCAAGTTACGAAAACCACTCTACCTTTTTTTTTTATTAAGCCTACCTTAGTACAGGCGAGGCCTAGTTAGAATGGCTTTGAATTTAAAAATATATGTAATATTATAGATTAATAAAAAATATATATATATATGTAATGGCGAAAAAATGATTAAAATCTGAAAACTCGTTCTTTAAATGCTGCCATGGTTCCCCACAGACATCTACAGCACAGTATACAACCACTGTGTCTACAGAGACATCCTCAAATAAGCATTTTTTGAAAAATATCTTGGAATTTATGTTATAATTTTTGTTTAAGCTTTGGCGGCTTTACTGAGTGCCCGCGAAATAGGAGGCTTCTGAAACAAATTTACACAGCACTAAGAAAATAATAGATTGAAATAATAGATAATCCAACGACTAGAGCTGTCACCTACAACGGGCAAACCTGTCACCTTAGGAAGTTTTAGCGATATTAGATCGTTTTGTCTCATTGGAGGTGAGCGTAGAAGACTTTTGACGAAATAACATTCCACAGTCCAGTTACGCCACTGCCCATCAGAGGCCAACGCCCTACGGCTAGGAACCGGGAAAGGTACCCAGCGGGCAGCCTCGACCTGACTACCAGTTTGGAAGTATATCTCCGTCTGGAATTAACCTTCAGGATACCTCCTGACTGGTTACAGGATCGAGGTCACGGTCCTCTCCCTTGCGCGGTCCTCTCCCTTACATAGCGGTGATACGGTGTGTCAACCGAATCTATCGCGGACCATGGCATCCTTTGCCCGAATGATTCACCCAGGATCGGGTGGCCGAATAGTCGTTTCAAGAGCAATTGCCATAAAGTTAACAACTACCCCCGCTCTAGGAAACATTACTGTTTCCGGACTCCCCCGGTCTGGAAACAGTAATGTTTAGTCGGGATGCACAATCGATTCGCTGACACCGTACAGGTGCGCAAACCGTCCAGGAGCGCCCGAAGGTTGACTCCTAGGGGAGACTGTCTCGCAGGCCGGCGTCCTACCCTGGCTCTCACTCCTGCGTGGGGGCCACCGGATGGGTGTTGACCCGTGCTCTTGACTGACTCTATATAACTGGGTCCTAGTAGACAAAATTAAATTTTACCAGCACCAGCCAGGAGTCGCCCTGGCCCGGTTTATCAGCATACTAGGAGGGATACTATGGATGTGGGATGGCGATACCTGCTCTTTGAAAAATGGAGATGTGAGAGACCTGTATGTACTAAACAACCTAAAGCCTATGTAGGAATTGTAAATGGGTTGAAAAATAAAGTAAAGAAGATCAAATTTATGTGGTTTTCCTCAGTTTCAATCGCTATTTTGAGCAAGGTCAGCATCTCTCATGGTTACTTTCTTCCAATTCTTAAATGTTGTAGCCTTCGAGAATATTATATTTTACCTTTTATTCCTACTTTGTTATATCGTCGTTTTCCATATCGTTTTCCTGTTGTATTTAAAGTTACGTGTGTCTTAGTCCCCTATCCACCGAATTTCCTGCTAATTGTATCAGTCATATAGTTATGGTGACTTTCTTATTTGAAACTCAATTGTAAGCGTATCAGAACGATTGTCAAAATCGCCAAACAGATAGATCTACTGTGTAATAAAAACACTACCATCTTTCTCTGCGCATTCTACAGATTCATCTGGTCATAATAACATAAAGAATATTTTTGCTAGGTTTCCTTCAAATCTTATATCATCATGGCCATATTCTTCGTTTTCGTTTTTCTTGCCGGGACTTTGTCATTCGCGATTTTTTTTTTGCAAGGTGCAGATGTCATATTACTCCATGCCATCTAGCTAAATTCAGTACTCAAATGTGTTACACATTATTACCCCCTCCATGAACCAATCTTAGAACTCGAGACACACACACAGAACACAGAACAAACGAGACACTTAGAACGTACTCATTCAAAATATTTTATACCTACAATTCACACCCAATCACTCATTTTTATTTATGAAATTCGCCAGTAATAAAATGCTTATACACTAAGATCCCTTAGTTTTAAAATTTTAAAAATATTTTCACAAAATTCAAAGAGAAAATTGTAGAAGAAGTCCGGAAATCGGATTTATAAAAACTGCATTAAAACATACAATTACTCGTATATATGTACATCCGCAAATACCGTGACTTATGATTCTCACTATACTCTCGTCTATACGAGATATTCCCCGAAATGACCCCGAAATTAAGGATACTTATTCAAAGATGCTAGAGTGTCAAAATACATAGGCTTACATAATTTAATAGGTTTTGTACTGAGAATGGATACTTTATTATTGAAGTGTATCCATGTGTAAAACTTTTAATAATCCTGCACAATGAGTGTTAACGATTTATGCAACTGAGAAATTTGAAGGGCCGCAGGTAGTTAAGATTCGTAGCCCTTACTTCTTCTTCTCTCTCTCTCTTTGTTCGAGTGTCCTCCTCTTCATAGCTTCTGGACTTCATACTCGAAATAAAGACTTCTTTCTCTTTCCAAGTCTCAGATTTTTCAGCAAAGGAATTCTCCGGCCTGGTAAGTTCTATAATCTAGTCTGTCACTGCCTCTCATTACCCGGCCAAAGTTTGTTTCTTTTAATCGTCGTTAGCAGCTCCAATTCTTTGGTAATTTGTTTAACCCCTCATTGTATTGTAATAATATTTGGCTCCCGACGAGGGAACTCCTCAACAGTCAACAGCAGAGACTCAAAATTTTGTATAGGCATTCAATTATGATAGCCCCTTCCAAGTTTCACTAAGACATGGCTGATGTACCCTGGGTTGGCTCCCGTTGAGGGCACTCCTCAACGGGCAACCGCAGAGACCCAAAATTTTGTGTATACGCATTCAATTATGATAGCAACTTTTATGTTTCACCATGACATGGCTGATGTACCCTGGGTTGGCTCCCGATGAGGTCACTCCTCAGCGGTCAACAGCAGACACAAAATTCGAAATTTCGAAAAGTCGAAAAAGTTGAAAAAGTCAAAAAAGTTGGAAAAGTCGGCAAAGTCGAAAAAGTCGAAGTCGAAGACGATTTCGATTTCGATTTTTGAGGGTTAAGGGGTGGCGCTAGGTTGGGGGTAGGGGGGTGTGGTAGGATTTATGATATTAATATTCAGATGAATTTAGTTCCATGGCACTTGACAGGAAAGTCTTTTTTCTAGACAACCGATTTTTTTATTTTTTAGTAGAGAACTCAATAATTTTGGTTTTATAGATATCATTTTTTCCATTGCACAACTTAGCTACTTTTAGTTAACGATACTTTAATAAATTACACAGGAAGACCTAATATATTTTTGGAGAGACGTGTCTTATGTGAATTGGCCCGGACACGTTAACGAACGAACGAACGAACGAACAGCGAGACCTTTTAACTATTTGCAATTTGTATGTATTTAATGTTTTGTGTTACCATGACTCGCATTGTGGCTTCCGCGTTACACCAATCCGATGACTGATGAGGCCCGGTAAAATACACAACGCACATAACCGAAAAGGGCCCCGCGCGTCCCATAAATATTAGAGGGCCCCCGCTGCGAGGTATTGCAAATTATCGTTTGTGACATGTAAATGCGTCAATCATCGCGCATCCGCCGCCATTTCCCCTGCCGGTCTCTGTTCGTTTCGGCCATTGGCGACAATTCAAGTCGTTACTTGTGTTATTTACGGCCCGCCGCATGATTTATGATGTGACAAATGACTACTGGCAACACTGTGGGACCGCGTCTCCTAACAACTGTCTCTTTGTTATTCAAAACGGACCATTTGCATTTTTTATTGGCGCCGTTACTGGCGCTAGAGATAATTTACTCATTAAGCCAAAACTCGCCTGGAGTAGCAATGTGAATTATGCGAAGGCTACAAAACTTACATGTTGTCAAATAAATGATCGACTCAGTTGAAGTATTTTTCTGGACGGCTGACAACGTCATTATTGAAAAATATGTTCAAAATTCTATATAACGTCTCATA
The DNA here is from genome assembly GCA_944548615.1 of Micropterix aruncella. Classification (NCBI taxonomy): domain Eukaryota; kingdom Metazoa; phylum Arthropoda; class Insecta; order Lepidoptera; family Micropterigidae; genus Micropterix; species Micropterix aruncella. Next base: position 19,738,062 of record OX155955.1, on the reverse strand, counting down.
AAACCTCACACCTGAAATGTATGCAAATATAATGTATGTCCATGAAAATTTAAAGCTGTTCAATAGGGAAATGACCGCTATAATATAAGTAACAGAAATAGAATAAGTAAATATATTAAAAAGAATAAAAAATTTAACTTATCGTACGTATAATTATTTTTATTACGGTTTTTAATGAAATATTAGTGGTTTTTTTATCCATATAGATACATGTATATTTCCGGAATGTACTCTGTACATCAGGCCTTTCTATTGGCATCCATGTATTTATATTTATCGACGTTTTGAAATTTGGTTATTTAGACTTTAGACAACTACTTACTTGGACATATAGACAACTACTATTTGGACAGTTTATGTATCCTATGACACTTAGGATCATATAACGATTCTAACAATACTACAGACTTCTAAACCGGTTCAAGCGTTTAGAAGTTATGGTGGAATAAAGAAACGGAAAACATACGAGTACATGCATGAACCCTGAACTCATTACACTCATTTTTTTGCAGTTTTTTGGGCAGTTGTGTAAAAAAGCTTACAGTTTCCAAGTTTTTGGGACAGTTTTATTGAATGACGTTACCACAGCCATACGCCACACATGCGACAGTGGAAATTCCGTATTCGCCACACGCCACTATGGAAATTATGAAACTACATATTTTTACCGATTTAATGACATTACTAGTACCTTTCCTTCATTAACTTTACAGCGGGAAACACAATGCTCCCAGACTATATCCAAATTATTATGGATAAAATATTATCGAAGGAATGTTTGAAATTGGACGTGCTTTCATGGGTTACAAAATTTAAAGCAGATTGATTTAAGGAGCCGTTACTTTTAACGAATAATTCGACTTGAAAAATTCTTTCGATAACTATTTTTATTTATTGTATTTGTTTTATTTGTTTATTTTTATTTTTACCTGATTATAGCTGCCATATACAAAACGACCCGAGCACAGAACTGGCGTATTAAAAGTACTTTTACCTTTCATTATCCTACTAATTATTGCAGTCATTTTATATTTAAAAAAAACATTGTCAAAAACTGCTGTAATAGGCTGGCGTATGACAAATAAAAATATGACGGTTTTAGATCTTCAAAAACAGTGAATTTTTAGCGAAAACGTACCTATGCCAAGTATTACGATGTTGTTGCTCGCCAGTGTATGCAGGTGAACTGGGTATAACGATAATATATACTATAGCAAAAGGGTTTACTTTGTAAATAAAAGTAGACAAAAAAATAAATAAACGTCGTTTTTGTAAGGATATTTTTTATAATAATATAAGATCATTTACTCTGACAATGTTTTTAACAATTAACCATTTACTCTGACAACATTTACATGACAATGTTTTTGATAATGACCTACAACTTTTTTGATTTAAACCTTTAAACAAGGAAAATAATACTGGACATAGCTAAATATAAAAGATACTTTTGATTTGTATCTTGTAGATAATTTTACATAATTCTACTAATTTTACTGAAAATGTAGATTTTTTTACCTTATCTATTTTCTGTTCTTTTCTTACCCTATTTTTCTGTTTATGTGTTTAACGGACTTAAAATGTATCTTGACAACAACTATTACCTACCTACCAATAAAATTGGCACGTGGTTTTCTTTTACAGAGCGCATAGAATAAGTCGTCGCAATATATTTATGTTGAATAAAAACGTTGCGGTTTCATTTTCTTTTAGCTTTTAAATCCAAAACCAAAAATAAGTGGTGGATTATTTTGAACTCGGTTTTTCTAGGAAAGTTATCTCTTGTAAAAGTAAATCTCCCATAAAATATCCAAAATCTTTTTTGATGTTTATTTTGTTGTTGTTGTTAGGAGTAAAAGGAACCTCTCTTTGCTATAGCTCATCTTTACTCAGCCCCTTGTACGGCGAAAGTTCTCACATACACCGACCTCATGAAGTATACATACAATGTTGACGCCGCCTCGGCCTGTTGCAAGTTGCACGATGTAACTGCGCCGATACGGAATAACGCCTAACCGGATCGATTGTACGAGGAGGCGGATACCATCTGTAATAGCAGTGACGCGGCCGTTTGAAAAATGATAGCGGCAATACGGCCGATATATCATACGGGCCGGGAGATATTACGTGGCAATAATCACGGCGGCGAGGGAGGCCATACATCACGTGAGCGCGTTCCACGCCACCGCGCCACCACCCCTCCACTGCCAACCTAGAGTAGGTGTACCTCATAACTTTATCGAATCGAAACATTAGTGTATCGACTCCGAATTCTGCATCATTATATTACATTACATTTACGCCGTGTCCAATTGGCGGCTAAAAACCGTTCTTGGAGGTGTCAAAATATTTGTGTTTTAAGTAGTAAGTCTCATTACTACTTTAATCTTTACCTACTTAACATACATATATTATTTTTTTAAATATATAGTATCTAAGAAACTATGGAACCTACTAAAAGTTACTCGTCGTAGAATCGTATTACAAAACAATTTAAAGGCTTATTTTAAAAAAATAGTCAATAATTCTAATGGGTACCACACAATAATTAAAATAGTCAGTTAAAAAGTTGAATAATCAAAGCAGAAGCCTAACAATTGAAATAGTCAATAAATCTAATATATACCTACGTACTAAAAACTGTACATAGTAACATCCAAAGTAGTAAGTAAATTGTTAAATAATCAAACTAAAGCTAAATCTTACATTTAAATACTAAAAGTACATATATTATGATCATTCAATTTGGTACAATTGGTACATCCTGGCTATTTTTGCAATCCATACGACGGATTCAAGCAATGTATCGACTAGAATCAATGATGGCATAATGTTGCTCTTTTGCGATGGCCAAGTGCTGCATGTTTAGAAATCGAATTCGAGTAAAGTAACTCGTTTCCAAATCACAATCCATTTTTTTTATTCAACGCATTTTATACGTGGCGTACGTATACTGTATATTAAAAACAATAATAGTACATTAAAATTGACATTTTTTGCTGTCGGATTCTATGAGCTCCACCGGAAAGAACCGTCGAAGAAAAAAGACGACCACAATTTTGGTACTATTGATTGTTCAGATAGATTTTTTTTAAAATAGAGCTACTTCGTGGTCCAGAGAGTATAGTTCAATAGCACTTCTGTTGTTTCTGTCCGGTGACTCTTGTGAATGTATTGAGTATATAAATTGCACCATGACATTCTAGCCTTGTTATTTCCTGAAACACAATATCCAATTATTGAATTTCGGTTTGTTGGATATTATTTTATTGGCATTTTATAGTGGATCTAATTATTTTGGAATTTCAATTTTTCTCTTGACACAACCGCGGCACTCTAACGGGACTCCAGATTGAGCTCGCTTTATTACAGCGAAGCCTAGCAAGGCAGGCTCAGTATCAGTTTGCTTAGCATATTAGAAAGATAAACATTTGTGTTGCAAGTTGCATAAACAACTTAAAGATGCGTTTTTAAATTTATTTATTTATTTTATTTACATATACATTCAAATGCAAGAGCACAAATGAAAATGAGTATGCGCTTACATTAGTATGCGCTGGGTAACCTGGGCTCAGACAGATGTGTATCTAACTTTATAAGCATATTATGGTATTTTCTGAATTGTAAATTCAATGTCTTCTGTGCTTTCGCATTTGAATGTACATATATATAAAATAAATAAATAAATAAAAAAATCGCGTCTTTAACTCTGGAATTTGCATCTTCAATATCTCTTTATATTGGGATTTTCTGTAGTACTGGTTAGATATAGCTGAAAGTATTGTTATTCTGGGGTCGTGGTCACTCTTATTAGTCGAAGGTATGTGATGCAGTTGGGGCACATTAGATGACCTCCCAGAGCTTTGAGGATTTCAGGGATTAAGAACTCACTAGGTGATAGAGTTGCGCTTTTCCATGACGTGCGTGAAGTTTTGTGCATATCGGCTCTCGGGAAAGCCTCTGTAAAAATGTTCGCATATAGCGTTCAGTCAAACTGCTTGACAGCGAAATCAAACCTAAGTCGCAAACCACACACAACAGACGCAAGACTCTGAGAGGGCGCGGACGGAAAGAAACGTGTCTGCGCCCGTCTTTTCTGTATGTTTTGCGTCGCGTCTTTTCTGAGCATTTTGTATGTAAGGTCTTTAAACGGACTTCGTGTCCGCGAAGTGTCCGAGTCTTACGCCCGTTGTGTGTGGGTAGCGCTTAAGGCGGAAACCCATACGACACTGATAAGGGCTGTAGTGACGCTATCCGATTATTATACCGAATACGCCTTGGGGGTCCCATGGGAACTCGAACAGCAGGGGTAATCCACTCCGAGACGAGGAGGTCGCCGGTGATGCATCGCCGTGCATTAAACATTTAAAATTATTAAACCAATGTTAAGCGTGAGCAGCGGGCTACATAATTTATTAAGTGCGCGGATCAAATAATTCACGGGATAATTTTACTTTTTAACGAGCGCCCTTCAGCGAGACAGAAGGGCGGGCAAAATGCGATTAATTGTCTTAACGACTGCGTTGTCTTGTTCGCAGAATTTTGAAACTGGGGAAGCTAAATTGCAGACACTAATAAATCGAAAACAAAACCTATATTGTTTGATTTTTGCGGTATACTCGTACATATAAATGCTACAGTTTTCCGTAAATAACAAAATTTTCAGGAAAAATAGTTTATAGTATTATATATTATAGTCTACGATTAACGCAGACTTTAATCAAATATTTGTCTTAGATTTAAAGGGGATTTAAAGACTTGTCTTTAGAACTTTGTTCTAACCTAGAAATGATCTAGCCAAATAATTGTTTTTTTTTTGTTTCTTTCTTTCTACTCTTCAGTGTGAAATTTCAAAATGGACGGGTTTATTGTCATAAGAAAATCTCTTACAACCAACCCTATGTCTATTTTTTTTAAACGTTCGCTTATAATTAAAAAATGATGGCGTAGTAGAAATAGAAATCGAAATATATTTATTTTCGGAATTATGGCGTAACATGGTATGGTGATAATGTATGTATAACACTTTGTTTCTCATAATTTCCTGTTATGGTAACTAATCAACAATTTTTACTTGTTAGGTAAGTATGTAATGCTAAATGTGTCGCTATAATTAATGCGGTGACTTAACTATAATGTGAATAATATATGATTCCTTTTAAATATTATAAAACGAAATTCAGAAAAACAAAAATGTAATAGAAATAATCAAAAATCATCCGTTTTTAAAACATTGTAACGTACATTAGAATGGCCTGAAACAACATACGGTTCATAAAATATATAGTAATAATAACGGATCTTGGAATGTGCAGATAATAAAAGATAATAAAAGAAAATAATTCAAGAACGAAAAAATAATTCATCAATATCATTAAACATATTATACAAAATCCATATATAAAATAAAAATAGTTTTTTGTATAATTTTTCCTCATTGTTTTTATAATATATATTATATAAATTCATAGTAGTTTTTATAAATGCATCACTGTGATGCATTTTTAGTAGGTTCCAAAGTTTCTTAGATACTGTATATTTTTAAAAATTAATATATGTATGTAACGTAAAGATTAAAGTAGTAATGACACTTACTACTTAAAACAGAAATATTTTGACACGTCCAAGAGCGGTTTTTAGCCACCAATTGGACACGACGTAAATGTAATGTAATGTAATGTAATGTGAATATAACAAATCTTGACACGAACCTTAGTATTTTTTCTGTACTCATATATTTTATTCTGATATGGCTACTCAATCAATAAACTTAATTATTATGATATCACAATATACTACACTGTTTGTCCTATACCGAATATATCCTTCAAACGAAATCTCCCCACCACGTCCCATTTCCCTCTCGGTGCACAGTGAGCTGAATAATGCGTCGCTTAATATTTAAAACTCTTAAGGCGTGCAAAACGCTCTTCTAATGCCTGCGAGCCAGCCTCGAGGGGTCGCATTAGCAAATCGCTTCGCATGGAAGCGGAGCGAAAGAGAGAAAAATCAAAGAGGCGACCCCGCGAAAATACGTCAAGCGTTTTCCGCCCCGGGCGCGGCGGCAAAGGAGATTGAAATCAATGATGGCGACGCCTCTGAACGACGCTGATTAATGGGGAATACGTCAGGGAGGCGACTATACCCCCCAATCTGGCGCGCTACCACCCACCACCCGGGACGTGTGCACCGCGTTTCGGCTTTGCAGTCGGGGCGGATTGCAGCTACTAAACTATTCACTTTTTTATCGTATTTAGGAGTGACAGTTTTATAAATAGGTAAAAACGTGAATTTACCACGTGAAGTGTGTAGCACCCGACGTTTCGGCGATGTTGCAACTGCCGTTGTCCATTCTACCCTGAACAACGGCGATTGTAACATCGTCGAAACATCGGGTGTTACGAGCTACACGCAGTAAATTCGTTTTTATCTGATTTATAATGTCAAACAATCGCGACAGTCTTCATTTTTTTACGTGTGACAGTTTTACATTATAACTGGTATAACCTAGATCATACATTATTACTATTTTTATAACTATGACTATGTCACGTACTCCTAGTTTTAGTAATTATTAACCCCTCAAATGTGAGGCGTCCCTTAAGGGATGCCTTGGCAAAATGTATACAAAATGTATATAAATTTATATAAATGTAAATATAAATGTAAATGTGCGCCGCTTTATAGTAATCCGCTCTATAGTAATGCTATAGCTCTATAGTAAACCCCGCTCTATGTAAATGTAAATGTAAATGTAAATATAAATTTATATACATTTTGCCGTAGGCAACCCGAGCTAATCGCCATTCATTTGAGGGGTTAAGGCTTTTGATGGGTGATTTTGAATTTATGACGTCTTTACTCTTATTTTTTATTCCACTTTTAACAGTTTATTTAATAAAAATGTCACGTAGCCATTTAGATTTTTTCAAACATTTTTTTTAATTTAATTTTCTATTTATATTTTCCATTTAGTTTTTTTACGTATTTACATGTATTTTTTTCTACGTGTTCAACTACCCTTTGTTTATGGATTATCCGCCCAAACACAAGCTCTGCTTAGTTGGCCGACATCGGACAGAGGGCATCATTTAATAATTGAATCTAATTTCTTGCTGTGTTTTGGTTATATGATGTTTAATTTGATGTTTCTTAATTGTAACTTGTAATATTTTTGTGAATTTCTTATTTTTTATTTTTTTTAAATTATAAATCAGTGATGATGGGGTCTAGCGAACATATACGGTGAACTGTGGAGATAGGGGTCGGGTATTGCCTAAAAGAGAGCTGTTGCCAAAATGGTCAATGATTGGCCCACAAATTGAGAAAATGTCAGGAAAACTTAGCTCTGCGGCATACGCAGTTAAAACAATTAGGCGGCTGACTGATGTAGATACAGCAAGAATAGTATACTTTAGTTACTTTCATAGCATTATGTCCTATGGGATTCTTCTCTGGGGAAGCTTTGCGGATATCAATAACATATTTATACTACAGAAACGTGCTGTAAGAGCTCTATATATAAACTTGGTCCTCGAGTTTCACTTAGAGAAAAAATCAAAGAGATAAATATTCTTACTGTTGCATCACAATATATATACGAAAATCTGTTGTATGTCCACAAGAATATCGACAAGTTTTTAAAAAAAAGCGACACTCATAATGTTAATACTAGACATAAGCATAACCTTGTTGTACTTGCTACTCGTCTCCACAAAATAAGCAATTCTTTTTTGGGACAATGTATAGGCTTCTTCACCAAACTTCCTCATACTATTAGAGAACTATCTGTAAATAAGTTTAAAGCTACCATCAAAGCTAAATTGTATAAAAAAGCATACTATACAATATCTGATTATGTAAATGACAAAACGGCTTGGGAGTAAGGCTTGGACGCATCATAAGAACATAAATTAAAAATAATATTTAATTGTGTCTATATGAATAAAGAACATTTTGATTTTGATTTTGATTATCTAAAACCAGAAAACTAGATATCGTAGTAGGAACCTAATGTACCACGTTGAAACTAAAATATCGTACAATGAACCTATATACTTGCTATTGTAATTGACCTATCAAACCATGATTTTTTTCGTTTTCCACTTTCTTATTATGATACCCGTTATTAATCCATGTAAATCGTGAATCGGTCGAGGCCTATTGCAGTTTGCTGGATATGAAATCATTGGTAGGAAAATGATTTCAATACGACGGGCAATATTACAACAATAAAAACGAAGTTTGTATGAACGCGACGAAACCGCCATTAATATGGCAGAAGGGCGGTTTCGAATTTGTATGATATAATCTGCGGTAAAAATATTCAGTAAACTATTTGTAATAATTTGTCTTTTTCTTTTTGACACAATCGTGACACTCCAATAAGGCTCAGGACTCGCCTTATCACATGAGTGCTTAGCAATGCGGGCTCGGTTGCACTTTACTTGGCACATTAGATAAACTAATATTTACATTTAATGTATGCGCTGTTTAACCTGGGGTTAGACATATTTATACCTAAATTTTGAAGCATATAACGGGAATTCCTGGAATGTCAATTAATTCTCGTTTGTGCTCTTGCATTTGAATGTGTATAAATCAATAAATAATCTTAATAAATAAATAAATAAGTATTAGTTAGTAAATAAATAAATAAATTAAATTAAATTAACCTAATATACCTTTCGCTTGATGATATAAGATGTGTTCAGTTTAACCTGTGAGTTAAACTGGACACATCTCAGTTTAACCTGTGGGTTAAACTGAACACATATCAGTTTAACCTGTGGGTTTAACTGAACACATCTCAGTTTAACCTGTAGGTTAAACTAAACACATCTCTATATCATCTTCAAAACGAGGTCTTAAAGACCAAAATTAATGGGTCTTAAAGACCAAACTGCAACAGGGCCCATTAGCTCTCTGCCATTACACGGTTATTAAAAGAACATTACAATCGAACCTTACATAGTTTTTCACGTAGCTCATCTCATATCAAACACTCTAAGAATTCCGGACGCCAAATAGTAGCTCCTCGTGCGCGTATGTCTATATTCAACGCCTGAGCTGAACGTGTCTCATATTGTGATTCAGGCGATTAGGGAGGCACGTTGCTTCGCGCCGATCAACGTGCCGATCGCGTTCACCGACAACTCGATTTGGCGCAGAGCTTTTGTTCCGTCGATTTAATCCCGTATCTCGTACCCGCGGCGTCGCCCGCCGCGTTATTAGGTTAATTTTTCATCTCCTGGTTGCAGCAGGCAGTGGCCGCGGGGGGTAGCGACGGTGACAGACGCGCGCCCGACCGCCCAATGCGACTTTCACAATTTATAACCATTTTTGAAATTGAATTATTAATCCAAACACGAATCTGCCCGCAGGCTAGCCAAGGATAACTCGATGGAGGGGTAGAGGTAAACAGAGCGACTACATGACGAAGCAGAGATGTACAATCTTTTGAGTTTTTAAAGAACAGCCTTTCCCGGACAACGATAATTGCAAATGCGCCATTAAAATTATATGCATTGTCGGACACTGCCGTAGTTATTATCTTCGTGACACGTTAATCGAGTAAAATATTTAAATTAATTAGAATATTTTAGTTATCAAAAAAGATTAGTTACCTGATAATTAAAACTGTCGAAGAGTTAAATTGTTTGCGAGGAATCACACCCTTCGAGTAGCAGCATAATTTCATGGCAGACCGCGGCAATTTATTTGAATTTCTTGCAATATCGCCTCGCTCGACAAAAAGTACTATAACTATGGAACTACTATAGCAATCGGAAAAAAATAACTGCACAATAATTGCATTGAAATTTCGTATATAGAATATTAAAATTTCATTTTGTAAAACAATTAGATAATTATGAATAAATATGAGAAAGTCGAAAAAGAGAAAAAGAATCGGCATTTCTAACTTGTTCACTTGTTCTTGTCTTACGGAAAAATACGGAACCCTATTTAGAAATTATAAATACTATCATGATCTTTATAAGATTCTCTATCAAATGTAATATTTCGTATTGCTTATTTTCATACAAAAATATTTAGATATTAGCTCATAAGGACCAAAAAAAATTTTGATGATTTCTCGAAAAAAAAATAATAGTAATATTTGACAATGGAATTTTACCGAAAATATTTGCGAAATGACGCGCGAAATTATTCTAGCGGCCGTCTATGTATCTATGGTAATAATGAGATATTTGGTATGGATTTTAGGATGCGTTCAAATTAAAAAATAATATTACTGGGCGCTCCGGGAGCAAGCAGCAAGCCGCCAATATTGGTCGTTACGTAGTCATCGGTGTTCTGATGTGCAAACAAATGTGGTCGTTACGTAGCCGAAGGGTGCATGTGAGAAGTATCACAGGATGAAATGACATATTACTAGAAAATAAACAATTTGAGCCCTTGAGACATGGACATACCTACTCGTAATGTACTTCAATTACACTCGTACTACTATTACAATAAAAAATTCAAATTCGAATTTTAGGCGCATACAAGGTCTCACATTTAGATCAGAGAAATATGACATGCGGATATTTTTTTAAAACAATTACCTTTGTTTAAGCCAAGATGCTCAGTCCCCTGAGTGTTGGTAACTTCATCGGTAACTATCTAATAAGAGCGCTTAAAGATATGTCGCCACTCGTGCACTTTTTGTTTCATCTTGCGCTTTCTTCTGACGCATGTGTGCAATACCATAGCGCATGCAATAGCGCATGCGTCAAAACGAATTGAACGACAGCGCATGCCTCAGCGCACCCTGATCCGGCAACCTGTGGATAGGCGTGCGTCACTCCACGCATCTTGCTAAACAAAATGGCAAATTATAGTGTCATTATTTTTAAAACATCTATTTTTTTTCTTGCGATTCCTAACACTAAATATGCCGCACTGATTGCTACAAGATAAATTTCTTCCATTGTAATCTCCACCGAGTACTGTCAGTGGTCTCAATTAAATATTCGAATTGCAACGCACAAATACAAACTATACACGAAATGCCCTTATTTATCGTCTTATGGCCTTATGTAATACTAGGTTCCAACATATAGATATTAATTTATATAATAAATCTGCTTTTATAATAGATTTACATAGAACAGTAGAAAATGAGCACAGACTTTAATTTAATATTTACTTTTTGTAAACTTATGTATGTATGTATTTATTTTCTGTATTAATTTTATACGTACGTATATGTATGTTCATGTATGTACGTATAAATACAAGCCATTTCTCTTCAATCCCTACTCCTCTCCCTACTCCTCATCCCGATCCTCCACTTTTAGATAAAATTAATTAAAATTGCTAATCATTTATTGTAAAACGTTGAAAACAAGTAAACGGCCTTACATTCATTGTTACCGTCACCTATGTAAAATTGTTTAAAGCAACGCTGTATGTTTTCTTGCGAAATAAATAAATAAATAAATATACGAAAGCACATAAGTGTAGACGCCTTTAAACAAGCTGCTGCATGCGTCTTAAAACATTAAATAATGAAAACGACGTGACATTCACTAGACGCAAGATAAAATTAAAAGTGACGACGCAAGATAAAGGCGAAAACGCACAATTGGGGACATACCTTAGGACGTTCATTTTGGTGCACTGCAAGTGCTTTGATATAAAAAATATATATTTTGGTGGGAGTGTGGATTGGATCTCTTTCGCAAAACTATGTCCGTAATCGTCATAGGGCCGTTTTCTAAAAGCGACGGATACCTGTCGGTATCGCTTTCCGTAAAACTGTCGGTTTGCTCAAGATACAATACATTTTGCGTTTCAATATGTAACCGATACCGGTGAATCGAACCGATCGGTTACAACTTACCGACAACAGTCGGTTTCCTTCATACAAAATGAGATAAAAATGTAATCGGTCAAATTTGGGCGTTTACTGGGTGGGTGTGGGGGTCGGGCTATCGGAGGCTAGTAGGGGAATTTCCTGGCTGTCATTAGGATGCTGGCACCAGTCTGACACCTGTATGCTGGCATCAGCCTTCTTCCAGGATTCTGGTACCATGCTGACACCAGGATGCTGGCACCATCCTGGCACCACGAAGCTGTCACCAGGCTATCACCAGGATGCTGGTACTGGTGTTACACCAGGATGCTGGCACTACTTTGGCTCCAAGATGCTGTCTCCAGGCCGGATTTAGGATGCTGGCACCAGATTAACACCAGGATGCTGGCACTGGGCTGACACCAGGATACCGGTACTGATCCCCACCAGGATCCTGTTACCAGGCTGCCTTGAGGGACGGGGAAGGGAGAGGCGGGGGGGGGGGTCAGGTGGGTGGGTTTAAGGGGGAAGGGAAGGGGGAGGAGGTGTGCGGTGGAGAGTAAGGGAGGGGGGATTGCAGGGGAAGGGAGGAGAAGGTTTTTGCAGGGGGGAAGGAAGGAGGGGGGGCGGTGGTAGGAGGGTGTGCAAGGGGGAGGGGTTGCGGGGAATGGGGGGTTGTGGGGAAAGAGTGAATAGGGGAGGGTTCGTAGGGGGGGCGAGGATGGCGGGTACGAATACGGAAAAAGGGGGAGGGCGAAAAGCGGGGCGCTGGTAAATGGGGTTCAGGTGGTTGTTACGAAAGGGGGGTATTTGCTGAGGAAGGTAGGTGCGTGGGAGTGTCGGGGTTGCGGGTGGGGGGTGGGTTTGCGACGGGAAAGGGGTGCGGGGGAAGGGAGTGCGGAGGGGAGGAAGGGGTTGCTGGGAGGGGGTAGGTTTTTCAGGGGGGGGGTTGCGGGGGAAGTGTTGAGGGGAAGGGTTGAGGAGAGTAATAATCAAATATTGACGCCGTCTGTTGGCGCTTAGCTGAGAAACGGAACGCTCCGCTTTAGTAACGAAACAGGGTTCTTCCGCGGGCCGAGATAGGGCAGTCATCGATTTTATTTATAAAGTTAATATGTAAGTGAGTCCTTGGCTACTTGCCGGGAGTGTTTGGGTGATACAACCAATTTTTATAATTATTTGAACTACCCCTGTGAAGTATCATTTACGTCATACTACGAAAATCATGAATGAATTTGTCGCTTTTATGAATGATCAATAGTCAACGGAAACCGATACCGATCGGTATCCGTCTCTTATAGAAAACGGGCCATAGTCGTCATAATTTTGCTCCGTTTAATGGATACAGCTCGAAACGTTTGAGAATCCGTGAAGTAAAGTCGGTCTCCCCTCTGTCTGGCTTCATATTCAACAGGGTGAATAAATGATATGGGCAATGTTATTATTATCTTTTTTCAATACCTACATGCCCTGCAGTCACTTGATCATGGTTGATGTGCTGCCGATGCTCGGTTTATTTTGGCTATGTACGTGTATCTATGCGTTTGTTTTTGGGTAGTGGAGTATTCGCGGTTTTTGTACTAGAAATTATTCATGTATGCTTCCACAGTACTTTGTTATTGTCAAATGTGTGTATTTTATTTTTATTTTTGTCACTTCATACTTTCAAAAACTAAAACATAATGGGGAACGCTTGCAGGGCCCTAGGATTTGTATGCGTGTATACCTTTTACTACCATTTTACTTTTTTACACTAACCCTTTCACTAAACCGTTAATTACTGTATGTTATTTCACCACCACCAAGCTCAGGCATCTCAGATTACAGTAATATATAACAACAAAACAAAAAAAAACGGTGCAAAATTTAGACTTATAGGCATTCTTATTGATGTAAATCGCAATTGGTAGAACTAGATATAAAAGTGGATGCGCAATTGACTTGCATCATAGCTGGCGTTATTTTGACATTTCTATTTCTGTTTGCGATGTTTTGATATTCCATGAATCACAATTGCGTGAATATTGAGTATATTATTCATCGAAAAAACGTACTGAAATAAAGTTTTAAATCATAAATGATATGTATCTAAACACGCACTGATTGAAAACATATTCCTATATTTGCGCGCTAATCACATTAATCATCCGTGGCTTTATGGACGAGCTATTTTTGCCGCACAAATATCGATGTTGACGCTATTAATTTCAAACGAGAACAGTCATTGCCTGGCAATGAAAAGTCTTTCAAATCGATTGAGACTGTTGTTGATCCTGACGAAGCAGACAACTATCCTGTCGAATTCTTAAATTCACTGGATTTACCGGAAATACCACATAACTGGCGGTTAAAAATTGATCCACCAATCTTTTTGCTTTGGCATTTAAATGCACCTTAGCTATCCAATGGCACGCGATTGGCCATAAAAAAAATCATGGACAATGTTCTTAAAGCTACCATTTTAAACTGCAAGTTTTAAGATGAAGTTATTCTCCTGCCAATGATAACTTCAGACTCGCCCATTCCATTTAGACGCCTGCAATTTCCGATTCGCTTGGCATTCGTAATGACTAATAATAAGTCACAATGACAAACAATGTCCAATTTCAATTTCAATTTAAATTTATTTTTCTAAATGTTTTACACATTGTTGATACTTACTCTATATATGAAAATATATCAAAGTTAAAAAGTACACTGATACCTAATAAACAATCAAGGGATAAACGTCAATGTCAATACTATTATAGCATTCGGTTTTAACAGATTTCCAGTTTCCTACTGCACGCCAGGCTGCATCGCACGAAAATAAATTTCCTATTCTTACAATGTCCATTTATATTATGGGTTGGATTTAAAAAATTCGTGCTTCTCACATGGCCAATTATATATTGCGCGCTCTTCATTTATATTTTTCAGGAATTGACGAAAAACATTGTTTATCAACTCGCGTTAAGATAAAAACTAAACAAACTTTATTTTATTTTAGTATGAAGATTCAACATTTATTTCAATAATTTACTTTTTTACATTAATAAAAATATGACTGCCATGTAAATGAATTAAGTTTTTTATGTGTTTGCTATTATTTAATCAAAATAAAAATCGACCAAATTCGCAACATATTTTGTTATTGGTAAGGCGTCACATTCCTCTGCTACTCGCAGTCGATCTTCGGTGTACATATGGTTCGATCCACAGCGTAAAAGCGTCCATTTCCGCTATCGTCCCGCGTCCGTCGCCACATCCCCAGTCGTCTGTATATCCATTATAAGCTCACGGACCATCTGATTTCCACGCAGTCTTCTCCACCAAGCTAATACACAAGAAAAAACGCAACTGTCAGACATTTACACACAAACAAAAACAGAAATAACTTTTTTTGCAATCACATTATTATATTTAACACCAATCTCACACAAAGTACCGCCTCTTCCGCCAAATGTGCCAATGACAAGCACCAAATGCCATCGAGCCATGACACAAATGCACTCATTTTTTTATTTTGCTTTGGGAAACAGCAAATCGCACAATGGCAATACGAAAAGATTGAAATGTCAAACTTAATGTCAAATGTCACTTAGTATAACGTTCGCTGAACCCGCTTGTAGCAGGCAAGCCAAAGTTCAGGCAGGACAACGTCTGTCGGGTTCGCTAGTATAGCATATAAGTATATTGTTGTACGGTCTGTTTCCCAAAAAAAATACTATTTTTTCATAATTTAACTCTGAATTATATAAGTCACGTAGTCATGATGAAGCCATTTGGAAATATTTCAACATAATCCAAAATTATGCATAAAGACGCAATGGCCGTTTACAAATGGAGGGGTGGGCACTTTTAATTGTTAAGTCAACATGAGCGCGGTGAAAATATTAAAAAATAATATTTGTATTATACATTAAGTGTAGCCGTCAAACTGGTCGCGGTTCAAATGGATTATCTGCAGACGGGACACACAAAACACAGTACAACAAAGCCGACTGGCACCCGACAAAAAATGAAATGCTGACATCTATGTAGAGATTGGCTCATCGACAAATGCTACCTACTTGGAAATTTAAAGTACCTATCTATGTAGGAATACTCGCTGTACCCTATTTTTAATTCTGCTAAAAGAGAAGAAAAACTAAATAAAAATGTTTTAATTTACTTATAACCATCACATTCCAAAACCAATCTAAATATATGTATTCTATTGTTATATCTCTTGTCATGCTTTGGTTAGAAGTCTCGGTTATCTAATGCATACGTGTCGCCCACTGTTGTACCATGTCCTAACTCTTTTAAATTCAAATTTCGTACTCTGTACATTGCGACTGCGTCCATGCAGATTGCATGTTAAAAAAAACCACCTCCTTTTAACTGTCCTACCCACCACAATAATCCCAACTTTCTTTCTAAATTCTAAATTCTAAATTCAATTCTCACTCTGTATCCTCGGTTTTTTTTTCCATTGACTCCTGCAAAGTCCATAAAATCATTTGTAATTCAATCTTTACGTAAATTTGACGTACTTCGTTTTATTTGCAGGTTACTACATTATTCACTATATTTATTGTAATTATTATTTGTTTGTATGCTGTTTTAAACTTGTGCCGTCTTACTATATAAAGTAATCTGCAATTGTCAGAAATCACCCTCACTCTCTCGAAAAGAAAAAGAACAGCGAACCATCCTTGTACTTACATACTTGCTGGCACTGCGATTTGAGCCAGCTGTTTAGCTGTCAGGATACCCCGCCACACTAATACTAGACGTCTCTACTTTTTGTTGCTAGTCATCCTAGCATCATCTTAGTCATACTTTCGCGATTCAATCGGGCTTGCAATTGCTCCGTTTGGTATTATAAATCTCTCTTTCTTTATTGCACCTATCGGAGAATAGTTCAACTTTTTACTCACGGTTAGAGTCCCTGAAATTATTTACTTATCATGAACGTATCATTTGATATATGCCGGTGATAATAATTTCGCTCTCGCCCTTTGATTGTTTTGACGAAATTTCGTTGTTTTCAGATAGTTTATAGGCGAAAATTGTCATCTTTTAACGTTTCAAAAAAGAAAATCATGTAAAATACCGGCATGATGACTATTCGTCTATGCAGTTTTAGCGATTTTGTTTGATCTCTTTATGCCCCGTGAGTGGCTAAATGAGTTCGTTTGGAACGCCTGGAAAGATGTGTTCATTTTGTGCCCAAAGTGTATGTTAATTTAAGTAAAGTTTTGTTCGAGATTTTTATAGCATCCGTATAATACAAAAATTTTGTAATCACTTCCATCTATTAGGTATACTTTTGTTATCCCAGACGTTTGAAACCGAGCCAAAAGCAGTTTGAAGCCGACCGATGTTCTGTTGAGCTGTCAAATTACACTTAAAGTCGTTGAAAATGATACAGCGAAATTTTTTGCATAATAAATCCATCATAATGCAGATACACAATCTTTAAAATGTCGCCACAAAGAAAAAACTAGATGAAATAAACAGTCTAAGGGTTTTGTTTACAAATGTCGTAATATTTTTAAGCTATTGCATAGCTTTTATCGCGGCCAGCGCGGCGACCGAATGAAGAAATTTCTTGACGAATATTAATGATTTTAAACTGATAATTACGTCTAAACGAGTACTGCTTACGACTCGAAAGTATTTGCTTAGTAGTCGTTTTTGTGTTCGGTTAGACCTAATTTCACAAATTAATTACAATATGTAATATAAACAAAATCTAAAATATTCAAAGCTAAGAATATTAGGAAAATGTTCTTGTTTAACATATATTTTTTGGAATCGTAAGCAGTACCTACTCGTTTAGACGTAATTATCAGTTTAAAATCATTAATATTCGTTAAGAAATTTCTTTATTCGGACGCCGCGCTGGCCTAGGCCCGCGATAAAATCTATGCAATAGCTTAAAAAAACTTTAGTAACTTTTAACTTTTTAAATATAAATAAGATTTAGGTATTAGGTCTATTCGCAAGGAGCGGAAGACAGGAGGGGATGGGAGGAGATGTAGGAAAACTAGGAGTTTAAAAACATGAATGCTTAAAGTACTGAATATTACTACGTATCTTTGTATGTAGCATTCGGAATGACGATCGGCTTACCTTGCATGTACGTGAATTTGTGATGTGTTATTTTTCCACCAATCCAATTACGTTTGTTTTCATGTCGCCTGGAGCGCACAAAGCGAACGCCCATTCAATGTTGATTTTGCCCGTGTACATTTTTACTCTTTTCCGCTTTTGGATTTTCCATAATTCAATCGTCAAAAGCGGTTTTTGTCACTTGACGTGCGGCTGACAGCTGTATGGCGTCTTTTTTAACGGTTAACGTTTTGTAGCAGCTTCTTTGCGGGCTGACGCTGTGTCGCTTTTGCTCTATTGTTAGATTTGATACGAGGATTAGTAGAATAAATCATACTTATAATTATTGTAAAGGTAGTGCGATCTAAATAAGGAAGGCTTGGTCGCTTAACAGCCACGCCTACCCTCCATCTGCCATCTGACTCTATTTCAAAAGTTTAGGTACTATTAGATCTCAAGGAAGGTTTTCCCATTAATTATTTTATATACGGTTAGCTCAATTCACGGATGCTGTATATAAGTACAAAATAATGTTAAGTACATCAGCGTTCATTATTACATTTCTATATTTTATAATTTAACTATTATTATAATTCAACTATGTAAACCATTATCGAACATTAACATCTTTAAAACGCTTTACTTTTCCTATGTTCGTAGCACCTTAGAGTTCGCATCGCATATTTGGAATCCGCAATATCTTATATAAAAATAGGGTGGAGGGGGTCCAAGACGTTTTATTAGATACCTGGACTACCGTGAGCACTTAGGACTTGGAACTTACGAGAGCAGGCTGAACTATTTTAGTATGTGTTCACTGGAAGACCGCCGCACAGGCGGCTGATATGACATTATTGCATAACAAAATTGATAGCCCTCATTTGGTAAAGAAACTGACATTGTTGGTTCCGCCACGAAGGGTTCGCTCTCCTCGTACGTTCGAAATCCCTCGTATGAGCACTAGTTATGCCCAAAACTCTGTTATGCACCGCTTTTCCAAAGTGCTTGAAAAATTAGTAAATTCAAGGCTGTTAAATTACCTAGAAAATAAAAATATCCTAACAAAATCTCCGTTCGGTTTTAAAAGAAATAAAGGTACAATCGATGCAC
The DNA here is from genome assembly GCA_944548615.1 of Micropterix aruncella. Lineage (NCBI taxonomy): Eukaryota > Metazoa > Arthropoda > Insecta > Lepidoptera > Micropterigidae > Micropterix > Micropterix aruncella. Next base: position 19,719,068 of record OX155955.1, on the reverse strand, counting down.
TGAACAACGTTCTGAGAAAAATGTACAATGACATGGACAAGAAACTTTATTCAAGTACCGTTTTCTGCGATTTATCAAAAGCGTTCGATATGGTAGACCATCAAACACTGCTAACTAAACTCGACAGATATGGAATCCGAGGAAATAGCCTAAAATGGTTCAGCAGCTATCTTTTAAAAAGAAAACAAGTCGTACAATTAGACGACTGCACAGGTGGCGTATTAAAGAGAACCATTTCCGATGAGTGTGAAATGAAGAGCGGTGTTCTTCAGGGAAGCATCCTGGGACCGACCCTTTTCATTCTATATGTTAATGGTCTCCCATCTATAGTAGCTCACTCAAATATAACTTTGTATGCAGATGACACCAGCATAAGATTTGCAGATGCCAAAATAGAGAATGTAGTGAAAACGTTAAACTATGAATTGGCTCTGTTGAATACCTGGTTCGAAAAAAATAATCTGTCACTTAACACATCTAAGACAGTATCTATCTTCCTATCTTGTAGAAAAAATAAGGTTATGAACAGTCAAATTTTAATTATCGGTGCAAACACAGTAGCCAATATTAAAACCCATAAATTTCTGGGTTTAGTTTTAGATGAAAATCTAAGGTGGAATGCTCACGGAGAGGAATTAAGCGACAGACTTTCCAGCGCCTGTTTCTTACTAAGGCAAATACGGAAACTGATGAGCGTTAAACACACCAAAATAATATACTTTGCCTATTTCGAGTCAATTCTTCGTTACGGGATTCCCTTCTGGTTACAGTGTACCGTAGTTTTAAGGCAACATTTTTTCTCTCTCCAAAAACGAGCCATAAGAATATTGATAAACCTTAACCATAATGAATCATGTCGTGGTCACTTCAAAAATCTCAGTATTCCGACGCTACCATCACTATACATATTTGAATGCATAAAATTAATATTTAGGGAAGATGAAGACCCAAAAAGAAATTCACTCGCATTTCACCAGATGTAGGCACAACTTAGCATTACCCTGTCCATCTCTGGAATTATTCAAAAGGGATCCAAATTACGTTGGAATGGCGTGTTACAATAAACTGCCTGAGAATATTAAAATTATATGTAGAAACGGAAAAATAGCCCAATTTAAATCGAAATTAAAAGGCTACCTTATTGCGAGAGAATTATATAATATAAACGAATTATAATTGTATGATTGACAATTTCCATCTCGATTTTATTTATTTAACTTGACATTTGTACCATTTTACTGTTTATTATATTATTACTATTATTTCTAATTGTCTCCCATAATCAATTATATTTATTATTTATAGGACTATTTAATTTTATTTTTATAATTTCATTACTAACTGTAGTTATAAATATCTAATATACCTCAATTGTGGGATGAGTCTCTAATGAAATATTTAGTAAACATTCTAAAGTTATTTTAACATTAAGCAGCTATATAAAGTGTCTAAACAACTATGTATAAGTTTTTGAAGACAATAAATGCGATTTGATTTGATTTGATTTGCTTGATGACCATATATAATAGTCGATTCGAAGATATCAATTTTTTATCTTGAACCAACCTAATTTCAGCAAGGATGTCCTTAGCTCACTAGGCGTCTAGGAAGTGAGTATATAATATATACATACAAATTGTTTCAAAACACTCAGAGCGAAAATGAGAATAGCAAAGAGTTTAATTTGAATACCTATATCCTATCCTACATATATCCCATCCCTCTCATTTCCTATCCTTGCAATAGTTCGATTGTAATTTAATTTAATTTAGTGCAATGCAACTTTTTATTTACCTTGTAAGAAAAAAATGTAGGAAACAATTAATCGGCCAGCGAAACACTGTATTAAGATAATTAGTTATAATTAATGAAGCGATGTTTGTTTCCCGAAAATAAAATACCGAAATAAATAAAATGAGTACTTATTTTAGGAAAAAATTATATGTACACATTATATTGTTAATGTATTACATATTTACAAATACATAAAATCTTTCGCTATTCGTTCGTTTATTTTTCCTGCTAGTGTCATTTAGTTTATGCGCCATCATAAAAAACAACATGCTCAATCCTGTTTCTGTATCAAATTTTTGTACGATTTTTTTAACGATTTTTTGTAACTAACTCAATGAAGAATTACATCAATTTTAATAATCTTTAGATTTACGAAGGATAAGTTAAAATTTAAATTTCTCGGTTTTTACTTTTTTTATATTTTTTATGTTATATTTATTATATATTTCTTAAATTTATATCTCCCGTTCCATAGGGCAACTTGCAACAAGCTCGGTTTAGATAGGTAACCGTGTTTAAAGAGACTAACCACAGTAGGGCGGTGTCGACTAAGCGGGCGAACCCGTCACTCCAGGCTGGTATAACGATATGTGATCGTTCTTTCAGCCGTGGGATGAACGTAGAAGACTTAGAAACAAGACAATCTACCTTCTAGCTCCGACAACAATCCCGTTAGAGGCCAACGCCTTACCGCGAGGCACCAGGAAAGGTCCGCAGCGGGCAGCCTCGCCCCCTAACTACGAGTTTTGGTAGGATATCTTCGTCTAGAGTTAACCTTCAGGATTCCTCCTTCCTACCGACTGGTTTACAGATCCGAAGTCGCTTACGCGGCCTCTACCTGCTGTTTTTCAGCGGTAATTCAGTTTGAATTTATCACGGTCCTGGGCGTCCTTTGCCCGTAGTGCCACACGGGATCGGGTTGCTCGAGGTCATTTCAAGAGTGACATATCAGCAGGTCAACATCCACTCCCGCTGCCTAGAAGACAGTATATTTCCATTGTCTTTAGACTCCTTCAGCAATTAGTCAGAGTTCACAACCGATTGGCGTCGCCGAACGGTGCGTCAAACGCTAGCTGTCAATTTTCGAGGTTAGATTTGATTGCGTGCATAAAATGTTTACCTAAATGTCTGATGATGATGAGATCATAATATATTTTGAGGCAAATGCATTCAACCGAGTAACAAACCAAATTTCGTGTGCCGGTTCGTTAAAAGTGAAAAATGTTGATATCGCGCACAGAATTCAACCCAAATCCGTAGTTGTCAATCAAAAATCGTATGCCGTTGGTTAAAAATGGGGAAAAAAACTGAAAACACCAGAAAAACAGCAGAACGGACGAAAAGACGCGGATGGAAGACCTTGAACAAAAGCGTTTGGCAGTTTAACAGCTGATCAGCTGAAAACCAGCCGTTCGCCTTTTTAAACTTTGCTGTGATTGGCTGAGGCCAGCGATCGCGATCTCAGTTGTGTCTAAGGTTATGTTCTAACGCTCAAAAATAAATTTTGCGGACTCCAACCGGGCGTTAGGTAACCGGCATGTCCATATAGTTGGTGCTAGCCGACACAATTTAACCCGCTGTTTAATTGTTTATCGTGGTTAGCTAACAACAGTCAGAGCCAGTCCACACGATGCGGTGCGGCGCCGCACCGCTAAGATTTCGCCGTATGGGCGTACACATGTACAGTGCACGGTGCGGCGCCGCAACGTTACTACGACGCCGAGTGGGCGAAAAGTGTCGTAGTTAATTGTACGTAGACCTAGTGAAATGAGGTAGTCAATGCCAATATTTTCTTCGTTGTTACTCATTTTAAAGACTTCGATTCAAAATTAACAAATATACGTGAAAACAAAACAGGCACTTAACAACTGAGCGGTGCCGCTCCGGCGCATATCCCCGGTTTGCTTGCGGTGTGACGCCGGAACGCACCGTTTGACATACCATGGATATTTGTATGTAGGACGCCGCAACGGCCCTCAGAGAAGTTAATATGCCAGTTGGTGCAAGTCACCCTAAGAACACTTTTATCTATCATTATAATGAAATGTTACCTTTGGCCGACAGGTTTGTAATTTGAACGTACTGTGTCATGTAGTGTAGATGTCCCATAATGCCACGAATAGATCATTCTATCACACCTCAATTGAGATGTCCAACTCTTGATAAGGCGGGTGACCGCAATTAAAGGGACAGTCGCCCTCCACCTCCACCCGTGTCTTCACCACTCCTTCGCCGATCTGCTCACTGCACATGCGTTCTAGAGACTGGACTCTTGACTTTGCTTATGTAGCATAGTTTGAATACGCCATGACTCTGTCGAGACTATATTTTTAAGGAGAAACTTATCCGGTATTAAAACGAAATTTGAAACTCAGTTTTTCTGAGAAGTTTTCGAAAGCCCCTTCTCAAATTTAAAAGAGCCACAATTTCGTTAATTATAATATGTATTGTAGTATATTCTAAGCTGAGAAAACGTCGCTCTCCGGATTACAGAAGGACCGGTTCTCGCTCCTCCGAAATAACATTTCGCATCACGCGTGAACTAGATTCTTCTAGATCTCCATTCAGAGAGATAACAAGATTCGAATGAAATGCAGACAGGCGGATAGAATTACTTGTATTTAACCTCCTTTCAAAGGAGGAACAATGAAATTGTAGTCTGATTGTTGCGTCGCCTCAGCGCGTCCATCAAAGCCAGTCGCATAGCCCTCGGGCTGAATGAGGGGAGAGCGCGAGGGTAATTAGGTATTCCTATTCATGCGTCCCTTCGCGGCGGCTGGGAGATCACGGCAAACATGTTGTGACATGTGTGTGAAACTGTCTGCGGAGTTACTGTAACGTAAAATTGAAGACGGAGTCTGTTAAAAAAGTGGCTCCGTGGATTTCGCGATGACTCGTTCTTTTGAGTGACACTTGAAGATGATAAATGGAAATGAAGAGGTAGGGTCCGTATTTTTTTGGGGTGCGGTAGAAATAAAAGTGGGCGAATTGGTATGTTGAATTAAAATTAAATATAAAAGCAATCATTAAGAAATGTCATAGAAAGTGGTCGTTAAAATGCTGAATACACATTAGAAAATGTATATAATTGACGGAGACTTGGAACCCAACACTTTTTATTCTAGAAATCAGATGCATTAAATAGAATTGAAGAGTATTCTACTCTAAGATACATGGAAATGAAGAGGCAGGGTCCATATTTTTTTGGGGTGCAGTAGATATAAAACTGGGCGAATTGGTAAGTTGAATTAAAATTAAATTTAAAAGCAACAATTAGGAAATGTGATATAAAGCGGTCGTTAAAATGCTCAATACGCATTAGAAATTATATCTAATTGACGGATTCTTAGAACCCAAAACTTCGCAGTCGACCAGTTGTTATTCTAGAAATCACATGCATTAAAATATCTAAGAGTAGAATAGGAACTCAAAGAAGGAAGAGGAACTGCATTCCAGAATCATAAACTCATGAAGATCTACATGTGCTTAATAATATCCTGTATTGACTATCGAACTGTAGTCCAGAAAATACGAAATAAAATATATTAAAATGCTGATTGTATTCGTACGGCATTGAATGTTCAATAGAGAATTTCTGACGATTTAATTTTTTTTAATAATCTGTGGCAATCGTCTTTAAACAAGCCCTAATAGTTATTTCTTTTTCTATTTGAATAACTATGGGCGACTTGCATCAAACTTGGTTAAGATATATAACCTTGTTTAAAGAGTCTAACCACAGTTAAATACTCGAAACTGCTTACAGCATGCTCTCTTAAGCTAACTGCAGTTAAATTGCCTAATCGAGCCCTGGTGCCCGGTTAGCGCCCCTAGCCAGCAGTTAGCGAGCTGTCAAACGTTAGCTGTCAATTTTCGAGGTTAGATTTGATCGCGTCGCCTGCGTCGCGGTTTTTTCGCTGTTTTTGGTTTTCGCACTCGTAAAACGTTTTCCTATATGTCTGATATTGATCAGTAAAGATCAGTAAAAGAGTAATGAACAAAGGCGTGTGGCAGTTTAACAGCTGATGAGCTGAGAACGTCCCGTCTGCCATGTTGAACTGTGCTGTGATTGGCTGAGGCGAGCAATCTCGATTTCAGTTGTGACAATGGTTATGTTCTAACGTTCAGAAATGGTTTTTGCAGACTCCGAACGACGTTAGTTAACCGGGACGTCAAAAGAGTTAGTGCAAGTCGGCATAATTTGACCGGCTGTTAAATTAATTGTTTATCGCAGTTAGCCAACCGCGGTTATCAGAAATTAACAGGCCAGTTGGTGTAATCACCCTAAAATATTTACAGATTATAAACTTTACGGCGCCTTAAAAGACCAGGATCGTGTACATCTTTTTGTACGTACAAAAAAAGTGGGGCAAAGAAGCAGTTATCTGAGGTATGTTCCTACCATTCTTTCTCGTCTTCAAGCCTGTGTATCTATTGTTTCCCCTCAGTTAAAATTTAAAACAGCATAACGTCCACCCTTTAATTTTTAAGTTAAACTGCATAATAATAAATACAATGAGATAAAGCATTCCTTCACTCATTCTTAATTTAATTCTTACATCAAAAATGACTGCATTAATATCTATAAACATGATAATCTTTGTCTCTGTATTCCAAATGATTTACTTTGCTTACTATACACACCTAAAGCGTTACAAACGCAGTGTGTCCACTAATCCCGTGATCCCCAACTTTTGTAACACTGAAACGGGTAATCTCGTTAATAAATATATGTATGCGGAGCCGCAGCTCAAATCCCGCCGTCGAACAATGGGATCTGAGATCGCGGCGAAAGGTAGACAGTCCATTGGTAAAAAAAGACGGACATCCATCAAGCTGAAAGGTGACGAAGCACAAACTTAATCGTGCCCCTTGTCGGCCGACTTAATTTCTCTCAAATTGAACCGGCTCCTCTTACCTACACTGTTTTGATGAGAAACAACTCGCGCGCCGTTGTAGCCTGTCAACTTTTCGGCGCATCGAATGCTCGGTGAAAGGATGACGTGAATTGAATTGGACAACTTGTCAGTTAGTTGCGCATAATTTAAATCGGGTAGTGTATGTAACTAACGAATTCTATGAACATATATTCATATTCATATTCATATTGATTTTATTAGTTTACTGGTATACAAGTCAGATTAGCAAACAGTCATACATATTAGCAAACAAACATTTTTTTTATCGTAAAGAAAAGATGATATAAACAAAAAAAAACGAAGAAAAAAAACATAAGAATAATGTAAAAAGAAGAAAATACAAGACAAAATGCAAAAAAGATCATTAAATACTTTAGCCACCAAAGCATTTTAGACTTCACTCTAGTAATATTCCTCCAGTGAGTAAAACGCCTTATCTGTAAGGTATCTCTTAAGGCGTCTCTTAGACACGTCAAGAGATTTCGCCTGCCTAATGTGCTCGCTGAGTTTATTGTAAACCGCTGGGCGGGCGATATAGGCTAGCCTCTCCGACTTGGATAATGCTTGACTTACCGAACGTAGCATGCTACGGGATCTTGTTGGATAGTGATGATGCACACCATTCACTTCAAAATCGGCTAGATTTCTGCGAACGAACAGCGCTACTTCCATTATATAAATATCCAATGCTATAGAGATTGCAGAAAGACCTGCTAGAAAACTTCCATACCTTCAATGGGTTGCAACAGGGAGATACATTGGCATAGATAGTCTCCAATTTGGCTCTTGAGAATGCAACAAGTAATTCCGGTATTAACCCTACAACCACGGGCGAATTTCCTATTTTTAATATAAAATCGCCGGCCAGTTTAATTATACAGGTCGTAACTTGCCGTCTGTTGCCTTCAGCCGTGCGACTTGAGAACGTGGAAAATGCGACTCTCGATGTAGCTAGCAAAGCAACAGAAAAAAGATTCGTCGTGGAAATAGCGCAGATATTATGTATATGCAACCCCGCGGAACCGTATGAAAAGAACTGAACGTGCACGTATACGTCTCCCGCGGTTGGAGAGTGGTTAATACTACTAGCATCAATCATTAAGTCGGTAGAACGACTGCTATATTAAGAAAAAAATGGATTGATTCTTACGTTATCATTTTGTTATTAAGGTTTTATACAGAATAACAATGTTTCAATATATGTGTCAACATTTTCCTTACGGTTAATACGGAAACAATAGTATACTGTAGTTTCAACATGAGTAATGTGTCCAAATATAACCGTACGTATACTATTATACTAAATGCTGTCATGTTAGTAGCGAGATCCTAAGGTCGCGACGTAATGTGATAACATTATGTTTTAAAATTACTGCACGATAACTACCGTCACCCCAATCAGTCATGTTAATTCATACGTATGGACAACAGAAAGGAGTTATATACGTTATCCTTGTTGAAACATGCGTGTATTACATCCTTATATTTTTCTTAGAGTAGGGTTTATGATACGGCAATCCATTCTATACGGCAATCAATAGTAATCGGGTTATGCGCACGTCGTACAACTCAATTGTTAGAAGTCGCATGAAAATGAATTCAGCTATTCGGAACCCGCATGAAGATATGTACCTATACCTCATGCTGGAAAACGTACAGTAGTGTTTTGCGTTTTGTACTTCAAGCAATACGGATATTATCTAATTTTGTATCGAACTACGTTTATCACAAGCATGATTGGCTATAATTATCTCTGCCACAGAAAAGAAATGGTAACCATTTCCTATGATTTTATTATAATTATAGGCAAGCAACTTTAACCTATATTAATAAACATATCTTAATAGCTAGTGGGTCCTTTAGTGTCTCGATCGTACCATTTATTCGCGGAGCCGTTCTCGTACACTAACCTTACGAAGTAAAACTTGCTGGGGCTTGCTTTACGGCGTTTAATTATTTATTTTTTATTATAGCTAGTATTTTACGCAACATTCTATTTGTATAGTTACTAGTTGATATCTTTATAAATGTTACTTTTGAATTCATTTGTTATTCCGTAATGTTAATTATAAATGAGTGATAAGTCAATAAACAAATAAATAAATATTGAAAATAAATGATGATACACTCTTTTCAAGCCGTCAAGGAAGTATTATTAGCATTGGATAGAGTAGCAAAATGTATGGGCCTGAAGATTATTTTAAAGAGAACGATAAACATACTATAGCTACCCACGTTGTAAAAGTGAACCCAGCTCCTATCGTGGTCAGTATCTATGGCCACAGAATACTGTGCTTTGGCTTTGAATCTCTTAAGGCGACTTCCTCTCTCAAACAGTGAAAATTTGACATTTTGCAATCGATATTAGGTGACTCCTGCGTGCACTTAAATAAGAACAATTAATTAATCTTGTGGATATTTTTTTAGTCTTTCGCACTATGATGTAAAAAGTTTATTTATTTCTTAATAAAAATAAATAAATACTGAAGTCATCAACTTTTTGTAATTTGCAATTTTCTTGTAATCTATCTGGGCAAATAACTTTAACCTATATTGGTAAAACGAACCAATTAAATGATTAAAATGTGATGATGCGATTTTTTTTACATAAAAATCTATCAAAAACCAAAACAGCATTAAATTTCATATATTTTTATTAAGAATTTTGACATTTTGTAAATGGTTCTTATTTACGGGAAAATCCCAGTAATTTTGAATAGGGTATGCCTTTCAGAAAGTGAATAATTCATTTATGATTATTCAAACACTCTCTACTCGTACATAATTTTTATTTATTATAATTATAGTTAACAATTACATTTTTTAATGTCACTTTGATTGTCCAACTAATAGGGATTTAAAATAACTGTTATTTATTACATTCTTTAAAAAAAACAATTTCCTATTTCTCACTTAGATTTTATATAGTTTATACATATATTTTTACAAATTAAATGTCCGGCTTCAAACAGGCTATATCCCTAGTTAGGTAACATTAAAATAGGATCACTAGCAATAGTTTTAGGGATATCACTTTGTCAGTTTTGTGCTACTGGATTTTTGTCTAGGACGTTTTAATTGTAAATGTACAATTAACAGTCTATTGTGAATTACAAATTAAATTTAAACAAAAAAATTGAGTAACATAAAATTTAAACTAAAATGGTTATAAAATATAGAAGTATACAAATTTTAGCATAGTGATCAAATTTAGTTTATTTTTGGGATATTTTTGTTAAAAAACATATTTACTTAACGCTAGAAACAGTTTTTTTAATATCTTCAGCTAAATTAGATTTTTGCTTTAGACACCCTTTTCGAAATAACTGATTCATTTAGATAACACTGGTCCTCGGATAATACGGTCCTCAGATCTCAGCACTCTTCGTTGCCTCGTTCGCTTTCTATTCCCTTCTTATGTATATAATATCCGAGAAGACAAATGGGCCCAAGCAGACAAAGGCTGTTACTTTCAATATTAACTTAGTACTCGAGTGTAAATACATCATTACGAACGGCCCCGAAAACTGGATCAATCCATCAAAATAAATTAAATTATTCTCCCTGTGCACTCTTCCGAATGGAATTACTTTTTATGCGGCGTGATGAATGGGCTCCTTTTGTCTTCCACTCAGGCGTCAATCTAACGAGCGGTATTACTTAAACGGACCGCCGGATTACAGATGCTATTTTAGTCCGGTGTGACATAATACGCGATTACCTCTCTTGGAAGGACGCTGGGAACATAAATAACAATAAGCAACGGTAAATAACCCACCTATATCTTGTTTCATTAATATTGTCACAAAATCGTACAAAGAGGCGAGCTTATCTCACCTGGCAATATCCAACACCTAACCTTTGAAAAACTGAGAAAAATATTGGATTAATTCTTACGTTTCCATTTTGTAACTACGGTTTTATACACAAAAACCATGTTTCAATCGTAATTTTGTTGAATTATAAGGAATTTTGTTGAAACTCCATTACTCGACTATATTTATCAACATTTTTCATACGGTTAACACGAAAATAATAGTATAATGTAGTTTCAACATGATTCCTGTGTCCGACTATATCCAGACGTTTCCAACTACATGCTGTGCTGTTAAAAGTGAGATCCCAAGGTCGCGACGTAATGAAATAACACTATGTTTTAACATTACGTCATGGTAACTGCCGTCAAGCCAACACCGTTACGCGCCATGTAAATTCATACGTATGGACCACAGTCCGAGTTATATACACGCGTATTCTTGTGTACTACACTGTTATATGTTCCTTAGTGTAGTTTATTGATGAGAGCATAATTGTTTACTGTTTATTGATGAGAGCATAATAATTTAATACTATAAGGCTAAAAAACTAGTAAAAATTCTAAATTATGCCCTGAAGGAGGAGTTTGGGATGGAGAGACGAGGAAATTAGGGGAACGAATTGATTACCTGCATCATAGAGTAGTGTTGTTCAAGCCGACCTTTAAAGAATTCTGCAGAAGTTGAATCCCATATACTAACCGGGAAACCATTCTAAAGCTGACTAGCAGGGATGGCATAAGAATAAGGCAAAAATCCTCCCGTGGGAAGGGATTTTCAAAAGTTTGCCAGAGCCCGGACGAAGTTGTAGGACTTGGGATGGTAATGGTTCCATGAGGCCTAAAAGGGAAGAGAATATGGTCTTATAGTACATGTAGCTTAAGAGAAATTGATCTTATTTGGTCTTATAAGTGTATATATTAAGAAAATTAACAATGCTATGATATTAAATTTAGTAATAAAATAAATAATTCAGTTCATTTAAGTTCCTCTTACATTAAATTTTATTTATGTTATATTTTAAAAGGTTTCTGCATTTTATTTGTCGTTACCATTATAGACCCATCTCTGGCAAAAAATACAAAAAGCGGTAAGTTTTAGGCTAAATTAAAAAAACGTAGAATGTTTTGTGATAGACCGTAAGCCATTGAATACTAAATCATTTAAAAATACTTACAGAATGTTTTGAAAAAAATATATATAAACATAAGTTAATTACGCTGTCTTTAATTCACATGAGACATAATGTAACCTGCCTTCTAATTAGAATGTAAAAGAATCATAGCAACCGGAAAGAGTTCATAGCAATCGGATACGCTGCTATTATCATGTCAGCCGGGTTAAATTAATAGGTATACCTTCAAATCATATTCTCGTCCTCTTCGTTCGGTACTGGCAGTTGCTTGCCGAGACCTTCTAATCCGCGGCCGACCGCTCTTTAACCCTTGGAGTAAATGGGTATTTTCATGGATGCATCTGTCTCTTTTGCAGGATTTTCGGCGACATCGACCTTAAAGTACTATAACTACGAAACTACTACACCAATCATAAAAAGAACAACTGCACAATGATTGCATTGAAATTTCGAATATAGAATATTGAAATATCATTTTGTAAAACAATTAGATAATTATGAATAAATATGAGAACGTCAAAGAAGTGAAAAAAACGCGGAACCAGATCTGGTCGTATCATACTCAACGGATAATTGTTTCAGAACCAGATTTGGTCGTATCATACTCAAGGGGTTAAAGTTAACAAGTTAACGGGAGAGCGCTTCGTATATGCGCCTCCACTCGCCTACTCTCAACCACCTGATTCCTTGGTAGATGGGATTGTCATAACTCAAGTCATTTCAGCTCGCAATCTCGATTCTTTGATCAGCATCATATGTTCGAAGGTCACGTTAGCAGAAAGGTTCGATTGTGATTTGCTTTGCTCAAGATGCTCTACCGAGTCCGAAGATACAAAGATAAGCCAAGAATTCCTAATTATGCTAGCGTCGGTCCAATACAAAACTGGCGCAAAGCGTCTCGCATTTTACCTAAAAAAAAATTATTTTGATTTAAATCGGTAAAAAAAAGACTGTGTCTGTCCGTCTGTCTGGCTCACCTGTACGCGTTGTTAGATTTCGAAAATTCATTTGAAAATCTCTCTTATTCACAATGAAAAGAGCTGGATTTCGGGGGCTATCCATAAACCAAGTTAGGATCTACCATAAAAACGCACGGCTGAAAAATCGCAATTTTAGCCGAAAGATCACCAACTCTATATATTGGTTTTCACCAACTCTTTGTTTGGGAGCTAATAGGCCCTGTGCAGTTGGATCATTGTGACCCTTGTGTAAGTGTCGGCCCAACTCACTGGTGGAGAAGGACTCTGTGAGGAAGGCCGGTGTCCCATAGGAAGCGTACTTTAGACGCTCCTGGAGTGTTCGCGCACCGTTCGGAGTCAGCCAATCGATTGTGCATTTTGAGTCTGGAAACGACTTTGTTTCCTCTAGAGCAGGAGTGGTTGTTAACCTTATGACAGCTCTTGAAACAACCAATCGGTCACCCGATCCCGTGTGAGAGCCGGGAGATGGGCGTCGTGGTCCGCGATAGATTCGGTTACCACCGAATCACCGCTAATAAAAGGGAGAGGACCGAGCAAGCAACCTCGAATCCGTAACTAGTCGGGAGGCCGGAGAAATCAGTCCGAAAACCGAAAACGGGCGCGAGGTTTACCCGCTGGGTACACTACCTGGTGTCTTGCGGTAAGGCGGTGGCTTCTTACGGGCGAGTTGGCGTAGCTAAACAGTGGCTGTTTCGTCTCAAGTCTTCTACGTTCACCTCACGGGAGACAGAACGATCACTATCTTTAAAACTTCCTGGGGGACAGGTTCGCTCGTTGTAGTCAACACCTCGAAGTGTTAGTTTTCATATTAAAAATAAAACACATATTTTTGACATCTGACTATGTATTCTTGACTTACAATGATAGGCTAAAGGGGCCATAACTCAAGAACGCAAAAATTCGTTCGTCAATTGTTTTATTCATCGATGAGAAGGGCTTTAGGTTCCATTCCTGAAATGGATTGGGAAGCTACCATACCGGGAGACATCGAAGAAATCCTATTTCGATCCGCACGCCACCAATTTTATTATCGAAAAATAGATTATCGAAAGAATTTTTGAAATCAGACTGTGTTTTTGAGTTACAAAGTCAAATCTCAATGACTTTTAATCGAATTATCTCTTTCGCTTTTGAAAATAATTCACGAATACCATTCGTGCTGTGAGATTAATTATTTTTTTGTATTTGTGCATTTTAAATGTTATAGACTACCTACTTTCAGCATCCAGTCAATGATAGATAAATGGTCCAATTATATAAAACGATTGTTCTAATTTATTTATTTATTTATTTCATTAGCAAATCAACTTAACAGTTTATACCAATCCGTTGATATGCAATATACACATAAATATAAAAAATAATAGAATTCTTTCAAGTACATAGACAACATGTTTAAATAAGCATTAAACATAAATACAGGCAAACATAAATACACGGTACATAAAGAGTGAAAACAATTTATTTTATCCTGACATAAACAAGGAGCGCAATGCCCACACCTTGAAGAGATGCGGGCTCGCTGTAAAAATATCAAAGTCTGACGCTTTCGAACATAGCGCATTTATGTGACGCAAAGCACGGGTAAGCAGACTCCATCGACTTAGGTTGGTGCGCGAGGACGGCTCCGCAAATAGATTATGACTGCGAGCACGATTATAATTGTCCGGAACAAAGAGACAAACCTTTGCTAGCATGCTAGGATTATCAACTCTTCCCAGGATCAGCTTGAAAATGTAGGCCATTTCGAGCATTTCTCTACGCAACTTAAGAGAGTTATAGCCCACCATGCCTAATAGAAAACTAGTAGGGCATAAGTACGGATAATATCCGTACTGCTTGAAATATATAAAGCGTAAGAAACATTTTTGATTTTTTTCCAACATAGTGATATAATGATCCTGACGTGGATTCCATATAACTGCATTCGTTTCCAATCTACTTCTCACAATTGAATTATACAATGTATGCATAACCCGTACATTGTGAAAATGCTTTAGGTTGTTTCACCAATGGGTGAATCCCCGCACGAAAGGATCCCCCTGACTAGTTAGGTAATAATGCACACTCGTATTTGTTTTCAATTGACTAGAATTTTTGCTATTAAGGGTTGGCTTTCGAAAATATATGCTCAGCAAACCCTTATGAGTCCAAAGCAAATTTTAGTCCGACAAGACACTATATGATTATATATTACAGGTTAAAACTCCCCTCACAAAATAAGACTACTCGATGTTGTAATAGTTATTTAAAAATTGTTACGTCGCATACATAAAACGTGCTTCCTACCAGGAAGATTCTTCAGAATATGTCATCGGGTTTATGCAGGGTGGAAACTTACCTCGGGGAGGTAAGTTAGCATTTTAAACAAGCCGGAGCAGCGCGGCACTCTTCAGTTCGGAAGTTGCGGAGCGGATGCAAAGTGTAAAACGTGATAACGCGCGTCGTGTCGCGCCAACTAACAAAGAAACTCGTCCGCGGGGGCGGCGGATCGCCGTAAGCCTTTTTGCCAGGGATCATCATCGCGGGGCCGTAATCTCGCCCCGTGCCACCTCGTCGCCGCACCTGCCGCAACAACTTCAAAAATGCTCAACGGATATCCCTGAAGGCGCGACGCCGCCTCATTAACGGACTCTGCAAATGGGCTTCTAGCGCCGTTCTGTCGCTTCTTAACTTTCTTGTCGTGCAAATATGCACTGCGACGCTTTTGTGTAAGTAATATAAGCAGAACGTCGAGTTTTCTTTAGTTCAGTGCTGCAGAGCGCACAATCTCGGCGGTCGACAATATACACTACGCTATTTTTAAAATATATGTCCCCACCGACGTTATAACGTGATGAAGTTATAACTTATATATAACTTATACATTATAACTTATATACAACTTATAACTTATATATAACTTATAACTTATATATCTTATAAGTTATATATAACTTATAACTTATATATAACTTATAACTTATATATAACTTACGTTATAACTTATAACTTATAACGTAACGCTGACGTAAAATGGTCTCACCGCAATGCTCACTTGGCTTTATTACCCGGGCATAAATCACCTGCGCACAAAAACGCAGTTTCGCCTACGAAGCCGCAGCTCTGTCTAATGGACTAAGCAGGGATATCATATCCAAGTCCTCAGCAGCTTTTCGTTCCAAGTTTTAAAAAAAAACTATTAAATTAACAATCTCCTATACATTATAATTCAAATATATAATCTCCCTTAGCATTCACTACATACGCGCAACCACTCCAATAAGGACACTTGATAACAGTTTTTTTTAACTAAGTGCATCCTAAATCAATAATGTATCTGCCAACCTCCTGGTGTAAATAAATAAAATATTATTATTATTATAAATGCTTCAACTGCAAATGAGTTGCCAATTGCAGACAGTGCAAAGTATCACACATTTTTTTAAGATTCTGTAATATCTCGTATATTGGCATAAATCTTTCGAGGCAGAAAGTTTACAATGAATAGGTCTTGTGACTAATTGGATCAGAATGAAGACATCGTAAAAACGATGAATACACGAAAACTGTCCCACTTCAGACATGTCGTTTGGTATTAAGAAAAATACACACTGCAGGGAAAATTCTTTCTTAGGCAAGCGAGCCAGAGCCAGACTATTCAATTCATTGCTGAAAAACTTGCTGCAGTGGTACGGAATGATATCCCAATTACTAATTTTGGGTTACAAGTCTGCAAAATAAGGATTACCAAAGCCAAATAACGGATATTTTTTGAATTTTTATTATATTTTAATTGCACTTGCTTATACTGTTTTAAAAGCTAATGCTTTCATTTCAGTCCTCTAATAACATACACACTGATAAAAAATGTAGCCCCTTAGAGCTGGTTTACAATATTATACACAAATGACATGTAAATTATATAATTTAAAATTAAATTACAAAATATTTATAATATTCAGATTATGTTAATCACAGGCAATAATATAAAGTAACATGGAAGACGCTAATCGCCAAAAATATCAGACTCACGATGTTTCTCAGGCCTTTTATTAGGTTTTTTTTTAAATAAAGATTTTACAAATTAGCAGTACATTACGAAGATAGTTTGATTTCGCAATTAGTCCGAATATCATACCATGTCCACTTACTTTATCAAATATAAAGCGCCTCTAATCCTCCAGGTTCAGACACATCCACATGACATGTTCTGCAATTTAATGACCCGTTCCACAAGGGCTTCGTGGGTTTCGATAAGATCTAGTTCGGCATGTTTGCCTTTCAAGTAAGTCATTTAATATAATGATTAAAATGCAGGAAACGTCTTTACATTCGCTCCAAAACCGAAGGGAAGAAACGGTACATTATTCGACCAGTCTTCCCGCAGTCCCGACGTTCTTACGAAAACTTCAACTTTTTTTTCTGGTGCCCTGCAGCTTTCTTTGAAATTGGTTCGATCGGATCGCAAAGAAGATCAAAATACTAGACTTCTTTCCCCCGACGACGCTAAGTCTTGGCCTGCTGTTTGAGGACTTCCAAGTCGGCTGGAGCAGTCCTGCTACCACGGGTAGTTTCAAGGTAGATGCTGTTTTATAGGCGCCAAGCACTGCAGGGGGATTCTCTATTAGCTAAAAACATTTGCTTCACAACAAAGGAGTGTTATATGTCGTGTGAGATGTTATACTCGTGATCCTTCGGGACGCGTCCCGAAGGATCTTATCGGTCTGAGTTTACATTAAATATTCAACCAGCGTGTCTATGGACAAAGTCGACCATCGAAAACAAGCGAGCTGTCGTTACTGGCTGGGGGCAGATCGACTTTGCTGAAGATACATCGGACGACTTACTGAAGGTTGTGGTGGATTTGATTGACCAGCCGACCTGTCGAAGACTATATGCAAAGACTCTCAGAAAGAGGTTACCACAAGGTATAACGGACGATCAATTGTGCGCTGGAAGCTTAGGAGGAGGACGAGACTCTTGTGGAGGCGATAGTGGTGGACCTCTGCAAGTGACGATAGCTGACAACCAATGCCTCTTCAACATAATCGCCGTTACCAGTATTGGAAAGAGCCCTTGCGGAAGTGCCAAGGGACCTGGCATATACACTGCCGTGAAGAGTCATGTGAAATAAATGGCGTTTTAGGAGTATGTCTACCGCCGGAAAATTGTCCAAAAACTGACGGGGATTTGCCAAAAGGGAAACTATCACAATTTTGTATAATGTCTGAACAAGAGGCTGTATGCTGTATTCAACACAGCCCCATGAGCAAGAACACGAGATCATCAATAAACCAGGATAAATCCAATAATGCATCTTCTACATCACCGCCTACTACAACAACTACCAATAAGTCACCGGTCATATCTACAATAGCTCCAGAAAAACCTTAAACATCGCCACAAGCCTTATTACCAAATTCATAAATGACAGTGTGTAAAAACGAACTAAATCCAAAAAAAATAGCTGCAATATTGAGTACAAATTTAACAATGACAGCCATTGCTGTGTTGGCGATTAACTAATTTATTTTATTTTATCTGCATCCAAACTTTTCTCTGGTCGTAACGGTCTCCGTTCCATCGGGTTCAGAAGAGGGAGGAAGAGAGAGTGCACCCGTGGTCGCGCGCCCACCTGTGCACTATAATATAGCCTGCGCACTTGACTGCTTGCGAACAATGGACTCTGAGAAGACTAAAGAAGTCACTAGAATCTACAATGCAGTCGCTATGGCCGAACACGGCTAGAAGGATATATATATATACTCGTGATAAATAGCAGATCTGCGATATAAATCTAGCTCTATATATTTGCTTAACTGCGGAATATCTTATCCCCCGTATGGTTTCTTAAGCTTAATTTCCGCAAGGACATAAACAAGTTTTTACCATTCTTTGCGAATATTCGAAAATACTTAAGAAATGAGCGATTTTGGTCAAGTATGATGACCAAATAATTGACCTCGCTAGGAATACATACCGACATTCTTCCAATCTTGACGACAGGGCTCCGTCGTTGAAAATCGATAATGGGAATGGTATTAAAGGTATTAAAATAAGTTAATAATAAAAACACATTTTAAAAACAAGCTTTTATTAAAATACTCGTTTGTGCTGTTGACCGTTGAGGAGTCACCTCGTTGGAAGCCAACCCTGGGTTCAGCAGCCCTGTTACGGTAAAACTTAGAACGGACTATCATAATTGAATGCGTATAAGTACCACATTTCGTTTCTGTGCTGTTCACCGTTGAGGAGTCCCCTCGTCGGGAGCCAACCCTGGGTGCAGCACCCATGTCATGGTGAAATTTAGATCGGGCTATCATAATTGAATGCGTATACAAAATTGTGTGTCTGTGCTATAGCCCGTGTAAGAGTAGCCTCGTCGGGAGCTGATCCTGGATGTGGAATCAGGTCATGCTCATCATAAAAATGCATTGTTATCGGAACTAAACCAAAAGTAAAATTTCAACTTCATAGAATAAGACGAAGTGCTCCGAATGCAGCTTGCAAGGTTTAACCTAAACTAATATACATACTAACAAACATTGCGAGGTAAATAAAAGCTTGTAATAAAAAAGAAAGAGTTAATATATTATATTTTTATCATGGCAATTACCTTTCCAAGTAGAATAGAGACTGATAAAATGTGTATGTTTCTCAATACGAATTTTTCTTCCTTATAAAAACGTTTAATAATAATAATTGTCTTCTGCATCGTCTTACTTTACTCACTCTCAAAGTATGGAGAAAGTTGCTAAGTCTCCTTTAACCCCCATTTAATCCGAGCGCGAAATTACTCGAGGAAGAGATAAACCCCTACTTAGGCAAGGTGGCGGCACGTGCAACAACTATTACAGGCGCTAATAAGTTCCCTTTCAGCGCCATCACGCGCGACAACTATTAACCAACTTTTAAATGAGCCCGCTATAATATCCTCCCGAGGAATTTGAAAAGATTTTACTTCATGTGATTTTGTGAAAAATAATAATGGTGACGTGATGCAACATATAGTATTGATTTATGTCGAGTAGAGCCTCGTAAAGAGCAATGGAGGTAGCTAAGACAATTACATCCATGGTTACAACAACAGATGTAGACTCGAAGACTGCAATACATTTGCGAGTACAAAGACTTGATGATAGATAAGGCTGGGTGGTATTATTTTCACAATATTGATATACTAGACGTCACAATAGTGTAGACAGAAAAAGAAGGATAAGAGAAAAAATAGGGCCCAATGATAGGTAAAAGCTTCTTCACGTAAGGGCGATATTAGCATTCTTACAAAATAATCTGCTAAAAGTTATATACGTATACTAAATACCCAAAGTTCCAAGGAACGATGTTCAAATATTTGTATATAAACAAATAGACGATTTTCCCTAAAAAAGCTCAAAAATATTTTTCTGTGTGGATCATAATAATTGCTATAAATATAAATATAACAAGAAATTTTTAGTTATCAGAGTCAGAACCAGAAAGTAGAAAAACATTCTAAACAAATCGGATTTTTTCTAACTTTACTACTTTTTTACTAAAATTCGACAATATATCAGTCGGTTACTTTTTTACAGAGTTCTTATGTTTTGTGGAATTTTATTGAATATCCAAAATGTTAAATAAATAAAAATATATTTCAGTTTAACCGACAGCATAGAATAGATAAGTATAACCTTCGTAGTATATACATTAAAGAAAAAAACAATTTATCTTCCCTTCCTCCATAGAATCCGTGTTAAATACTGTCAAAAATGACGAAACACACAAAATCGCGTTCCAAACACTAAACGATAATCGTCACGAAAGTCTAATTACCAACTTTACTGCAGGGTACCGTCCAAAAGTTGTTGCAACTTCCCCTATGTATGGCTCATACAACTAACTGGGATATGTTATCAGATTCTGAAAATCATTCTAGTAAATTTCGCTCGTCTTTATCGGTATTTCTGGGTGTATTTCTCATGATATATAAGATTATTAAATGGGACTTTAGAATTTTATGACACTATTGTTATAACATTTGTAACATCAGACCTTTGATTTTGATTATACGATTTAATGTTTGGGTTAGCATCCCCCCGCCCCTCCTCCCACCCCCCCCCCCCCAACCCCTTTATAATGACTAGTGATAACAAAAAAATATTTACACTACGACATAACCCACAACATAAAATAAATCAGAATTGATAATATTGACTACTTCTCACATTGTATTAAACTACACGCGCATAAAACAACGTTGTATGTATATTTTCTGAAGCAGTTTGCTTTCATTTAGTTACAGTGATAAGACCAAACTTTCAGGAAAAACAACAGTAAATAGCATCCGCGGTTGTGTCCCTATCCCTGCCAAAACAATATTGCCTCCCCATTCTCATGAGTTACTTTATAACTCGGTCGAACGGCTTTGAAACGAATCGAAATTAAAATGAGCGTTCGAAATACTTTTAGGCAATTTTTGGATTTTAGATTATAATTTTATGTTCCTTCTACGGTATTTACATAGTTGACTTAGCTGTGTAATATTTTGCACAATATTGCAGAAGCTTCTATGAAATCATTGAATTCTTATTTGTGAATTATTTGTTTATTTAAATTTGTTTAAAAACATTAGTGTCACATGGACATACGTACAACTTGTATACTTACTTATTGACATACAATCCTATCCCAAAAACAAATACAAGAAACGCGAGTAGCTCACCTAATAATAGAGGTATATCCACATGTGATTAGGAATTCCCGAACATCAATATTTCTCCTGGAAACTTGAGAAGATCTATTAAAAACGACAATTTGGTGAAACAAAGTGAAGTTTCGAAGTTATATGTCCTGTAAAATATTTTTTTTCGAGGAACACTAAAATACGAGTGACATACCTAGATATGCGTGACAGCTGACATAAGGGTATTTTTAAAATATTTTATCTCAAAAAGTGCAATACAAGTACAAGTACAATAATATTATTCAGATTTCGAGAGCGAGTCACGAGTATAATAATTGTCTGATATCTGAAAATTTCAATTCGTCAAATAATTTATCAGAGCTATATTTATTTTTAATTTAATTTTATTGTACACTTATAGATAGTAATTACAGGATACGATATGTTCAAAACCTAATTAAACAAAACTAATTAACTATCATATGGACAGTTTAAAACGCTTGCATAACAAATTATGTTAGAAATAACATGAGTACGTTGATAGAAGAAAAATGTAATAAGGTTAATAACAATAAAAGAGCAAGGAAAGTAATAATAAGGTAAGTTCGGAAAAAGGGGTATATAAAACAAAAATGAGATATGAATAAATGTATATTAATATTTATCAAATAAAATATGATATAATACAATGGTCTGGTATAATATAACAGTCACGTAATACGGTACAGTAGGATGGCAGTTACTGGAATTTTAAGAAGTAGGAGATAGGCTAGATGTCATCGAATATTTAATTAAAGTAATGAAATCATAAAATACGTCTAATCCTTTACATGTTGTATCAAAAACACGACACATTCTGGTAATAGGTATATTCGACACGATATTGATATTGCAAGCGACAACAGAAAATGTTTGAGAGGTCCTCGTTAGTCGTGGTGCCCCCCCCCCCCCCCCCCCACCCCTTTCCAATGCCATGAACTTTGGCTTGATATTTACTACGACTTTGTGTGTAGGGCCCATGCCTGCCTGTATACAAGTAGTGTACTTAGGCATCAGAGAATGCATAGGCCTGGGCTAAATTTTGTTTCAATGTCCTACCCCGCCATCGCGTGTCGCCTTTTTTCAGATAAACAGACATACTGAATGTGAGACAAAGTAGGTAACTACACTTATCATCGTATGTTCTAAAGATGTGCGGTCTGAGAAATCTCAATATCTACATTTCCTGATAGTCTACTTGTCTAAACGCAACTTTTGTATTCGGTATGTATGTTTGAATATTTTTTATTATGTCATATTTAACTACAAATAAATAAAAATAACCTAATTCCATGTATCAATAAACCCTGGTAAAGTGCCATATATATCATTGTCAAAGTGTGTTTAACATATTTCTAAGTTCTCAAAAAACGTATACCAGTTTTCGAATACTCGTTGACTATTTACTTATATGTCCCTCCCAATTTATCATGCTTTCAATTGATGCTCTTAAATATTGTATTTCCCTTACTCTTTTTATATTCGGATATTCGAGAGTCTGTTCCTTTTCTCTTTGCATTGTATACTAATAATTATGTATCATACTAAAACATACTTGGATTTTCAATGTTATTGTTTGTTATATATTTTTTCGCATTTCGGATACATAATTACGATCAAGTTGTTTAATAATCCTTTCATCGTCTGCCCTCTAGAAAGCTGCAATAAACGCCGTCTTGTGGGACAAATTAAAGAAAACATCGCTTGTCATTCCATGTCCCAGAATTCTCCTTGCCATAGTACCTACCTACCCGATTCCAGTAACTTGGATTTTATATTTATTAACTAGTAGGATGAGAAAATGCACTAGTACTTTTGAAAATGCTAGGGCTGGACTCGGGTCGGTTTGTATATGGCAGCTCTAATCACCTCGTCCATAATATGAATAAAACTATGTAATTGGTGAAATAATTTCTCAAACCGAATAATTCGTTAAAAATGTACAGCCCCTTAAGTCAATCGGCTTTGATTTTGTAACTCAATAACTCACAGTATGTTATCAACATTTTATTCGATCTTTCCGTTCTCGGTCTTTTCGGTCTCGTTCTTTTTGATCTCGGATTCTTTCGATTTTGGATAGCTGATAAAATCCTAGTGGCCGTAAAGTCGTCCCTTTGTATGACGTCCCCCGATCCATTACAGGTAAGGAACCCTAAAGCTTGTTGGCTCAATCAGCAGGATCAACCGCTGCCATCGTTTTGTATCTTAGACTTTTTTATCTATGTATTGGGTCCAGCAACTGTTTTTTTTTTTCACTAGTACTTTTACTGCGCTCATTTAAAAGCTTCCAAGAATTGTCTACATCATCATCTATCTCTCAATCCGATTCATTTAGGGCCTCATAAATTTCATCTTCGTCTCCAAGTAGGTATATTTCATCTATACATTTCAACAGGGTTTCTATTAATTATAACATAAAAAAGGATTTTTGCAGTTAACTTAACTTTAAAATGGAAATTTAAATTCGACTGCTTAACCTAATCTAACAACCGCAAACGCGGCGCTTAAGTAACAAGTTTACAAAGATCAGTTAAACATGAAATACACAGAATGATTCTGTGGCTAGAATGAGTACCTACCAACTAATTTCTTATAATATTATTACAAAAACCAACAGAAATAGTCGTGTTTCATTAAAATGTCCGGCTATATTGCGCACAAACTAACACAAACAGGCAGACCGGCAACATGAAATAACGAAATATTATCTATTTGGTTTCGGCTAAAGTAACAATCGCGCGACTCGGTTTCCGTTGATTATTACGCTTTCTGTTGTTTCATATATTCATGAAAAGTTACCCGCACACAAGTATTCCAGGACCGAAAGGAATATCTCGGATGTTTGTTTGATCACAAGCAAAGACATTCAGGAAGGTATAGTTCTCGCACACGAGCGATAGTAAGCTCTGCAAAAAAATCACAGAAACCCTTTTGATATATATGCTTTGACGGCCAAACAACAGCGGGGTTTATAGTGGTCCAGCAGAGGGTAGAAGACAACTATTTTATTTATTTTTGAATTTCTGTTTTTGACACACTATTAATTGAAAGGGGCGACACAAGTCTCGCGTTAGTCGATAAGACGCCATCGTTACTAGAAATATAAAACAGAAAATCTGAGAAAACCGAGCGAGTAGAATATGTGTTTTGCTAACACCTGGGCTCCCGCTTTAGAGGAAGTCGCCAATAGTAGCCATGCCTTGTTATTTTTGTCTTATGTTTTTCTTCTGTTGCAGATGAGACTGTGTGGCGTCCTGATTGTGACGTCATAAATGACCCAGTCGGGTACCCCCTTGCCACCTTTATTTTACAAAGTCCGCTTCGCGTATCGGCGTCTCACAAAGGAGAAACGCTTCAACAGTACAAC
The DNA here is from genome assembly GCA_944548615.1 of Micropterix aruncella. Taxonomy (NCBI): domain Eukaryota; kingdom Metazoa; phylum Arthropoda; class Insecta; order Lepidoptera; family Micropterigidae; genus Micropterix; species Micropterix aruncella. Next base: position 19,694,372 of record OX155955.1, on the reverse strand, counting down.
AAACTTGTGGTTTTAACTTCGTATAAATGACTATGAAATTTTACTGTATGTCATACATATTATAAAATGCAACGTATGTCTGTCTGTCACAGATTTTTGTTTTTGAGTTATTTATTAGAAACATTTTTCATGAAAGGCACGACTCTCATGAAAGGCTTTAGGGTTTAGTGCCTGGTTCGAATCAGGGAGCTGTCATACAAACGGGCGACTAAGAAATCACATAATTCATCCATTTCAACACCAACTCTTAATCTGAATTAATATGAAAAACAGATCATTGAAAGTATCTCTGAAACCAAACGGCGTGATCTAGACTTATCTAATTTAATTATAGCTAACTGTAACTTCGGGGCCTTGACTTTTAAAGGATTTATTTTATTTTATTTTTTATTTTATTTTTCTTAAAAACATACAGCATAAAAAAATACGTATAAGCATAATATATATATATATACCAGTAACAAAGCCAATGATGTTTTAAATTATTTACTATATAAGGATTAAATATGCTAAACAATACAAAATAAATAAAACCAAAAAGAATTTAAAAGTAACAGTTAAAATCGCTAGGTGCGAGTGTATGGATGTTAGTGTGTGTTTGTGTGATGGAGAGCGTGTATGTGTGAGTGTGTGTATGTGTGTGTTTGTATATGTGTGTGCGTGTATGTATGTGTGTGTGGGTGTGTGTATCTGTAGTGCGAATGTGCATGTGAGTGCTTGTGCATGCTAATTCAATCCGATCTGATAATCAGCTTTTCACGTACCTCCTTAACAAAGGATCGACTATTCTGATGGTTAAATATGTCAATATCGTTAAAGCATACATTGTATGCATGCATAACGCGCGGCAATAACGAATTGGAACCATAGTTAGTGTTGAACCTTGGTACGTAAAAAGTTGAGTGAGCACGTGCGAGTCGGGAAGGCGCTCGTATGCTCACCCTACTCAGGAGGTATGAACTGTCCAACCCAGTATGAACAATTTTATGTAGAAACGACATATCTGATACTACTCGCCGGTCCTCTAATGTCTCTAAACCGTAGCGTTGCAGACCTTCAGCGTACGACAAGCCGTTGGAAAATAAGCGGTAATTTAGATGACGTATAAATCGTTTTTGAATACGCTCAATCCTCAGCTTGTATGTAGCATACTGTGGAGACCAAATATTAGAAGCAAATTCAAGCAGTCTGCGTACGTATGCAACATAAACCGTTGTCAAAGAATGAGTGTTTTTAAGAGGTCTACAAACTCTCATAATAAAACCGAGGGTGCTGTAAGCCCTGTTGACGACTGAATCAATGTGCTTATCCATTAAAAGCTTGCGATCTAAGATGACTCCTAGATCACGCACTCGATCTACTTCCAGAATTTCATCATTGCCAATTGTATATTTAAAGTTAATAATATTGACATTTCGCGAAAATGAGATTTTATGGCACTTAGCTACATTTAAAGAAAGTTTACGCTGTGCACAAAAACGAGTGAAACGATTCAGATCTTCCTGGATCAGTTGACAGTCGCCATGGTTCTTCACTCCCATGAAGATTTTCAAATCATCTGCATAAAGGAGATAGTCGCAGTGATTAAAGCAAGTACCGATGTCGTTAATATAAACATTAAAAAGCAAAAGCCCTAAATGGGATCCCTGTGGACCACCAGACTCAATGCCAAAGAAACTAGATCTAAATCCACCAACGACAACGGCCTGCCTTCGCTTGAAAACGTAGGATGCTATCCACCTTAACAGATCTCCATGTATGCCCATAGACGACAGACGAGCTATTAGCTCAACATGATTGACACGATCAAAGGCCTTTGAGAAGTCAGTATATATCGCGTCCACCTGAATACGCCGATCCATACGTCCCAAAGTATAATCAGTAAAATGAGCGAGGTTTGTAACAACCGACCGATTTTTAAGAAACCCGTGTTGGTGCTCTGTGAACGAGCTAGCGAGAGCTTGATATAGCTGGTCGTAAACAACCTTTTCCAAGAGCTTGCTAAAAACTGGCAATATTGAAATAGGCCTATAGTTTTCTACGCAGTTTTTAGCGCCTCCTTTATGTACCGGTACGACGATGGCTTCTTTCCAAGCAGAAGGAAATACGCCCTCATTTATAGAGCGTCGAAAGAGCAATGTTAGTGGCCGGGAAAGTTCCTTCGCACAGTTGATGGCAAAAATAGGTGGTATACCATCGCTACCAGGTCCTTTATTGCGGTCTAAATTCATAAGATACTTTAGGACTTGAGATTCGATGATTTGGATATTACTTAAACCACAAATTGTATCTAGATTGTCACTAACCGGCATTACATTGACAGGTTGCCCGGTGATGTATGTCGATTTAAAATAATCGGCAAAGCTTTCGCTAATCGCTTGGCCCTCCGTTGCAAAGACACCGTTGAGTTTCATACGGCTAGGCAGAGCGTGATCTTTTTTAATACCCTTTACATATGCCCAAAATTGCTTTGGATTCTTATCTTATCCGACTTAAAAAATTCTCCAGTTCAATTATTCTGCTTATGGATGAGCTGATTAGTGCCGCCATATACAAACCGATCCCAGTCTAGCACCAGCATGTGACAAGTACTTGTAGGTTTCATCTTACTAGTTTCTTTCAAACTTCCCGTCATTCAAGTCCCAAAGTTTTAAAGGCAGTCCTCTCCCCATTGATATTTTTTTTCTACCCCAACATATCTACAATAAATTACGACCTGCATTTGCATGGCAATAAATCCTTCCGCTTCCAACCTTTTACGGACCACCAAAAGTTGCCGACAGAGAATCTGGACTCCAAACAAATTACCTGCAATAAGGCTCCTTTGTAAGGGGTCCAATAAAAGTGAACCGACAACGTACTAAGGTAATGTGGATCCAATAGCTTTCTAAAAGCACATCGGAAAGTGAAATATAAGTGAATAGAAAATATGCTAAAAGGATTTTTTAACACAGGCGAAAACGGATGGTAAATGCGACCATACGATCCCCAAAAGTAGAATAATTTTAAAACATTTAAATGAGAAATACTGAAAATTGTAACATTCTGCAATTAATAATCTAAACATTACAATTTACAATAAAATATTAATTTGCACAACTGTAAAAACGAAGACCAAAAGAATTGAATTTATGCCAATGAATTTAGAAGGAAATTAAGAAATATTGTTCAATTCAAAATTCAGAATAATGGCTTCTGGTTCTATAGTTTATAAGCAACATAAAGTCAGAAAGAGTAACCTATAGTAATTATTATTGGAACAATAAGATGGTAATATAGGACATAACTATAGAGAGAAATAAAAGACCCGGGTCATAATGATCCGTGAGTAGAGTGCGTGTGGCATAAATGAGTGGGTAGTTTAGGAGGGTTAATAATAAACCTTGATTATATAAACACCACTAAAAACTACAACATAAAAAAACGTAACTGTCACAGCGCACTCACGTTTTAGTTAATTGTAATTAATCTAGGGTCTAGAACACCACCTCCCGCACCCCCTAGAAATACACATGTACTCCGAAAAAGGGAAAATAAAATGTACCTTGCAACATTAAACGTCAGAACACTAATGACAGATAACAATTTAGAAGAATTAGAAGAAGAAGCCAAGACTTATAAAATGGGATGTCATCGGTCTTTGCGAAATAAGAAGAATAGGAGAAGAGATAAGAGAATATAACGAATACATCTTTTACTTCTATGGTGAAAAACAAGGTATATATGGAATGGGATTCTTAATAAAAAAAGTATCTGAAAGATAAAATCAAAAGTTTCCAAGGAATATCTGACAGAATTGCGGTGCTCAATATACAGCTACCAGAATTTAATGAACCATCGTTGATTATCCAAGTACATGCACCCATAGAACAGGATACAAAAGTAGCGAAAGATAAATTTTACAAAGATCTGACAGATTTGATGCAAACGAAGAACAGAAATATAATTCTGATGGGAGATTTTAACGCCAAAGTGGGCAGCAAATCTAACAAAGACGAATTTGTCTTAGGATATCACAGTAGTGGCGACAGAAATGACAATGGACACAGACTTATAGATTTTTGCTTTGCAAGTAATCTCAAAATAATGAATAGTTTCTTCAAAAAAGGAAAGTCAAGAAAGTGGACATGGATGTCTCCAAATGGTAGAGATAGAAAATGGGGGAGGCCTATGTCGAAGGACAACCTGACCAAAACACTGGCTGCTGAAGAATAATATTATGATACCTTATTTAAAAAATTAGATTAAAAAAAATAATAAAATATATTGTTTTACCACAAAAGGCAAAATTGTATAATACGGTCAGCGAATAAAGGCTTTTATTATTATTATTATTATTATAAATCTAGGGCCTAAATGAAAAAAAGGCTAAGCGCGATGCTAGAGAATTTAGCAGTCAATTTAATGAAATTAAAATAAAATATACTCACCGCTTACATTGCAGGGGTAATCGCGCCTAATATACAATACAATACAATACAATTTATTTCTGCTCCAGTAGGTAAGCTTTCCTACACTTGGATGCGTCTTCGACTCAAAAAGTGTTTCGTTAGTTTTCGAAATCAGTTTAAAGCCTTAATGTCCAAGGCGATGAGCAACTTTTTTGATTCCAAATTGTAAATTGATTCGCTTAAAAACTTTTTTTAATTATTGCTTATGTTTTTCAAAAAAAAACATAAAATTAAATTCTTCAGATGCGGTCATTCTCAGGCATCATGTCACCTTAAATAATAAATGCGATCTCCTTACATAGTAGCTTTGGTAAATAAATAGCTTTGGTAAGAAAATAAATCGACGTGTTTCGAGAGTATTGTATCCTACCGTTCCTATAACAATATTGGACGGAAATAAATACGGATAAGTATTGTATTTTTTGTAATAAATATATTTCTAATATTTTATTTGAATAAGCTTGATCATTTAAATGTATTTAATAATAATAATAATAATCTCTTTATTCGGACTCATTTAATCATGATACAAAAAGGCGAGCTTATTGCCACATGGCAATATCTTACAACTAACCTAGTTACAGTGCTACATGCCCGCATTGTGGAAATAAAGATTATAACATTCGTCTGCATAAAATGCAGACCAGTAAAGGTATTTTAAACTTAGAATGCCAGAGAAGAGGAAATTGGAAGTTGTATTTGTTTTCATTTATACACCAGATGACAGATTCATTCTAGTATACTAGTATATTCGCATTCTAGTATATCATTCTAGTATACTACGAACCAAACAATAATAGTAGAAACATTACATTAATATTTTCAAACGGTTTGCTTATGCGAATATGCGTAAGCTAGCTAAGCTAATCCACAGCTGCATTCGATGTTTGCATACCCGGGGTTTGCAGTGGTATTACATCCATATTTTTTCCGACTACATTTATCACGCGGGAGCTAATGGGCCCTGTTGGAGTTGACCACGAAGAACTATTTGTTCAGGGTCGGTCACACTCACGGGTCAACACCGATCCGGCGGCCTTCAGGCTAGAGTCCTGCCCGGCGGCGGCCCGGGAAGGACTCTGGCCTGAAGGCTAGTTTTCCCCAGGAGTCAATCTTATGGCGCTCCTGGGCGGTTTGCGCACCGTGCGGCGTCAGCCAATCGATTGTTCATTCTGACTAACAGTCGGGGGAGTCTGTAAACAGTACTGTCTCCTATAGAGCGAGGGTAGTTGTTCACCTTACGGCGACTGCTCTTGAAACGACCATTGACTACCCGATTCCGGGTGATCAGCCGGGCAAATGATGCCGTGATACGCGACAGATTCGGTAGACACCGTTTCACCGCTACGCAAAGGTGGGTATCCATTAGGTTTGCGCACCAACTCTGCTCCGCGCACCTGCAACTACTCCAGTAGTGGATACGTTCGCGCTCTTGGACGTGCAACGTTGCACGCTCCGCGGCGAGCGCTCCGAGTGGTGGCGGTAAATGCGCGACCACAAAGTAATGCGCAACTAGGGTTGTCGACGACAGCGGGCGAGCCCGTCACCTCAGGAAGTTTTTACGATTAGTCGTTCTATCTCTCTGGAGTGAGCGCAGAAGACTTGAGGACAAAACAGTCCACAGTCTAGCTACGCCACAAGCCCATAAGAGGCCAACGCCTTAACCGCGAGATAGCCAGGAGTGTTACGCGGCGGGCCTACACTCACGCCCTTTCTTCCAATTGTGACCAGATTACTCCGGTCTCTCGATTGGTTACAAGTTCGAGGTCGCTTGCGCGGTCCTCTCCCTTACGAAGCGGTGAAACGGTGTTTACCGAATCTATCCCAGACCACAACGTCCTTTGCCCGGCTGTTCACCTAGGATCGGGTAGCCGATGGTCATTTCAAGAGCAGTCGCCGTAAGGTCCGCAACCACCCTAGCTCTATAGGAAACAGTATTGCTTCCAGACTCCCCCGACTGTTAGTCAGAGTGCACAATCGATTGGCCTACGCCGCACGGTGCGCAAACCGTCCAGGAGTGCCAGAAGGTTGATTCCCAGGGGAAACTAACCATAAGGCCAGAGTCCCACCCAGGCTCGCACTTCATGCGTGGAGGCCGTCGGATAGGTGTTGACCCGTGAGTGTGACCGACCCTGAACAGAATGGGTCTTCGTGTCCAATTCAGCATGGGCCCATTAACTCCCAAAGTGATGCGCAGTGCGTTCGCGTCCGCCAAAGTGAGACGTTGGTGGATGTCTCGCGCATCACGTTCGACGTTGAGTAAACGCGAATCCATCGTTATAAAATGGGCCGAAGAGAGATGTATAACTTTAATCGGGGGGTACCGAAATTATACAGTGCTGTGGGAACCGAAGAATGATAAATTTAAAAAAAAATCTGGCGACAAAATGTTCGCTCAATGTTCGAATGAAAACTGCGGAGCACTCGTTATTCTTGAGTTGATGCGCGAACCGTCTCAATTTGAGCAGTTGCAGATGCGCGGAGCAGAGTTTCTGCGCGCGAACCTAATAGATACCCACCGCGCAAGCGACCTCGAACTCGTAGCCAGTCGGGAGACCGGAGTAATCTGGTTGCAACCGGTAGTAAGGGTGCGAGTGTCGGCTCGCTGAGTAACGTGCCTGGCAAATTCGCAGTAAAGCGATGGCTTCTTATGAGCATGTGGCAGAGCTTGACAGTTGACTGTTTTGTCGACGCTCATCTCACGGGAGACAGAACAATCAAATTTCGTTAAAACTTCCTAAGGTGACGGGTTCACCCTTTGTTGTTGACAGCTCTAGTTGCATTTATTACAGGCATGGTTGGCTATAATTCTCTCTATCTCAAAGAAATGCTCACCTGATTCGAGGTAGTATTTTTAATCTGTTTCGAGATAAAACTGGAAACCCTAGATTTATAGTAGCTGGTATTTTACACGATAATTTATTTGTATAGTTACGAGTTGTTATCTTTATCATTCTAATTTTCATTGCATTGGTTTCTACACGACTGCCCAAAAAAAAGAAGTGTAATGTGTTCAGAGTTCATCTATGCATATTTTCCATTTCGTTATTCCACCATAAGTTCTAAACGCAAGTGTGCAGTATTGTTAGAATCGTTATGTCATACCAAAAATCATAGGGTGCCTGAATTATCCAAGTATCGAGTAAATAGTTTTCTAAATGTCGAAATCTCCAAATGTCAATAAATTAACATAAATATATCGTTGGTAATGTCAAATGAAAGGTCTGGTTGAGTATATATCAATAAATTGACATAATATATCGTGGTTAGTGTCAAATAAAAGGTCTGATTGAGTACATTCCAAAAATATACGTGTTTCTCTATATGGATAAATACATAAACCACAAATACTTCAAAAAACCTGTAATAAAAATAATTACCAATAAAGTACTACAAATGATTCCAGAAGTTAACGGAAAAATCGGGTACCTCAATGAAATATATATTTTTGAATAGCTTATTAGACCTTCAGGATAATGATTGATTATGACCAAAAATCGCTCAATACATGGGAATTGGGTCAAATCGCTCTCATCAATTTTGTTTACACTAATAAACACTAAATTACATCAAGCGACCAGAAATGGTACTAATGTAAAAAGATAGTTCGAAAGAGTACATACAAATGAGTATAGAGGGTGTTAAATTTTATATGATTATTTGAGGTTTCAATCAAATGTCATTAAGATAATGAAAGATGCATTGCATCAATATATTAAATATAAAGAAGATATTTAATAAAATCAGTCTTATTTTGTTGTTATGTTCAATACTTTACTCGTCCTCTATACCTTGTTATAAATACAATAGTTCTCTTTTTGTAACGGCAGTCGTGTTTTTATTCATTTTATTACATTAACATGAATATATCGTGGTTAGTGTTAAATGAAAGGACTGATTGAGTATATTTCAAAAATATGCGTGTATCTCTATATGGATAAATAAATAAACCCCAAATATTTCATAAAAAACGGTTATAAAAATAACGAATAATATAAACAATATATCCTTTTATTATATTTACTTGTTTCATTAATGTTGATTTGTAATTAATAATTAAACACATAAAAAAATAAATCCTTTACAGGCCTGTGAGATCGAGCTATTGAAGTGCTGCATATCGTTTTCATATCGAATTCTTTTAGCATCTTTCTTATTCGATCTATCTTGCTTATTCATATGTACGTATTTCATAAAAAATCGAGTGAAACACCTCCATCCAGGTAAATAACCTAGATTTGGGCATAGGATGATTGGCTTTTTCAGCAGACATTACTCAATGGCTGCAGCATACAAAGTACCCTTAAGATTATGGTAGAAGACATATTTAAAGCGCCGCATTAAACCCCAGTAAATCAGGGGCCAGGGATTGCCGTCAGAAAGCGACCGTGTTTATGATGGGCCAATATAAACCATTACTGGGGTCGGATTAGGACGCAGCGCCTCAGACCAAATTAACCACTATGCTTTGGCGGCGGGGAGACTACAATAGCCTGGCAGTAAAACGGAAAACACAGGATGCCGTCGGCTTTCAGACTGCTTTATTACACAGGCTCTGCATCTACTCTGGATTATTTTTGCAAATTGAAATATCCTCATGCCAAAGCAAACGCCCTTACGGGCGGTGGAAGAGTAAAAAAAAAACAAATTTTCAAAAGCGCATAAATATGTTTGTTTGTTTGTTTGTACTCTTTATTGGGAAATGTCACAATGGCCGGGTTTATTGCCTTATGTCAATCTCTTACAACCAATCCTGCTATGACCTGTTAATATGTATGTGTGCGTGTAACATGTGGGTAAGTGTGTGTCTTGTTATTGCATTCGATCGACAGAATTTAAAATGCAATTCCGTTTATTTTAGCTCAACGGAAAATGGTGACCCAGACGGGAATCGTACCTGGGACCGTAGAATGTAAGATCAGGCGACCCAACCACTATACTACCGGGCCGTGTATTAATATGCCTATAATAATTATTGCATATACCTTGTAAAAAAAGGATTAATATTTTATATAAAAGATGGAATATTTTACACAATATTAATACTTAGGTTTTTACTCGAAAAACACTGCAGTTACGTCACGTGTAGAGGTCTAAAGTCAATAAAGTTCGATTTAATAATGGTTTACGTCAGTAAGTTTATGCTCTATAAGAGTTTAAAATCTTTCAGTGTATAACAAAACTAGTTTTTGATATAATTCAGTCAAAAAATTTGAAGGCGACGCTCATGACATTTATTTTATACAGTAAAGTCGTATATTTATACTGTTTTTATCAAATGTATTTAAAACATAAAATGCTGTACCTACAATCTTTATCAAAGTCAATTGTATCAGCTTTCTATCTAGGTAAATCCACTTTGGAGTGGTGGTCCAAAATCTAGATTTATCGTCTTTTGACCAAATTTTTACTTGCACTTACTCTTTCTATTTCAGCAAACCGGGTTTCAAACTTTGAAAGAAAGTATGAAAGTTTGAAGATTTGAAGGGACTAACTATAAAAACCACAATTACACTATTAATGTTTATAGTATATTTAAAAAATACATATTTCCTACCTAACTGCATACAATAGATATGATCCGCATCGTATCTTTACCTTTTTGTTAAAAAAATATAAAAAAATGGCTTCTTGACGACATAGGTCGTTCAAGTACAGAGAACGAACTTCTGCAAGTCATATCTTTAAAAAATATATTTCTGCATAACTTTACTATGATACTATATAATATGATATAAGATATTAAACAAAATGTAATATATTGTGATATAATGCAAAAGACAAATACTATAATATATCTAGATCGTTATATTTATATATTTGTGTATGTATGTATATGTATGTGTGTATGTGTATATGTATCTATATGAGTACCTACGTCAGTTAGGCTTCTCCACCCAAGTCAGAAAATTAGTCGTATGCCCAGATACAGGCTATATTCGGCCTAGTTGGGTATGCTCTGAGCATGGACATGTGAATGTGGGTCGTTGTTTCTTCGCACAATTACTTGGTATGACCATTTTTATGTATTTTGTCATTATGTTTGAAATAAAAAGGATGCGTTTACTAAAATAATACTCCCTATGATTTCTATCGTCAATTTACAAAACGATTTGGTATGTTTTCATAATTATGATTTTTCGTATGTTCAATTATTGATTGTATTCTTTGAAAATAAGAGAAATATTATTTCTTTGTGTATTTTGACTTATCGACATCGTATGTCAAGTTAACCATTGAAATTCCGAAATCTAGTAAGCTTCTATCTAAAAAATCTCAAGATCGTGGGACACTGAAATCAGATGCCACAAGCGACCGAGCTCACGCTGTTCCTAAATAATAGCCAGCGATGGTTGCTAAGTAGGCACACGTAAGTAGTCATTTGATTCACGTTTTTTCATACAATCGCGATAGCTTTGAAGTGTCACTCAAAAGGGTATTTTTGTTCCGCGAGAAGGAGAGTGTTTCTCAATAGTGGAAGCGTTTATCCCCGAAATCAAAAGGCGTTGAAAGGCAGCGCGCGGACAGAATAAAAGAGGCGACAACGTGTGATAAGGACGGAAGCATTTGTGAAGCTTTTGCGGTGTGCGACGACCGTCTAGTACTTATATGGTGCGCTAAGAGGTAAAGCTATTGGTTCATAATTTCAAAGATTTAAATGATCATCAGCGGCGGAGGTAAAATTAATGGAAAAATGATAAAACGTTTTATTCATAAGAAAAAGCCGGTTTGTTGCATAAAGGCAATATTCTAGAGCTAACCAGTGCTGTTGTTGCGGAGTTATTGGGGAGAAGAAAATCAGTCCAAAGGACGTATAAAATCTGCGACAATTATGATTGATTGATTTTACGACAATGTGATTTGTTTATTTATTGCAAATTAAAGTACAACATTTTATTATTAATTAATACAAAGAAAGCCAGTAGTAATCGTATGCCGCTTATAATTTAAACCCACGGCAGATAATAGGTTAAACAGATATAAATAAATACAAACGGAGCTGCCATGGAATTCACCGACCGGAGTCGGGCCCATCATAATACTATTTTTTTTTACACTTCTGGGGGGTGAGCAGTGGATTCCGGACTTACGAACCGGCTGTGGTAGGTTTAGGACAGCTGTCTTGCCACATGTGAGCGTTCACCTTACCACCCATTCACTCCCCCTTCGAAGCCATAGAATTTGAGATGCGCAAATCGCAGTTTTAGATAATTTTTCTAAGAAAGAGTTGATTATTTTTCTGGAAAGGCTAAGATCTTTAAAGAGGTGAAATAGAGATTTAGCTGGCAGGCCACGAGCGCCAACTTCCACCGCGTGAAGGTGAACAGTGAAGCCGTTCCGGGTTACGGCATTTGCAAGAATATAAAAAATAATTATTGGAAAGGAGAACGTGTCATTAGGAAAGAATTTATTTAAGGATTATTACACAGTTATTCTTCTACTACAGCCTGCGTATATTTGTACTCGCAAAATTTGAAAAGTAGTCGGTCGATTGACTTGAAATTTCGACACCACGTTGGATTCAAATACGTGCGTATTTTTATTGAAAATTTTAATTTTAACGCGACGTTGCATTCGAATACGCACGACAAAAATCTTCCAAAACTAGTGAAGTCTTCGGTACGCTTCGTCATAAATAGCGCTCTCTTTCATGAACAAGACTACTTTTATATGCTTTCCGATTTATTTCTTACAGACTGAGCCCCAGCGAAGCATAGCCAGGTTTTCATGACCGGTTAGCTAGTTATCTATACTATCTATACTAATATTATAAAGAGGTAAAGTTTGTGAGGTTGTAGGAAGTAATCTCTGGATCTACTAAACCGATTTTGAAAATTCTTTTACCAATAGAAAGCCACGTTATTTGTGAGTGTAATAGGTTATATATTAATCCGAAAAATGAAAAGACTTTTTCGTGGTAGTCGGATTTGCAAAGTAAGTCGGAGAATAAGCGGTCGAACGAAAACGTTTCTAACTAACGCTGCCTTAACGATGAGAGATATATGGTTAAGTTCTAGAGAAAAGTTGTAGAACTTGATAATGCCTACAAAAAAGTCAGCGACAACATATGTCTAACTTTTATATTTAAGTCACAAAAATTAGTATTTTATATTTAAAAAATAATTTAAATCGTTAGGTCATGTTTATTGATCATATTATCAACAATTATGAATTCTTATCAAAATAAGTAAATTTATCGTCTCAAGTGTTTAAAACAAAAGACTTTTCCCTTTTACTGTATATCTATACTAATATTATAAAGAGGTAAAATTTGTGACGTTGTAGGAAGTAATCTCTGGATCTACTGAACCGATTTTGAAAATAAATTCTTTTACCAATAGAAAGTCACGTTATTTGTGAGTATCATAGGCTATATATATTAATCCGAAAAATGAAAAGACTTTTTCGTGGTAGTCGGATTTGCAAAGTAAGTCGGAGAATAAGCGGTCGAACGAAAACGTTTCTAACTAACGTTGCCTTAACGATGAGAGATATATGATTAAGTTCTAGAGAAAAGTTGTAGAGCTTGATAATGCCTACAAAAAAGTCAGCAACAGCATATGTCTAACTTTCATTAAGGTCACAAAAGTAGTATTTTATATTAAAAAAATAATTTAAATCGTTAGGTCATGTTTATTGGTCATATTATAAACAATTATGAATTCTTATCAAAATAAGTAAATTTATCGTCTCAAGTGTTTAAAACAAAATACTTTTCCCTTTTACTGCATATAATTTCCCTTTTACTGCATAAATTGTTACAGAGATAATACCCTCACAAATAACGGTATTATAGAAAAATTGGCATCCAAATATGCATCTATATGTAGTAGAAATAAAACCCTTCTTTTGGTAGTCAGGAAATAAATCATAGCACTCAGTACTAACCGAACCACACTCATAATTTCATCACAGGTAAAACGTTTTACCGCCCAACGAAGTGGGCACGGGTCAGCTAGTGTTATATAAAAAAGTGAGACAGTATACGAATAATTTAATAAACAAACATAATTCATGTTTGTGTAGTATATAGTTTTATATTACAACATTATATTGGTATAAAAATAAAAAGTTACATTATTATAAAAGTGAAAATAATAATAAGATAACAAAATAAGATAGGTGTATTTCATATTTTATAGGGAATGTTAAAGATGGTTTGGGATAGAACAGGGGTTAGTTTACCTGACAAATTTTGTTGCACCTCTGCTGCAACCTTCGATTTAAAACTGATTTTAAGCTGTCGAAAACGTCCCGCTCGGCAAATTTCAAATTAATTATTCGTATATGGCAACCTGTGTAGTACCAATCGAATTTGCCGTGTAATTGGAGTTTCGAAATAATTGATAGATTGGGTGACTCGCTACGGCATCGGCACCCCAAGCGTAGCCTGGAATAGGTAGAGGCTGTTGACCCATTGACTATGTAATGCAGAAATATATTAGACACGACTCACAGCGGTGATGAAATAAACATGGCAGCAATCTCGTCTTACGACATCTCCAGTGTTAACTGAGTCACACCATGAGATATAATGTTGCAAATATGTATATCTGCCTATCGCCTGCTACCACTAGTTAGTTATTCAAGGAAAACTGGAAGAATACTATATCATGTTATTAATCTGTAAGTAGTGAAACCTAATAGACCAGTAGAATGTACCTATTACAATAATAAATTTAATGTCTATCACAAATACTCGCGTCTGATTTAAATATGTATTTTAGCTGAAAATTGTATTGTATGTTGTAATATAATCAGTATATTAAAATACTCTCAATTTTTTGCTCTCTGAAATGGTATATGCAACATTATATGAAAATAAATTGTTTGAAAATGACTATCGCCTTTAGCGGGAAATGCTACAGGCTGCTCGCATTCAAGCAACACACCACTGTATAAGTATCGTGTGGTTCCATTTAACAATCAATAACTTCTTTGATTATTGTGGCGGATATCAAAACTTTTACATATGTATTCTTCAATATATTGCACTTCTCTGACTAGTAATTTATAAGAATACGAGTATGATGTATTATAGTAATATTTTGTAGATATTTAATTTGTGCATTTTCTAATACTAGTTATAGTTTCTAATCATATATGTATATCGAAGCTACGATCGAACATAATCGCACCTGATTTAAATATATTTTATACCCGAATACCTTTTCTGAGAGTATAAGTAACCTATAGAGCTCTGGTAAGTTTATCTAGTATTTAAAACTCCAATTGAAATCGAAGCTTAGCATTAAAATACGTTGGCCTAATTGCAACGATATAGAATATAGTGAAGTATACCTACTTAGAAGTATATACTTAAATATATCAGAATACATAAACTAACGCTATGCTGTCTAACTCTATGGTAAGTTTATGGACGCTGCGAATTTGTATTCGAAAGTAATTTGTTTAGGCGTTTTTATGTAGAATGGCCCCTTTTCCGGTCCCTTAACTACTGAGCTACCTAGCTTTTCTATGTCTAGTCATTGCATCCTGATACTCATATAGCAGCAGTGTTGGGTCAATCGATTATTTTTTTCAATCGACCGACCGACCGACCGACCGACCGACTGGCCAACCGACCGACCGACCGGCCGATTGACCGACCGACCGACCGACCGATCGGGCGACCGACCGGACCGGCCGACCGAGTGATGGATACCTACTTCGCTTCAACGTGACCCAACCCTTGAAGTTGACCGCAGTCGAAAATTTCAATCACAATTTTTTACTCATGATTACTTTTGAAACTAATCAATAGTTAGTCGGGATTGGCGACTAAACTAATCAATAGTTAGTCATGATTGGCGACTAAACTAATCAACCGTTAGTCATTAGTCACGACAATAGTCATTAGTCACGACATTAGTCATTAGTCACGATAAATGTATTCAATCGTTAGTCATCAATCATTAGTCTGACTAATTTTGCCCATTAATGTATAACAGGTTGACCTTTCTGGATATCTAATATTATTGTGATCCAAAACTTATGGAATGCATTGCAGCGGTCGCGATGCCGCTCAAAGGTGTGCGCCTCTCACCCCTCCGCACCGCCCCATGGTACGACGCGGTGGCAGCGCGGCGGTCGGGCGGTCGTGGCTGGTGCAACGCAAGGCGTTCGGACAAAACGAAGTGTGAAAAGATGGTGGGGATGCAAAATGCCGCGACTGTGCCGCGATGCCGCGCCGGGGTCCGCGAGCCGACAAGCGAGACGCTGCACTCTTTCCGTCCCGCTCCCGCAAACGAGTAGCAAAGCAAGATAAATGGCGCCGTGGCATGCGATAAAATCTATCGGCACAGATGGCGAACGTAAATTATTAAAGTGCGATAATAAATTTGTTCTGGAGTATCTCCTGCGCCCCTTCGCTCATACGTGCGATATTACAGTTGCCATATTGCTACATACATATAGATACATTTGCGTGGGAATCCAGTTAAATGAATGCACTATTCAATACATTGCTTGATTCTTGTCTATCCATCCGGTTGCAGAATTGTTCCCATCATTTTAAAACGCGCGCAAGATGCCTTGTTAGGCCTAAATCATATTGTAAGATTTTGGTTGGAATATCTCATATACAAGCAACACAAATAATATTTAAAATCCGCCATATTATTATATGGGGGAATCATATATTTAAAGCGGCGTCGAGCATTTGATATCGCCTGGCGTCCGTTCGAAATGTAAATCTTCATAGCGTTGTGTCGCTAGTATGGAATTCGAATGTTTAACGGCGAATTTTACGGTGACGCGCCTTGTCATTCGACTTTTAAATTGATTGAGATGACGTCCTCGTCTTCGGGTGGCAACCGATTTTTTTTATGTTGGATGGCCAAGTTATTCTATTTTTTATACATTTATTAATATGCAAACTCTGTTAATATGCAAACATATGTTAATATGCACACTTCATTAGAATGCATCACTAAAAAGCTAATTTGCCCCTTGATTAAAAAGCTAATTTGCACCTAGAAAAAACGCATTTCAAATGCACAAAATGGGTCCGATTGCGTTACTTTGTGAACTAAAACTAAAATTAGTCCAAGCGAACGAGACAGAGCAATACGTTAGAGCGGAATTTCGCCAAGCAATTATTAGAGATGCGCATAGTGGTTATTAGGAATAATGCACTATGGCGAATAGTCGAATTATTCGACATAAGTATTTGACATCAAAAGCGATACTATAATTAGTATTAAATAACAATGACGTGCGTATGTTTTGTATTTTGAACCCATCGATAAAAAATATATCAATGTTTGCACCACTCAAGTTAAGAAAGACTTTTTTCCGAGGCAAGCCTGACTGCTGCAAAAAAGTGTAATAGGCTGGGACTCCAATCGTGCAGAAAAATTGATATTAAAAAATCAATAATAAAACGTGTCATAGACCATGACTGATTACATGACCGATTACATGAACAATGCATTACTGATTAATTGCTAACCTTAATGATAATTTCTAACTAGGTAAATTTAATAACTGAGATGTCTTACAATCTAAAATCTAAATGGTTATAATTATTGCTTATGTTGCTGATTATTTTGTTTAACCGTTTTATTGCCAAATATGTTCCTCCAAAATGTTTAAAAATGCCAATAGGAAAGTCTATTTTTATAGTTAATTTACATTAACAAGGAAAAAAGGGTAATTTCTGTGAAAAATACACCAATATTCATATTTCTTTCAACATTATCCACAAGGTTTCAAACAAATACCTACCTACAAGCGCGACGGCACTCTTCGACACTATCACATGAGTAAACAAACTACTCGTGTGGCACTATACCGGTTAATAGGTACGTACATACATACGTACCTACTTTATTATTATTGAACATGACAAATAAGATGTAATATTGTATACCTACTGCAATAATTATTGCCAAATTAATGTATATTTTATTCATATTATTACTACTTTATAAATACACGTTGTTTATTGTTGATAGTATATGTGACACCTCGTACTCGACCAAAAATCGAATTTGCGGCTTTTATTGTTATTGGTCTAAAATCACGCTCCGGATTGTTCTTTTCATGCCCCGAGGGCTCAAATTGTTTAATTTTCGTGTAATTCTCATTGCAGTGGCATCTTGTAGGCTCATGATTTCATCCGGGGAATACATCTTACGTGCTTAGTAGTGATTGTTAATACAGAAAACTACAATAGATATTTTTTTTTTATTTTATCCTATTTACACAACACAAAAAACGTTCCTTGAATAAAGGCATTCAGTTTTTCCATGCCATGAAAAGTTTACTTGTTGACGTGTACGAGGTCTCGCATATAGAAAGACTTTTTACTAATTAATACTTAATTATAATTTGGTTTTAATCTAAATCTGTAGTTTTTCATCCAAAATGAATATCATAAAATTATTTGTCATTATCGAGTAATAGACATTATTATTCGCCATTCGACGAATACAGAAGAACCAAATAATGACGGATATCGAATAAAGACGAATAACCGCAGCATCTCTAGACTAATTACCATAAGCAAATTAATGGGAAAGGAACTCAACATTCATGTAACATATTCATATTTGTAATATTTATGTAACACCTATTTTTCGGTAGGTTAAGTTTGTTTTTTTTGTTTATATGGAGGATTTAGATGACGACTAACCGCAGCATCTCTAGACTAATTACCACCAGCAAATTAATGGGAAAGGAACTCAATATTCATGTAACATATTCATATTTGCAATATTTATGTAACACATATTTGTCGGTAGGTTAAGTTTATTTTTTGTTTATATGGAGGATTTAGATGACGACTAACCGCAGCATATCTACACTAATTACCACCAGCAAATTAATAGGAAAGGAACACAATATCTTTGTATACATATTTGGTATTTATGCAGTCTAGCAAACTCTTCTATATTGCAAAGTTTTAATGTCACCCCCTTAAATTTATCATCTTGATTCTGAATGTGTACAAATATTTGCTCTATCTTTATAAATAACCGGGATATTGAGGTTTAAAGAAACGTCAAAAACCTATATAACGATAGGTTTTTTTTAAACGGTTCATAAAGACCCGTATGTCGGTAGGTTATGATTTTTTTTAACCCGTCGGACGCCAACAGTGCCTATAAGCACTTTGCGTCGTTTGACAGATCCGTGCTTAACCGTTTTGGCTGGCCCCATATATATTATATGTATAAATATATAATATTCATGACCAACAAGAGTTATTACTAGGTAACAAGAGGGAATTCAAGAAAAAACTATATTGGTAGTATATTTTTACAAAATCAACCAAAAAGTTGGGGCGCAATTTTTTTCGCGCGAAGGCTGGCTTTCGAGCGGTTAAAGCTTTATAAATACCGATTTGTCGGTAGGTTGTTAGTTTTTTTAATATGGTAGATTTGGCTAAACTGCATAGATTGCAGGTTCTCAAATGAGTGATTGGTCACTCGGTTTGTATTTTTTGAAATGAGTGTCCGCGCGCGGCGGCGCGGCGCGGGCGCCAGCGAGAACGCGGGCGTAAAGCGGTAGCCGACAAGGTGTCAAGTAGTCTTCCAGAGGCGGGATCAAAAGGCCGCTCCGCCGCGACACGGCACGACACGGCACGTCAGCGGGGGGCGTCCCTACCGAACCGACGGACCGACCGCGGGGGGGACGTGACGTCACGTCTCGACCGTGCTGCCGCCACGTAGCCGCCGCAGACATCAGTTGCCTTCCGACCGTCCGACGCTGTGGACGCATCGCTCGTCGCACCGTCCGATTGACGTAACTTCGTACGCGCCGACAAATCGGATCGCAGTGAACGTATAAATAATGTGACTTGATTTTTTTGTGTGAAAGCTCGTTTTTTGTGTTTCGTGATTTTTAAAACTGCGAAAATTCCGCCGGAAAAGGATAACAGCAATTGGAGCAACATGCTCACTTCAAGTAGTCAATACTTGAGACCGGAGTATTTAACTCCACTACCAACAACGGTAAGAACGAAAAAATAATCTTATAGCATATTTATCTAATAAAATACCTTTTAAGGTACATGGATTTTACTGCCGTTGCAAACATTGTTTCGATTTCGAAGTTTCCATCAATTATACACTTCTAATATAATCAATTTTATCGTCTCTAATTCTTATAAATCTAATTTTAACTCGGTTTTGCATTCTTTCATAGTTTTATTCTATTTTTAACGGGTTATAAATTAATAGATCATAAAAACAAAGAATTTCATAATAATTACAAGAACGCGTTGTTCATTAAAATTCATTTTGATATTAACGAGCCATAACGGAATCGTGTATCGTGTAATGTTCGTTAAGTAATTTTACGATCTAAACTGGCAGTTAGGTATAGTGCAAACATCGTGCTGCAATAAGTTTATTTTAATTAATCGCATTGTTTTACTGCCGACAGTCCCGCAAAATATCGTTTGCGGTATGCCATGGCCACCTAGCGGTCAGTAGCGCAACTATACCCCTCTTGGGTCACTTTAATTGACAACATTATTATTGCAACACCATTATTAAACTAATTTCCCTAAGCGTATTTAAATATACAGAATTACCCAACTTTAATTGACATTTAATTTTATGTCTTGTAGTTTGAAATGACGCATTTAGCTTTCTACTGTAATTAACTGTAATGATCCCTTGTTAATAGTCTGTCTAATGACATACCTATTGTGGGTTCTGTTAAGAAAGTGAACGAAGGAAACCCCTGTTCTGTTGCGATGTGCTGTGGCCAACAAACACGTCGGATGTTGCGACAAGAAACAATTCCCGTGTCACAAGTGGGATTCAAGTGTCACGCACCGGCCGCGACGAGCAATTCCGAAATCCGTCAGCCGGTCTTTTTCCTGCCTTTTGTGTCGTCATGTCGCGGGTGTCACGACCGCAAAGTGAATCCTCCGGACGGTAAATGCAAGGGGGAATTTCGTGCAACACCAGTTATTTTTTCTTAAAACTTAGTTGCACGGAATATACCCTTAATAATAAAAGCATCTTATTTGGAATTCACAAAAAGAAGTGTTTTCCGGGATTACATGTTACAGGTTCGGTTCTGTATGAAAAGGGTACATAATGTCCTGTTGGATTTTTAAAAGTATTTATCAATTAAACAAAGTTTCTAGTCTAAGCATAATAAAATTTGTCTAGTGCGTACCTATATAGCAAAGTGTTAATTATGTTAATGTTAGTTATGTTAATTATATTTTAAATATAAGATTATTCCTGCGGAAAGACAACTTTAAGTATTTAGAAAACAATATTAAAGCGGTAAATACATTTTTAAAAGGACGTATTTTACTAAAAATAGTTGATTCACCCTTTTTACAAATCACCGATAATATGAGTTATTTTGAACGCTAAAGTTGAAGCATGTTATATTGTTGGCATTTTTAAAATAATTTCTCTAGTTGTCTTCGCTCAAATACATAAACAGCGGTTGC
Source organism: Micropterix aruncella (assembly GCA_944548615.1). Taxonomy (NCBI): domain Eukaryota; kingdom Metazoa; phylum Arthropoda; class Insecta; order Lepidoptera; family Micropterigidae; genus Micropterix; species Micropterix aruncella. Next base: position 19,673,495 of record OX155955.1, on the reverse strand, counting down.
ATAATTTTAATTAACTTCAACTGTCGTAACTAGATAATATAATTAGTTATTGATATTACCTTACTTATTGAATGAATTTGATAAACATAGAAAAACATATCGCATACGTGTCGTTGCATACTATTGTTAAACTGCATTTCAGCTATTTTTTGTAATGTACAATTTGTCGCATTACTTGAATTATAGCAATAAAGCCAACTTTGTTACTCTTTGATCCGTATTATTTTAAAGTGTTACTCACTTACTTATTTCTCTTATGTATTTTTTCAAAATACATATAGTTAGGTACATGACTAAATAAATAACTGTTGTAGATAGTCCATTAGGTTGCAAATAAGAATACCGTTGCTCCTACATGTGCCTATATTCGGTGCGGATTTGCACATTTATTACTATAATTATGAATTTATCTACAATTCGCTAGCAATCACTTATCCGTCCACTGCATCCAAAAACGTTAATACCTTTCTACTCAACTTCTTATCCTACAATCGTATTTAGTTCAATTAAATGTACATAATTGGGCCAAGCAACGAATCTTTGAGGAATACTGGGTACGAAAGTTCTTCAACTTCATGAATATCGAACCAATCCAAAGTCATAAATTCTCGTTAAAAATTAAATTAATTTTTATCATATATTCGTGTAGACATGATCTAGGTACTACATAATTTCTTAAATAAAAATCGGTTATTTGCTGAAGTAACAATAAATCAATTAAACAGTACATTCCTTTACTGTTACTCTTACTCATTGTTTTTCATAATTTTCTTTTGTCAAAAAGACGGGCTTCGTGCATTCCACAATTTCTTACATTTAATAGTTAGTCCGGTTTCTTTCATTATTATTTATGCTCGAGTTTACATCGTTTACATAAATAGATTATTTATTCCTGCATTTAGACTCCTGGCTTCCGGTTCTGCCGTTAAACGTTGTAGATATACCGCTTCGTAAGGTATTCGTTTGTCGCTTACAGTTTGTAAAATCAGTAAATCGAGGTTGCATGCATCCTCTACTGCTTTCGTGGAACTTGCCGGTGTGCTTATGGCGCGTTGCCTCGCTCGTTTCCCCGGGAGATTCGTGGATAATGAAACGTCGGCTCCGCGTGATTGGAGTCCCTCGCTCATCCCTCTCAATCCTGGCATACACGTCTGTTTTTAATCCACGTCGCGGAGCGGATGACACGAAATCTACCACGTTGCTCTTAATAGACTTACGACATTCAGTTTGATCCTTATAATAATACTTTATTTATAGAAATAGAAGTCTTACGTGTGATTCGCCATTATACGCTTGGCCACAAATAAAATATTATATTATTATAATTATTTAATTCAGTGGTTATAAGAAATTTAGTATTCTTAAAATACTCGGTATTAACCGTCGAAAATTTAGACAACCAAGAAGAAATTCATGAAGCGGAAAATGATACGAAGGACAGTAGGACTTTTTATGCAAAAGAAAATGATCAAACATGAAAGAAGGATTATTTTCCAAAATTTAAATAATTCTCTTATTCTTATGGTGCTTAAATGGAACACACGTCCATGAGCTCTATTTAGATGTGCACGATAGAACTCAAAGTATTTTTTGTAATAAACTTTGATGATGGTAAAATTTGGGAAATCACACACACATTAAAATAATTAGGTACATACATACATGGGCAAAATAATTACATACATACTTACATATTGCAAGAAAAAGATGCATTTCTTTTTGAAGTATTGACAAACTAAGTCCAGAATCAACGGTAATTTCAACCGCTGATTCTGGACAATGTAGCGACGGTAATTTCTGCGCGATTTTGGAAAGTCTACACGCATTAACTCCAGCTTAACGTCTCTAGCACAGTAAACCGTGGTTTTTTAAGTAGGTACTTAAAGGGTGCCTGATTGAACCCGCAGAGTTTGAAGCTCTTCTTGTTTTAATTATTTCCCTAATGCAAAACATTCAGGTATTGACTAAACAAAACTGATGTTTTCATAGTACAATAATATTATATTTTTGGGTTTTTCAAGAAACAAACAGTATTTGTTCTCAGACCTATTCGCAGTTCGCAAATTACCATTTTTTTTATTTTTTTACCTTTTTAGCGTTTTATTTTTAAATGTCTAATTAACTGTAATATATTTTCTTCAGTTTAACGAAAATTAAGTATATCTTGATATTTTAAGGACTCGCTCAATTTGTTATTAAGGGGACCATATCTGAAATTTGTGTATGGATGGAACATTAATATATCCGCCTGTCGTCATTACTTAAAAACCCGCCTGTCCTTGTATCTGCATAAAATATATCGTGGCAACCTCTCCATTTAAATGCATTTCAGAATATGTAAGTGTATGTAACATATTACACTCATCAAAAACCTCTTATAAGAATTCATTAAAAAAAAAAGTAGAGTTTATCTAGATTATCACAAAACATTTACACATATTATATTTCATTTAATTTAGCTCATGGACATAATTTTATATCAAATATTTTCGTTATAATACCTATATGTCATACCTAAAATTAAATATAAATATATTTATATATATATACATAATCTATTTTGTATTTTCCTTTCACTTCACTTCCCATCCTGGTTCCCCCCATTCTCAAGCGGAAGCAATATAAAATTATATTTCGTTCATTTTGTATATACATATTATATATTCGGAATCACATTAATGGATTTTTGTCACCTTTAAATACGTTTTTATTGCATTGTATGTAGTTCTGTTTGGTTCCAGAATAAAACAAAATTAAAATAAAATTAAGTACTTACGTCTACCTACATACTTAACAAGTTATTTAAAAAGCAATTAATTTCGGCAACATGAAATTCTTTTAACGATCATTTTTTATGCACTATTTACATATAGAAAGTGTAACCAAGTCAATAATTATCTCGCTGAACGTTTTCACTGCCTTGACATGTTCCATTATCGAAATGTTTGGCGTGTTTCGTTTATTCCGATGTAGGATTTATAATCTATCTTTTACGGGTGCTAAAAATTGAGCTAAACTTTGGGGACGATTTTACCTTTCAGGAGGTTGATAAATATTATGCTAGTGAATTTTTTAACTTTCTGAACATAATAAAGTACGAATCCTAGAGCTCGTTTCTATACCTGCAGTTGGTCTGTTGTATTTGGGAGAAAACATTTAGGTAGTTAATGTTCAGATCCTTAGGGGCTCTCTAGACGATCAAGCATGCTTGTCAAGCATCGCGTCGCGGGCTGGGAAGGGATTGTAAACCGCAGAAAATATGCAAATATACTTTATACCAGGGAGTCACGTTAATTAGACGTAATTGATTGATGAATGGCGTAACTCCCTGGTATAAAACTACAAAATTAGGCATTATTGGTAAATATAAAAAAAAATATTTACATATTTCCTGCGGTTTACGAACCCCTCTTAGCCCGCGACGCGATGCTTGACAAGCATGCTTGATCGTCTAGAGAGCCCCTTATACTGTCGCTTTATGATTATTTCTTTATATGCAGAAATGGTATTTGTTTATAAGGTAGAACACTTTGAAACACCTGCTCACGTTTTCTGCGAGTACTGCCTGACTATCTGTGAGTACTGCCTGACTATCTCTATATTCTTCTTTTTGCGGAGAGACGAAACGCAAACAAAGATTTTGGATCAGTGATATTTCATGATAATCGGTATAAAATACAATTTTTATATGTGTCTTAATTTTGGAAATAGGAAATATTGGAATAGCTAGTTTTAGTCCATGTCATTTAGATAAATCGTACGGCATATATACTAAGTACCTATAGTTAACTCTGCATTGTTATGCTACAATACCTATCTTTTGACGCAGCAGATAATAAAGCAATTAGAAAGATATTTACTTTGTTTTTTTTTATTTAATTATTTTTACTATAACATTTTTTTAGCCGATTGATGCCACGCTGAACATTCTCTATAATAGATAATCATTCTTGCTCACTTATTGCATGGAAATACTGTTTATTTTCCTCGTATCAGTTTTGTTAATGTGGATAACACTTTTATACCTTATTGGTTTAAGGCAATAAGTATTTGTTTCTGCCACTAAAAAGTATATTTATTAATAAAAATAATGTAATTTTCAACTCAAAACGTCCAAAATTCCGATATCAAGCTCACACGATATTAAGCCTTCCATATATCTATAGATAATTATGCATATTAGATAATAATCTTGCCTAGAAAGACATATTTTCTTCGATAATATGACAAAGTTTTTAAATAACTAAATAATCTTCACTGGTTCTAGGTTTTTATTTCCTCACTGGGTTTAAATTTATATGATTTCAGTGTTTTTTCAGAAGGTTTTTTCCAACCCTATAGGCAGTGAAGAATGTAATCCTGTTTTACGGTGCATTCTCCTCGCCAGCAATTTTCTTTTCATTTAATTTTATGCTTGATTTCTACTTTAGTTATCTTTCTATTATGCACACAATCTTTTACTGTTTATGCAATCTATGAAATCAGCTTTATTTCACTATTACCTGCTAAAAAAGGCTCAAATGCACCTTTGAAAAATATTTCATGTGTGTCGTTGTATATTCTAATTTTACTTTACATATACATAATACAATATTCTCTCTAATATTTGGATTCCACGGTCTACCATTTTCCTGAAAAATGCAAAGTGTGAAAATACTTTTTAATACTAATTTTCGTATTACTACATATATTTCCAAGGCGGTGAAAATCGTTAACTTTCGAAATGTACAACCACCTAATTTAATTAATATTGCAATAAAAATAATAAACTTAAATACGCAGGTAGTGCACAAAATAGATCTTTTAAATATCTGGACGACACACAGGTGCATATCTTATCTTAAATTTGAGAGATAATCAGTTCTGGAATAATAACTTTTCAACTACATACATTGTTAAAACAGTCAGAAAATTGGAAAGCAGCTGCTCGTGTATTAAAATGATGATCCGATGATAGTATATTCCTTAATTTAACTGTATGCATAAAGTAGCTTTAATGTGAGGAATGGGCGTTCATTTGAATGTATAATGATTTTAAGTAAAGAGGCAATACATCATGTTACGACAGAATTAAAAACCTATTAAGTATCAAGAAACAAATACCTGAATATCTAGATGATAAGAATAAATATGTTACAAAAATGTAGAAGCCTTAGCCATGCGTTTTACTCTTTATTGGATAAACTAAGTAAATGATAACACAGTAATGTGTAAGTTATAACATAACTTCATTATTTTTTTACGTTGAAACTGACAGGAAAAGATAATATCGGTGTAAATTATGTTTTTTTATTAAAAAAAATGATTTCTCATCGCGCACTTATTATTTATATACGTGATAAGTAAGATAAGTGGTCCATTAGGTTACCTACGTGACTTATACTGAAGCTACAATGTCGACATGTCATTAATTTAATAACTTGTATGTACTAGTTTGAGCGGTGTTTATATTTTTAGTTGTTTTGTTTTGTCATTGCAAATGCGATTAAAATAACGGGTATTAATGTGTTCAATAAGAATAATTTACATTCGTTAAACTACAATGTATTATACCTTGATTGACAAATTGTATTCCGTTGAGAAAAAAATGAAAGCTTAATAGGGGAAAATGGGAACTCTTGAAAACGGTATCGTCGAAATCGTAATGATTTCGACATCTCAGCATGCACCGCATTGTCCGTAAATATCTCACATTTAGCGTTATTATCTAACGTGCCATGATAGAATAGTCTAAACATCTTTTAAAATAAATATATATTTTTAGAAGCCCATGCTGATCCTGGATTTGTTTACAGAAAATCTGCAAAAGACTAATATATCTTGCTTCATTAAATAATCTACATATAATACAATCTTATATAATCTACATATAATACAACATATAATACAACCTTATTTATTTAGTATGTTACACAAAGTATGCCTTACAGTCAGTTTTTACAGCTTTCAAGAAGTCAAAAAAAGAATATTAATAAATATTTCTAAAACCCTACTTCTTTTTACTGTGTTCTACGGCCATTATTAGTAACAGTTGGTTAAAAATTATTCAATCCTATTACTTTGTATAAATAAAAGTAATATTTTTTAACACAGTGATTGTACCTAGTATGGATCTGTGCAGGAGTAAATAATAATGTCTATTAGTTGTATATAATAAATAATGAAGTGATTTTAATAATTCAGCATCAAATTTAAGGTGGCAGTTTTATTCTTTTCAGTTTGATTATTTTGTTGTTGTAAAAAGTGATCGTTTGAATATTCTATTTTTGCGAAAGCATAGATATTCGAAACGCGAAACTGAAAATCTTGTTCTAAAACTTTTAACATAATTCGATTACTTTTATTATTGTGGGTTGCATAAGCACTCGCATTTACATACATATGTATGAAGACCCAGGGCGCCGCGTCTGTCACTTTAGATGCTCTCTCTCATTATTCTCGCTGCCTAATATCCCTGCTCGCGACATCGTCTGCTCATGAACTTTGCAATTCTCCCCCGTCGTTCAAACAATGCTGACATATTCTAATGTTATGTTTCTCTTTGTTGCAGCTGGACGCGAAGAAGAGCCCTCTAGCTCTGTTAGCGCAGACCTGTAGCGCCATCGGATCGGACTCGCCGAACCCGAAGCTTATATCAGCGGCAGAAAAGGCAAGCAGCAAATCCAGCCACAAATACCACTCGGACAGTAGCAGCAGGGAGAAATCCTCCCCAGTCATGAACAGCACCAGTTCCGAATCGAAAGCCAGCTTCAAACCCTACGAATCCTGCCTGACGTCCAGAGACAAAACGAAATCGCCCGAAGGCCGAACATCCGCAGGGCCGAGAGTGAAAACGCCGGTATCTTCGAAGAGTAGCAATTCGACGCCCGTCCAACCGCGCTGCAGCAGCAATCTAAGTTCGTCGTCACAGCGAAACTCGCCTCCGACCCAAAGGAAATCGCCATCGGAAAAGTCGAGCGGGAGGATTAGTCCATCGCAGAACTCTCCGACCAACAACAAATCCAACGGCGAGAGCTCGAGCTCGAGCAGCTCAATGCACAGCCCGAATAGCATAAAAACTGGACTCGCTTCCCTATCCAGCGATCACATGAAAGACTTAGGAGCGTATAAAAATGGACATATTCCGGTTTCATCGGCGTTTTTAGGCGGTTTTCCATCTCATGGATTTCCGTTACCAATGGACTTAATGACTAGTAGCTTAATGGCGGCTCAGCACCACGCTTTGAAAAACGGACTAAATCCATACTTAAATTACGCCCGTATGAAGTCATCCGGCGGAGGCGATAGCATGGTGCCTGTCTGCAGAGACCCTTATTGCACCGGTTGTTCTTTGAGCTCGCATTTGATGAATGGAATGAAGCCGTCATCCGGTTCTTGTCCGGCGGGTTGTTCACAGTGCGATCACGCGAAAACCCCAGCATTTGCATTACCGCCAGGGCATCCGGCGGCTACGGCATACGCACACGCTCAACTCGCAGCCCTAGCGGCGGCTTCCCAACTGCCGTACGTATGCAACTGGATGGCCGGAGACACCGCGTACTGCGGAAAAAGGTTTTCGAGTTCGGAAGAGCTGCTTCAGCATTTGAGGAGCCACACTTCGAATCTCGGCGACTCGACCCCGAGCCTCTCCATGCTCGGATCGTCCGGACTGCCGTCGACGCATCCGCTTCTCCAGCGCTCGTACCCGACCCCGCCGCTCAGTCCGCTGACGCCCAGGTTCCACCCTTACAGCAAACCGTCTCACATGCTGACCTCCCCGCCCCTCCCGTTCCCCCTGCCGCCGCACCCGTCGCTCGCAGCATACTTCTCCCCGTACCAACTCTTCGGGCCGAGGAGCCTGCATCCGTGAGGACCGTCGGCGCTCCACCCATACAAAAAAGGGGGCGCCGAGCACTGATCAGCGAAACGCAAGCCAAATATAAACCCGTCTAGTCTAGCGAAACGTCGGTCCGCGGCTTGATTTTCAACCATATCCAAACCAAAAAAAGTGACTCTATTTTGGCCATCCACGTTTTGATCGTTCTTGTAAATAGTCTTGTAAAATATCGTAGATAAGTGTCTCACGCGGGCGGTTATATCAATATGATTAGTGCCAATGCATATTTTATATAAAATAGGTTTCTCTCGTGTTTACGTTCAGATTAAGTGTCCGGTACCATTTGCAATATTAGCTTATCGTTACTATCCACGCACACTGCACCGGTTTTCGAGTACACTTAATTCTCTACTTTAGATACCTTGTTTCGTATTTATATCCGTTAAGGACTTTGCACATTGTTCAGCATTATTTATAATTATTTTTGTTTATTTGAAAAATGGTAAAATTGAAAATATATGATTATGAAATTACTACTCGTTTTCGTTTTATTTGTGAGAAGTGCTGAAGTTATTCCCGTTTTAGACTAGGACTCCGATGAATCATGGGAATATTGTTACGAGTAGGAAATCAAGAGCAAGAGCGTTATGAAAACCGGCCGCCTGTAAAATAACTATCCTTAGATATTAAGGTGGGCCGTTACCGTAAGGGGTAGAAAGGTTGATGAAAAGAAGTAGTATTAATTTTATGTGCGTATAGACACTCAAACGTTTTCAAAAAAATAATCAAAGCAATTCCAAAAGTAAATTAGATAAAAATATACACCAAAGAAGCATATAGTATGCTGAAAACAGAAATAAAATCTTAGATTTTTCTCACCAAAATATGTCACCAAAAACAACTTTCTTTATTTAGTAGTTTGTCGATTTATAAAAAAAATAAAAATCAACAACAAAATACAGAGTAACAATTTAAATGTAGATAACACAGATCGACTATGAGCATAAAGTAATTCGCTGTTAAAAGTTACTGTAGTCCACATTGTTTTCAATAAAATTATATAGTTTATTTCTGTCGAAAAAGTTACTTAATTTTTCAAAATATGCTTCACAATAGAATTTTGGTATATACAAAAAAGCTTCAAATAGGCATTCGATGGCACATTAAAATTAAATATTTATAGGTACAGAATAAAAAAATCTGTGTTTTTTCTTATATTTTGTGTATCTAATACAAATCGTTAAAAAATGTAAGCGCGTATACCCGATGAAACCGTATTTATTACCGAGAAATGGTGCAGTCGCCATAATATACATACAGTTGGATTTCATTATCAGTATAACGGGTTACAACGTCAAGTAGATTTAGGCCTTTAACCACAGAATCAAGCCATCGCAGTTTAGGTTGTCGACTTTACAATGCCTTTTAGGTTTTCCACTAAGAATGCGTTTCAGCGGCTGTTCATTTGCCATTCTTAATCCACTGCCCTAACATACATATTATATAATATTTTTAAATAAAACCAGAAGTTGCGGGTTATTTCAATTAAAGTATTAATCATGTTTAAATTCTAAAATTTCATCATGGCAGTAAAAACTGTTTCCAAGTAGCAACACTTTGTCTGAAGTGTTCAATCCGGCAATGATTCCGAAGTTTGTAACATGTTTATCAAATTACTATTAATATTCGGTCCAATGATGTGTACCGATTTTTCTAACATATTCAGCGAGTGATTCACCGATCGTAAGGCCTGCCTAGCTAGGTAGCAAATGAAGAAATTGTGACACCCCAGCCAGGACTGCTCCTAGGACAGTAAACGAATTGCACCAGGGGATATATTTTTAAGATTGAGGAGCACAGGCCTTCAACAAAGGGAGGGAAATATAAATCAATCGAGAGTCTGGTAGCAGTAAACAGTATGTATTGTTGTCTTTATGTCTACATTCCTCGCCTCTTTAGTCCATATTTAGTTTATTCTGCAATTGATTTTTCTGTCTTTTCTTGGTTTGGTGTTTCCTTATATCGTTGATCCATTTGTCTATTCATAGTATCCGATTTGACAATTTAATATACCTACTTCCTGCTCTGCTTTCCACATTTTGCCTCTATCTTGTGCCAATTATTTCCATTCCTCTGTCGTCTTGTTAAAGTATACCATATCACGATTCAGGGAATCAGGATAGGAATAATAATAATAACCCTCTTAATTTTCGTATAAAAGGGTGAGTATTGCTTTGCGGCAATGTCATATTACAAGTTATGCGTTGGCTACACAAAATAAATATATATGGCTATAAAATGGCTACACTAATACAATAAAATAAAAACAAAAATTAAAATAAAAACAAAATAAAAATAAAATAAACAGTCGTAGTAGGTAACAGTATATCGGCCATCCTGCTTTCTTTTCGCCTGTTGAATATCTCCTTGTAACTATAAGTATATGCTGTGACTTTCTGCGGACGATGTAGCCATAGTAATTCATCCTGTCAGAAAAAAAACACAACTTCAGCGAATTATTATTATTCAAGGTAGACGAATCTTCATACACAAGCCGACACAGTCCACTCACTCGTAAAATCATCACCGATTCTGTGCTTTCACGCGTCGGTAGTAAAATTTATGGTTTTTATGAGACACGTAGTCAGTCCACACATTGTAAATATTTCATCGCGCGACGCTAAAGATAAAAGATTGCGCTCCGACATCAAACAGGAAGCCGCGTAAAGCGAAAGAACCTAAAGCCGCACACACCTGCATACAAAGCAAACTCACTACCCAGAATGCCGTAGAACAGTGCTTCCCTACGTTTTTAGTCGTGACCGCCGTTAAAATTTGTCGTTGGTACCGAACGTGTTCGCATTCTATCACCTCTTATTTTTAAGATGCCAAATACAATCATGGGAGAGTACTTATTTATTTATTTCATTTATTTATTTAAAATAAAGCACGAGATATACATTACTGCATCATTACAAATTATTCGTTCTTGGACCAGTAGCAAAAAAGAAAGCACACTACAGCATCTTGATCACTACGTCAACGCCGCCTAACTGGGCATAGGCCTGTACTAAACCAGACGTACCCGAAAATTGTTTTACCTGTGCACACGTTTGGTTATATACAAGAAAATCAAGAAATCAAGTTAGGACTTACAAGCATTTAAGAAATCGTGAAATATCATTTAGAAAGATAATATTAAGATGTAATTAAAATTAAAGAACTAGTTTAAAATAGTCAAAAGTATTTCAAAAGAATAAATCTGGATTATATTTCCAAAATTATCGTGATGAGGTGTTAGTAAAAATATTAAAATTTAGTGAAAATTAAAATTAAAACAATCAATAGTCAAATAATTTAACTTTAAATTTAGTCACAACTATAAAATAAAATATAATAAAATACAAAATAAGTTTTCATATACCAAATATACATTAAAAAATGTCATAGAGTAAATAAACATAAATAGAAATTATAATAATAAAGTGATAACTTTAAACCAATACTTCAAATATTAATTTCGGATTTATCTACCGATAAAAATAACATGAAGGTTAGAGTATATTTTCGTGGTGTTATCTTTACAGAAAAATAATAGCCTAAAAAATGTTTCTATAGGTAATACCACAAAATCACAAATTTCATTTATCATCACCTATATATACTTCATGTTTACATTAAAAAATACCTACATAAATAAGAGATTTGGATACTGGACAAGAAAGTGAAATCACGCGAAGTGTCAAGGTTAAAAAATATTTAGAGTAGGGGATATCAATTAAAAGTTTGGGAAGGAGTGTAATAAAATATGTCTTTTTTAAGGTGTCCTCTCCGCTTCGAAGATCGGCGTACATTTTTGCAACCTATTTGAATCTGCAATGTCAGGAACTCTTTCCATGCTGTTAATTAAACATGCATGCCAGGACATGCGGTTTCATTCTTGTTGCCTTTAATTAAGTCATTTTCGTCGGAGTAGCAACCAACAGGCTGGGATTCAATGTAATCCAATGGTTAGTGTGCCCATCCTCTATTTTCCGATCTATATGTCTGGGGGTAGCTAAACGACTAAGTACACTATAAAAATATTTCTCCAATATGTATATTTGGTGATTAAATATTTTTTTTGAAGGCACGTTTTTCAATAATTGCCCCCTACTGACAAAAACTCTGCAGGAACCCATACACATTAGAATTACTTTGTCGATAGTCTTTTGCCAGCTGCTGCAGGGTATTTACACCTTCCAAAACAAGCTTCTACTCAAAAACATAAATACGAGTAGTTGTCCACTTTTCAGAGATTTGAGATACGTTTGAGTGTCTGATATGATAATGATGAACGAATGATGAAAAGAGTTATAGAAGAATCAGCTCCCAAATTTTCTGTTTCAAAAGCAGGTATTCTTTTTGTAAATTACGAATCTCTCAGATTCTATTCCAGTGTTTACAAAACTTTATAATTTTTCGGATCAGCTGCCCAACAATGAACCACCCTTTTTAAAACCGTGATTGTGGCTTTCTTTGTAGATACATCATTATGAAATTCCCTTAGTTTAAAAACACAACTAATAAGCTATCAATGCAATTTGAACATTATGTTTAATTTGATATATTGTATACGTTACAACCATTTACACTATTTTACTGTTCACTGTGGGACAAGGGTGTCACACAATGAACCACAGCTTTGTATACAGTAGGGCGGTGTCGACTACAACGGGAGAACCCGTCCCCCCAGGCTGGTATAACGATATGCAATCATTCTTTCAGCCGTGGGATGAGCATAGAAGACTTGGGGACAAAACAATGTACTGTCTAGTTCACCTGCAACCCGTTAGAGACAGACGCCTTGCGGCGAGGCACCGGGAAAGGTACGCAGCGGGCAGCCTCACCCTTGAACTACCAATTTTGGCAGGATATATCCGTCTGGAATTACCCTTCAGGATATCTCCGTCCTCCCGACTGGTTACGCGTCCGAAGTCGCTTACGCGACCTCTACCTGTTCGCGGACCTGGGCGTTCTTTGCCCGTAGTGCCCCCACGGAATCGAGTGGCCCAAGGTCATTTCAAGAGTGGCATGACAACAGGTCAACATCCACCCCCGCTGCTAAGGAAACAGTATATTTCCATTGTCTCCAGACTCATTCAGAAATTAGTCAGAAAGCACTACCGATTGGCTTCGCCGAACGGCGCGTAAACCGTCTAGTGGCGCCGGGATGCAATCCCGCCGGGAGAAACCGGTAAAACCAGCTTTGAGGCCTGAGACACGGGAGTCTTACCCGGGGTAGCCTTCCACTCGAGGAGGCTTCTGAATAGGAGCTGAATCGTGAGTTTAGCCGATCCGAGTACGAAGTGGATCTTGTGGCCCAAGCTTCACGAAACCGTTTGCCACCTTAGTATACAGTGAACTATATATTAAATAATACATATTAAATAGGCTAGGAATATTTATATTAGGAGAATTTGTTTTTTCGCCAGTTAGTTTCTCCCTTTTCTACAATGTTGATTTTTTAAGGTATCAACGTCATTTTCTACTCTCCTTGTAACCGTAGTCATAAATATACATATAACTAAATGAAAGCGCTTTTTATTACATGTTTTTAAGTAGCTCTTCGTGCATCTGGTTCACGTCATAAATGGGTATTAATTTTAAATTTCACCTCCCCTTCACTTTTCTTTTCACATATCATCTTAAAGTTGTACATGGTAAGCTTTGTGTGTCTTTGCTATCTTACTGATACTTATTCCTTCGGTCACCAGGTCTAAAGCGCCTTTCATCTATTTGCAGTGTGATTATCTTTTGGTTTGTCGTCTTCTAAGTAAAGGTCATCCCGTAAAATAACATAATAATAATAATAAACTAAAATATGTGGTTAATTGTGTATGAACCGGTTAATTGTGAGGCGTTAAGAAATGGTTAATCTTGTTCACATATATTATTTGATATAAAAACGTGTATAAATTTAAAATTCACTCGCCTGCCATTCAATATGGATGGTCTGTAAGTTAAATATTAATTCATTATTTATCACATTATAACAATCATTTCAAAATTATAATAAAAATACAGAAATTAGAAAGTCTAATACACCCGTGTCGTATTTTACTTTCGAATGCCAAATATGAAAAAATATCAACACGTGACCACATCTGAATGCAAAACGTCAGCACAGTATACCCCAGACAGAGCTTCTCTTGGAACAAAATTGAAATCAAAGCGAATACGTCACGAGTCGTAAGGGCTTGGATATGGTCGCCAGATGTTCGCTACTCGGCCTACGCAGATATCCTAAAGCTCGCTAGCCTTTACCTGCTCGTAATGTTAATCAGAATCAGAATTCATTTATTTTCCTGTTTCTTGTTTTACATTTTTAGTCCGCTGCGTTTGTGCACGCCCTCGGATGTGTCAGCTAACTTATTACTACGAACGTCACCAGTAGATGCGCGAAGGCATTCTGAGTGGTGCCTCCAGGAGAGACGATGTTAGTCCCGCAGGTTTATTCGCGTGTTAGTTTGATTTTACAATGTCCTTACGATCTAACTTATATGTAAAACTTACGAGCTATGTTAGCTACGATCTATGTTATATGTACAACTTTAGAACTATGTTAGCGAAGTAGAACTAATGTGGGTAATTGTCCAAATTATGTTCAATCGTTCTCTTATTTTAGTTTCATTTTTATTATATTTTGTGACACTTTTATTTCAGTGCACTTTTGGCCACTTGGGTCTCTAGATGAGTCGCCGACGGAGACGTAATGTTAACCGTTCGCGTTCGTCGGGACGTACCCCTCTGCGCACATTCCTTACACCCTCTTCCCGTATTACCCTGTAGCTCGAGAGTAAATCTACTGGTTGGAATACTGTGACATCGGCGACTGAATGAGGATTGGATGGAATGTCGAAGCCAGCGGTCGATGAGACGTATCGTTGTGTTTGTAATTTACCAATTCGTTGGTTAATTAGGGCACAGTATATCAGTGGTATACTGTGGTTAGGGTTCATTGTGTCTGCTTGTCATTGTTGGACAACTGACCCTTTAAAAGTAAAGTAAAAGGTATTTATTTCCAATACAACTATACAATTGTGTAGGAATGACAGTAATTAATCTTAAACTAGTTACTCAATTTAGACAAGAGATGATATACAATATATAGCTTTAAACTTACCAATTTACAAAAACATAGACTATATGATAACAGTTTACAACAAAACAATTAACGGTAAATAATATGTATTAGATTAAATGGGTAGATACGATGCTATGTATTTTCAAAATATTTTAAGAAGTCGTTATGGGCATACATGTTGATTTTAAGCAGATAGACTCGGATGGATCTCTTGAAAATATCGATGTTTTTAATTGCTTTTAATCTTTCGGGCAATTTATTGAAAAGTTTGAGGCCTAAGTATCGACTAGTCGCCTGGAACTTGGCAGTACGTGCTACGAACGGTTGGAGATACAGGGTTTTATTCCTGGTGTCATGCCGATGTACTTCCTCGTGGGATATGGCCGAGCTCTTATTGCAATAGAATTCGCAAAGAGCTTCTTGAGCAAAAATCGCATATACGGTCAATATCCCTAGTTTTTGGAAGTGTTCACGACATGACTGCCGTGGACCAATACCTACTATCGCACGTATGGCTCTTTTCTGGAGAGTGAATACACTGTTGATGTGTGCTGCATTACCCCATAAAAGAATACCATAGCGCAGGTGTGACTCAACTAGCGCGTAATAGGCCGATATTACTTCAGTTCTCTCCAAACAATTTCTGATGCGTAATAGAGCATAGCAGGCTGACGGAAGTTTTGACTTAACATGCTCTATATGTATTTAGTAAGGGGTTGCACAATTAAACACCCAAGGTATCATAATTTATGGCAATACTAATAAACGTCAGTAGATACCTGAGAGTCAATTTTGTTTAGGCAGCAGCCGTCAGTGATTCTTATTTATATTCCTTAATATCGGGTTAATCGTAAGTCCCCCGTAAATTGACATTACAGCCGATTTATTCCCATCGAACCGGCATAATAATTATCTCGCTTGAAAGAGGGAATGACACATCGATGCATAGTCGGTAATATTTAACGATTAAGCTACCAAGTTGGACGCGGCGGAGGCTTCTAACGACCTGTATCCGTTCATAAATTTTGTTATTAACAGCGTTGAAAAGAATAATATAATCCCGTTTAGTTTGTTGAGGTGTGAGAGTGTATTTTCTACTTCAGGATTGTATGAGTTATATGAGACAGGAATCAGTAGATGGGCTACACACGATTAGGAGAGTTGGTCCTCGATTGTCGTTAGCTATTACATGTTGCCAGCTATGACACAGTGTTAGGAGCATAGTCCCTTGCACTTGTTGTTAACAATTAGATGGAGCCGTACTGTAGATCCATACATATCAATCTGTACACAAGATTTACGTCTTAGTAGTCCAATGAGCCATATAATCGTAGAGTCGAGATCGAGAGGTCGAGTAAGAAACGTTGTAGTAGAACAATCCTGAAAAATAGTAAGAAGTTATATTGGAATGTATCCAGAGTGATAAATAGACTATGTGGATACATGCGACTAAATTCTGGAAGAAATTATGAGTAAAAGGGAGGCCGTAGATAAAATTAATAAAACTGGATTTTACTGCGTGAAGTTAATGACACCGGATATTTCAGCGTTGTTGCAAACACTGTTGTCGAGGGCAGACGTCAGCTGCCGTTCTGCGAGTAGGAGAAATAAATCGGCCCATAGTCACTCGGCTGACAGAACACATCAAGGCGGTTAAAACGTTCAGGAAGAAAATCGGCAAGCTGTTAACACATCTTGGATAGCGGAACGAACCATTAAGTGTAGTTTCCAAATAACTCTAAGTTTAATTCTAAATCTAAAAATAACTATTCTATGGAAAGTTTTACTATACCAACCAAGACACCATTGTCATAATAACATCGGTTGTTTTAATTCTTCATGTATTCTGTTATTTTTTTCTCTATATCTAATGCTTGCACTTAATTATTTAATGCTTATTTAAAACATGTAGTGTTTGTACTTACAATAAATTTTATGTTTACCATTATGTTTATTTTACATCTCAACGTATTGGTATTTACTGTAATGTTGATTTGTGTATGAAAGGAAAATAAAAAAAAAAATGATTTCTTAAAGACCATATGTGTTTTAATGTCGCACGCACGATGGTCAAATGCTGTGATATCATCATTTGTTTTACCTTCGTTTGAGCTCGTCGAAATTGATGGATCCGTCACCATTCAACAAATAAATAGAGATGGTGTCTTGGAAAGAATAGGTAAACTTCCTAGTCATGCATTGGGTCTCATTCATTGAAAAAAAAGGAGACTATAGAAGGATTTTAAAAAATACTGGAAATATAAACATAAAATATTAAATAATAATTTTATTGTGCTAAAAATAATATTACATCATGAAAAATAATATTACATCATAAAAATAATATTACTCTGGTTTAATAAAAAAATATGTACAAATGACGGTCTTATCACTATAGTGATATATTACAGTCAACTGTTTGATAACCTAATTTTTAATTGCCATCGTACACTGCACATAGAAGTAATAAAATAAAATTAAAATATACTAATAAAAATATATGCCAATAGTTAGTAGGGTTACAATATACCATTCTTTTATATTTTTTCGAAGGTTTAGCTAAAGAAGAGGATAAGGTGGGGGTGTTTTTTTAAAGAAACATAGTTATTTGGAATCTGCACTCAGTCACAATATAACCCTACTGTGACTCAGTGGTTCGTTCCGCTATCTAAGATGTGTTGACATGTCGCCGATTTTCTCGCTGAGCGCTTTAAACGCCTTGATGTATTCCCAGTCGAGTGGCTACGGGCCGTTTTCCTACTCGCAGTTACAGGCGAGCTCAGTCTGCCCTTGACAACGGTGTTTGCAACAACGCTGAAACGTCCGGTGCCACCAAGTTCACGCGGTAAAATCCGGTGTTATATTTTTTTTCTGCGGCCTCTCGTTTACTCCTAATTTCTTCCGTAATTTAGTAGCACGTATCTGCACGTATGCATGTATTTTCAGTTCAGCCATAAATACAATCTCACATAATATCTATATTTGTAGGATTTCCTGCGACACTCGATTCCGACCGTGTGTCCTCCGCCTTTAGCGAAGAGCCTTTTTAAAAATACGAAAGGCGTCGCTTAGTCGATGTTGACATCTTAAAACCCCTCCAAGATGAATGCCCGAGATAAGTTAATATTTCGGATAGGCCGTTGATATCCAATAGTCCCGCAGCGGGCGATCCATATAATTATCCTATTACAATTTCCATCGAGGGCATAAAAAAGAGAGGCGGACGGGCGCGATGGTAATGTGACACCGCGATCGCGGGCCGGTGCGATGGTTATTAGGCCACTTTCACACAGGCGCTAAGACCTTTCGTGTAGGTACTTCATTCAAACGTGCCTTCTTATTTGTATAATCTCTTCTCTCCACTTTCATCTCATGGCCTTCCATTATTATGCTCTCAGGAAAATCTAGTATCGGCTAAACCTCAGCATTCATCAAGTCAATTGCAGTGCAGGCGGCCCGAATATGGAACTGTATCTTGGCCACAGAGACAACTTGAAAACCTGATAGGGTTTAAAAAACTATTAGGAGACAATTTACTTAATGTATAAACACCCCTACCTCAACACACCCTGCCTTCCACCAGTCTCCTAGCTGGTCCTTATATTCCATTCTTCCCTTGGATATTGATAGATATATGTAATTAATTTCTGTCTTAGTTTTATTATTATATTTACTATGTAACTGTACTCATTTATCAAGTCCACTATTATACAAAAATTACAGTTCTTATGTATAAATTAGCCTACATAAATATTTAGTTACTATAACTCTGACGGTATGGACGAAGTGATTTTATTTTCTTGATGATTTTCTTGATTATTTAAATTTATGGTTTTAGTAAATACATCTTAAAAATGATTTTGATGTCCTAAAAGCAATAATGAAGTAACTGTATGTACGTGGTGATAAATTTAGATATTGTATAATAGACTGTAATTTAAATGTACCTAGATATTAAGTTTCTACAATCTGTTAAGCTTTGTTTTTGAAATAAATTGAAATTGAAATTGAAATGATCCTGACGGTATGGACGACATGTTGCCACTTACTGATATCTTACGACCTATCTTACGAGTATTAATATCAGCATGGCACATTATACTATTAGCTAATAAAATAGAAAAGAATAGAGGAGGACACTAAATTTAATGACAAGGTGGTGAACAAATATGGACGGTAACCTAGATAGACGCTTTAAGTTTTTATTCAAACATTACCCTAATGATAAAAAAAAACAATATTTTATATATATTTTCCTTCCCGACAGGGGGGTGCAAGTGCACTCCTTGTACCCTGCTATCGGCATCAATGAATATCAGCATCTTACGACTGTCATAAAGGCCACCATGTTGTATCATATTGTGTGTGTAATATTTTTTAAACAAACAAACAAACCTCCGGATCTGATGACGTATGCCGTCATGGTTTAAATAATGTGTGCCGTTCATCAGGTTTCGCACTCTTCTTTCAGAAAGACGTGACGTTCGGTCTGGGGTGAGGGGGAAATCAGCCTCAGTTCATAACTGCATAGACTCTTCTACTATACGGCCCCCTGAGATCCGTCCAGTGCATGGGTGGCATCAGCTCTCGGGCGCGTCCCGGCCTCGTTCGTTTAATAAACAAAACAACGTCAGCTGTTGTTCCTATAATGTGCGTGCCCACGCTCCTTGGTATGTAATTCAACTTTAGCTAAAAGAATAATAATAAAAATAAACTTTTAAAAAAATTTGCTAGATCAAATTTTAAAACAAGGAAAAAATCAAAAAATATTTGAGTTTCTAAAAATATATTTTAATTTAATTATGTCTTAGAAAAAAAATCGAAAACGTGGAAAAGTCATTGGCGTTGATCAGTATTTCCCATCACAGTTCCTTCTCAACGTCCACCGGAGGGTCATCGTGGTACCTCCACCTCTGGACCTGACGGGGAAGACTGATCAATGTCCGCCGTCACCTCGTGGACCATCACACGTTTTCTGCTCCCTTCATTTAACCCTTTAAGGACCATAAGCTTTGCGGTAGAGTATAGAAATGATCTAATACTTAAAACTGTTAAAGGGCAATTTAAATAACATATTAACTTTTGTGAAAGTCATTTTAATAGATTTTGTATAAATTGATGGGACATAAGTGTACCTATGGTCCAAAAAGATTCAAAGTTACATTTTTTTCAAAATTTAAGTATATTATTAAACCAAGAAATAATACGTACTAAAAAACGTCATAAAAGAAATTTTATTTATTTATTTACAATCACGAGACTCGGTAATTTGCGATATTTTCAATAAATTTAAAGTATATTTTTAAACAATATTTTATTTATATTTTGCTTATGTTAAGATTCTGATGTCTCAATAAAAGGTATCGATAAAATTTAATTTGTAAATTATTTTTATTCGATAATTTATAAAATGGTTTTTGAAATTATGGGACATATATATCCCATGGTTGGAGTGTTAAGGGCAGACTATGATCTTTCTTTTCGAAATCCACGCTTCTCTTGTTTGGAAACAAGCCACAAGATTGCATTAGTATCAAATTTTTTGACCCAGCATATGGATACGTCCGTATAATCCCTGCTTCGCCGGTGGCCTACCTCTCCAGCACACAGCATCCTCCTTATCTCTTCTCCCGCCAAAATTAAATGCGGAAACGCCTCAATTTTCTTTATATAGCGGGCTAAATCAGATATTGATCTTTACCACTACATTTAACATTTAACGATTGTGCCATCGCCAACTCCCACCGTGTGAACGTGGCTTTAGCGCTGGGCCCGTCCGAATACAAGACCGGAACATAAAATACAATTTTACAACGTCACCTCACGGTTAATGCGCTCTGAAAGGGGTTCCGAAGAGTGGTTTCGGCGTAATAAAAATGTGAAAATAATACTTCAATTCCTTTAGGATCGGCTTACGCGAGAAACTCTCGCTTCGCTGTCACTTTGCACGTAAAACACAGTAATATAATGTTAAGCCCATGTTTTGTACAAGCTTAAACAATGACACATTACAAAACATGAGCATAATAATATGATAAAAGTAGTATTAAAGATCGACAAGATTGTGACTGGCCGTTTCGGCTTGAATCATCGATATATCGGAGTCAGAGGAGAAAAGGCGTTCGTCTAAGCAATAATGAAATATCAATTTAAAAATAGGCTTTATAGATTCTATAATACAGTATAATGCAGTATTTACCGTAATCCAGGATTCTATAATACAGTATTTACCATTTGGAATATTTTTATACGTTTTAAAAACATTCAAATTATTGCCATATGCCGTCATGGGCGGTAACATCGATATATTCATGCCACATTGGATATTCTGCACGAGCGATTTGAGGATATGGTCATCTCATGTTGAGGTGATGTGAACCGGCCACCGAGATCGTGCGATTTGAACCCGTTAGACTTTTTCTTGTGGGGTTTTCTTAACTCGCAGGTGTATGCGAATAAGCCACAAACCCACGCCATCGGTCGAATTCAGCCTGATTTATGCGCCAGTCATGGAAAATTTGACATTTCGGATGCGCTCCACCCAGAGAAGCCGTGGCGGACATTTGAACGATGTTATATTCCACACAATTAATGGCATAAATAAGTCTCATCTCTATAAAAAATGTCGACGGTATCTCACACGCACTTTGTTTTATTTAAATTTAAAAATAGGAAGCGCGTTTAAGGGCCTAGATAGACCTTTCGCGCGCTAAAATTACCACTTTAATACCAATACGGATTGCCGCCAGTAGTAGTTTCACCAGTACTTTTTGGTGTGAGCAATTCAGCGACGAATATAGCCGTGCTATTCTCTCGCATACTGTTAAATGTATTGCTCTCTCTTTCTCTCTGTTTTTACGCGGAACGGTTATAACACAACTTATTTATAGCTGAGGGCATATCTAAGCCTTATATATCGATAGTTTGAATGGATTCAGCCAACTCTCGACTGAATATAAAATCAAATCAAATAAAACCAATCTAAAAACGAACCATCAGAATATAAAATTTCACTTCTAAAACCTCTGCCACTCCGCTTATAATGTTATCGTTGCATCTCACATAAATGCCCATATTTCGCCCAATATACATTCCTAATGTGGGTTTATTTATGTTTATTGACGCGGAAAACGATAATGTCATTCCCATTATGGATTTAATAATCGACCGCCGGACATTTTTTTATTATTAAATAACACATTCGCGTCGAATTGTAATGGTGGCCACTAGGAATACAAATGAGCGATAATGAGATTTATGTGGCGAAGCGTTTCAATGTGTTGATTAGGCTAATTAATTAGCGTTAAAATGAAGGTTATGTGGTAGAACATTAAATTAAAAGTAGGACGAAATGGAACTCTGAAGACATTTTTAATCTATTTTTTGACTTTGCATTTGCAATAATCATGCTACCTATCTAATTTGTTGATTATTGGGAATTTTAATGAGCTTAGGCTCATTAAAATTGGTCTCCTTTTCCACTTGGATTCCTTGGACTCATCTCTATAAAATCAGGCTAATTTAGATGGAAGCGAATAAACAACCGTGTGAAGTGATTCTACGCTGATGACTACAGGAATGACTAAAAAAGACCTACAATAGTCTCTCGAAGGAAGTTTTAAATTTGCTGCTGCCAAGGTCTATGTAACGACCTTGTCAAGCCGCGTTAAAACCCTTGTTCTTGTCAGATGACCGAAGTTAATCAGCGTCGGGCGGGGTCAATACTTGGATTGGTGGCCGCCTGAGTACTGCCACGTGATGTTATAAAAGCTGCTCGGCTATAAGATAATTGTCATTAGACATTAAGATGGGCTATTACCGTAAAGGGTATAAAGGTTGAAAAAAATGTAACGAATTACCTCCTCCTTTCAAGAAGATATGTCACTGACAAGTTTTAAACTCAAGTTTGAGGGTTTAATTTTTGAGCAGTAGTACATTTAAACCCACTTTCATGCTGTCATTAAATGCTCATCATATCTATGAGACCAGAGCTCGTGAATATAAAACGCCATTGTTCAAAGGAATTTCCAAATTTGCTGCTGCCGAGATTTGTAACGCCTTGCCTCCTCCTGTCAGGATAAAAATGTCACCGGCAAGTTTTAAAGTCAACTTTAAGCCTTACTTTTTAAACAGCAGCACATGTAAAAATACTTTCAAGTTGTCATAAAATGCCTAAATCATCTTAGAATAAATTATTTTCATAAAAGAACTGATTATTTTTGATATTTTTAATGATTTAAAATTTTTTCAATTATATTTGATTGTTACGTTTGTTAGCATTATTACCTTTATTATGATATTTTTTGCTTTTTTATTATGAAGATTTCACGTTTTAATAGGGATTGATTAATTTAGTCTTGTAATTATTGATATTTAAGTGTATTTGTCGTCTTTGTAATCAGTTTTCACTAATTTATTTCTAATAATTATGATTCACTAAAGTTATTTTCTTTGTTTTAATAATATTGACTTTTTTATGTCGATTCCACTGTTATTATTAATGTTTTAGTTGTTGTATTTTAGGTTTGGTTGGTTTTTGAATTTTTCAGTTTCTCATCAAGTACTTATATTTTTTTAGTTTTAATTATATGTATTTTAATTAAACTAGGGAACGTCCTGGAACCAGCTGCTAGCATAGAGCGATATAGGTGTGCTTAGTTACAACTATATTTCTTGTGTTGGTTATTTTAATAGTAATTAATTATAGGTGAATTACTCTTACAATTAAGTAAGGCAAATAAATAAATATTCTTCTTTCTATCTTTTTCTTCGCGTTAACAAGCTAGGTATTTTCCAGCTTCTTTGTATTAACAAGCCGTTTTCTGTTCCTAATTATAACTTCTGTGATCTGTCGATATTATACCTACTACTATGTGGATACTTCGTGATAATATGTCATTTCTACGTACGATACATTTTCACTGTAAAGCTATACACGTATGAATACTGAAACCTTTGGCTTAGCTAATAATATACCTTTGTTTCACAAAATAGCGAAGCAACCGCTTCCAAGAGCTATGTTTGATTAGTTCAGCAAACAAATTTTTGACCCTCTTTTTTAAATTCATCCTATTTTTATTTTTTTGTTGATAACGCTCTTCTTGTGTTTTATTCATTTTTAATATAATTACATTTTAAATTATATTATAACTAGAGTATCATGCCCATTTTATGTACCCATAATTGTATCATCTATTTTGATTTATTTTTTAAAAATATTTATTGCAAAATAAATATTTCCATCCCTAATTATATCAATTTGATTATTCCACTATTTATTGCATTATTATTCCACTATGTTATTATTCCATCCTTAGTTATTATTTATCTTTTTCACGTGTTTTTGACATTCCTTTACTATTTATTTTAATATGTATTTTATGATGAGTACCTTTTAAAGATTATTTGCAGACTGACCTAGACAGACAGACGCCTTGACATATCAATGACCTAGTTTTTGATTAATGATCAATTTGTACCTACCTTGCTTATTACCATTATTTAATTTTTAATATGATTAAATACTTGATTTTATTTCTTAAATTATGAAATTTTAAGTAGGCACAATCCATTTTGTACTTTTTAAGTTTGCCTTAGTACGGGCCTAGGCCTAGTTAGGCGACGTTGATCTGAATAAATACTAGGCTGCAGGTACTCTCTTTTTTGCTACTATTTACAATTAAGCATTTTGTGATAAGGTAATAATGTACTGCAGTTTAAAAAAATGCGCTTTTATTTAAATAAAAAAATAAAGAAATAAAGAAAATATATAAATCACTCGGTGAGCAAATCAAGAAGCGAAAATAGTATCACTTATTGGGCTGAACTGGGAGATCATTCGACCGTGTGTGCTTTCTCTTTTAGCAAACCCTATACGCAAAGGCTTTAAAAGCAGTTTTCGATTCAATGATGTTGACAAAGTAAAATAAATTAATAGTTTAAAATAAAACACTAAATCACGCTTTTATAAATGCACGTAAAAACCAACAAAATGCCTATCTTCCGGCTTCATCATCAGACCTTGAAACCTAATCGTGGTCAAAGTTCATTCCCAGACTTTTCTAATAAGTCCAAACACAGCTATGATACGAAGTTCCATCATGAAGTTCCAGTTCATATCTTCCGACTCCATCATCAGATCAGTTCGACAGTACCATATTATTATATTGTCATCAGAACTACATACAGCTGCCAATTTTCATGACGCTACGATCCTTGGAAAATGGTTAAATTAGTTACCTTAGATTCCATTACATAGTTACATACAGGTCGACCTAATAAAAGCGTGTTAATTAGGGATGGGCAAGATCAATGACTGTTTCACAACTTCACAGCTCAACAAAATCAGTTATTTCTAACATCTTGATCATTTGTTTTTCATACCACCACGTTCTAAAAGCACTACCTACTATACATTTGATCACAAAGAATGATACTAACTATATAGGAAACGTCCCATATTTTGAGTCTCTTCGCTGCATGTTAACTTATCTTTGCTGTATCTGTACCGTCAGCTTCCGTTACACAAAAACAAATTCTATCTATAAATAGATTTAAAATTAAAAACATTTCATCAACCCATTATATTATTTTTAGCATAAATTAACAGCTGTACCTGTTTGGTATTTTAGGCGCTCAGATATCTGTTATCAAAGTGGGAGATCTAAAGTGGATCTATTAAAAATAACTAAATATTGCCCACTGACTCAGTAGACTCTACTAAATGTAATTTTTAACGTTTCACAAAGCTATGTACTTAATGACATATGATACGTTATTACGAAGCCTAATTAGTAATTAGGTAGCTGGCAAATTTTGAAATGGCAGATGTGTAGAAATAAATGTAGACATTACGATTAATTAAGACTGATAATAAAATGGCAGGTGTACGTCTGATAATAATATATTTTGAGCCATTTATATATCATTAGGTATTTTTAAAATTGTTAGATAATGACGTGATTTATAGTCAGGTTTAAAATAAATTTGACCGGTAATTGGCAGTACTTTGGCTTGCGTGGGAATGTTACACACAGATATTTAAGTTTCATCCTTATTCTGATTCAAACAGCGAACGATTTACGTAATATATTACAGGATAAACAAAATATTAAAGACCCCCATTAAATCTACATTAAGCGCTACTTATTTATAAGAAAACACTAATAAATATCCATAAATTTAAAATCCAACGAATAAATTTTAAATTAACGAATTCACGGCGCGTCGGCACCAATTTACGTAAAATTCATATCTTTAATTTATATGGGCATAATTTAGTGTTAATTCGAATTTTAACTGAGGAATTAATCAGTCAAATTAATACTGGGTAATAAAAAATGCGATAATATCTAAAGCATAGAAAGCTTATATTATCGTGGAAGTTAATTAATCGTTTAAATTCAATTCGATTTCACGGAATTATTTTGATCAACACAAAATGTGTCGCTGACCGCATATTATACTGGAACGGGTTTCGTACGACCTAGCTTTTTGTAATTGATTGACACATCGATGTCCGTTTTTAATGGAGTACCAAAGTATTATTAACCGCTCGTTTAACGATATTAAACAAGATGAGATATCCATGAAAACAGCAGGGGATTTGATTAAAATTTGTGGTCTACCATCTTTTTAGCAGGAGATTCTGAATAAAATTCATACATTTATAACGTAGTTGTTGTAATTGTTATAGTAGTTGTTATTAACTTATGCTGTGTTGTATTAACTTGATTATATTGTTTTTTTTTATTATTTTTGACATTTTTAGATACAGTTATTTGGATCTTATTTCTTAATACTATAGCTAATGGTATTTTGTAAATTTATTTATTTAATTAATTAATTTAACAACGCATTTACAATAAATATGCATCGCTAATATTCATGTCAATATTTATAAAATAGTACTAAAAATAAGTAATAAAAATTATTAAAATAAAAATAACAATTGAACACGGCCGAGCATTAGCATGTAAGTGCTGCTGCTGCCCAACTAAGTGCCAGGACATGTTCCAGGGCAGCGAGCTCTCTAGATTTGTATTGACATATATTCGGCAATATTAAAAAAAAGAAGAGAAAAAAAATATAAATATACATTACCGTCACCATTACAAATTAAAACTAATAAACAAAACCAGAAATATAAAAATATAGAATAAAGAAAATATATAACCGTGTTAAAAAGATAAAATTAAAGAAAATCACAAATAATATTAAACAAAAATAACAAAAATGAATGAATAAGAAATAGTAATAAAAAAGTCGGAGAAAATAATAAAAAGAATTGTCAAGGATAAAATTTAATGGTTGAAACTGTCTGGGTATATTAATTTATGGATATTTTGCCGGGCGTCATTTTGTCTAGGGTAGACATCTAATGTATATTTATATTTTTTTCTCTTCTTTTTTTAATATTGCCGAATATATGTCAATACAAATCTAGAGAGCTCGCTGCCCTGGAACATGTCCTGGCACTTAGTTGGGCAGCAGCAGCACATACATGCTAATGCTCGGCCGTGTTCAATTGATATTTTTATTTTAATAATTTTGTGGAGGAGGTTTAGCTCAGGATGATTGTGCCCTCCTCGCTTCCTGAATATTACTAACTTATAGTAAATTGTGACACGCCCAAGAGCCGTATATTCGCCAATTGGATACAAATGTAATTTAACGTAATGTAATGTCTATGCAGTCAAATGAATGGTATATATAAAAAATGTGAATCATCACTCTATCTCTAAGTGAAATTATCGCGATATTTCATCATTAAAATCGTATTCAATTTTAATACTGACTTATTTGTGGTTTATCTTGATTATTTTTGTATTTCCATAGCAATGTTGTTACCCTGACAACAGATTTTCCAATCAGTGGATCAGATTGGCCGATTTAAATCACCGTAATTTTTTATATACACATTTTTCACTGATAATTCTATAAAAATGTCACGGCTTTATTTAATCGATTTTTTGTGAAAATTCTGATACATAACCAAAGCCGATATTTACGTTCTACAGTATTGTGCGAGCTAATGTGAACATTTTATAATTTTCTAGATTGGATTTATTGGCAATTAAAAACTTGTACATGTATTAAAATGGACGTGGTCGATACTTTAATAATAATGGTGTTGTGAATTAGTTTGGATAACTTGTAATAGGTTTTGGATATGGAATCCATGAGATTCTTACAGTTTTTAGGATTTATTGATTTTAAAATATTACTTATATTCTGTCTCTATTATTTTTATTTTAACCTTTCGAGGCCTGGACTTGCGAATAACCGATACATTTTTAATGGAATTTAAAACTGACTATTTTCCGTACCATCCGAGCTACACGCAGAGCCATTTATTTTGAAAGTACGAGTAATTCTTGTTACCTCACTATGGCATGGGGAAATTTTAGTTTTATCATTTGGGTAACTTTTTTCAAGTACCTACCAATAATATTTTTTGTCAAATAAACTCTTTGTACATATTTCTCACTTTGTAATACCATTTTATACGTTAGGAATATAAATACATTTGAATACAATAATAAGTGCACTTTGAAAAACTTCTTAGCAAAAAATAAGTATATAATCCTAAAAATTCAAAATGACAGTCGCAGCCCGCGCAAGAAGAGCCAAGTGCAAAATACAAATTTCGCATCTCCTCCGAAAGAGGCGTACCTAGGCTAAGAGCTGGTGCTTCAATGTCCGCCGCCAAGCGGGCGAGACGGTTTCGGGAAAGTTGCAAAATTGTCAGCGAGCGTGGTGAACCTCCGCTGTCCCCGAGCCGATGGACAGCGAGAAGGCAACGTGGATAAATCTGTCGAAGACATCCTATCTCCTAGCCGAGGAACATAGAATCTCCTAGTCGAATCTCCTAGCCAAATAAACATAGAATTCAGACGAATCGCTGCGATGCAGGGCCATTGGCATGCAGACAATCGCTTCGAAGCTATGCTTTGAAATAAATATTTTAATATTTCAGCATGTAATTGTTGAAAAATAATGTATGGTGTGCCTATCAAAAGTTTTTAGACTCTCTGATTTTAAATGTACGTATCAAAGGTTATCAAAATTAGGTATCAAAAGGTATCAAAAGTTATTAGACCCTCTGATAAAAGATTTTAAACTCTCTGCCGCAGGCGTATCACATTAAATCATCGGCAGTGCATCAACACAGCCTCCTCTATTTATGACCGATCGGAGCGAGGTCCTGTTTCAAGTCGGGTGTTTTGCTTTCCGTATGTTTGTTTGTAACGCAATTACGACCAAATACGTTGTTCGATTGCATTCAAATTTGGCATGAATGTTCCTTGAAGTCACTAAAGACGACGTCTTCGCAGCGATTTAAATTTTAAATATCGTTTCAAAATGGTGGCCGTTTGGTGGTGAAAACAAATATTTAAAATCATGTCATATATCAAAATGAAGAATTAGTCGACTAGACGAATAATATTTTGTAGCATGGGATAATATTTCTAACAGGAGGGGGTAGGGGCGTGAATATTAAAACAAAATATTTTTAAACTGACTAATGTCGAAAAATGTATTAAAAAGGTGAGGAGGGAAAAACATATTATTGATTTATATCTAATGAAACGACATATTGTTTTGAAGAGGTTAGAGTGGGGATGGAAGTGAAGAAAAGGGGTAAGAGGATTACACTGAGAAAAATATTGGATTGATTCTTATATTACCAATTTTGTCATTACGGTTTTATAAAGAATAACGATGTTTCAATCGTAATTTTGTTGAATTACAAGGATATTTGCTGAAACTCCATTACTTGATTATATGTGTTAACATATTCCAAAGGTAACCCTTTGTTATTTCTGGTAGATACTGTTGTTTCCGTAATAACTCACGGAAATAACAGTATACTATAGTTTCAACATGATTCATGTGTCCGAATACAACCGTAGGTACGTATACTACTACATGCTGTCATGTCAGAAGCAAGATCGCAATGTCGCGACGTAATGAAATAACATTATATTTAACATTACGGCACGGTAACTACAGTCACGTCAACACAGTCCGAGTTACATACGTAATCCTTGTTGAATCATACGAATACAGAACTACTAATTTCGTTTTACTGGTTCCTATTACCTTTACATATATCTTTCCTGGGTTAGATTCATGTTCCTCTCGTACCTCCATTGGATTACGACTAGCAGCAGCACACGCGCCTGTAATAAACATAAAGTATATTCTCTTACTCAAAACGAGCGTTATATTTAAATTGCGCGTAACCTCAGGAGCACAACATTTCCTTAGATCTCACCACATAAAGGCCGATTTACGATGCATTTCAGAGATGTTGTTTTCCGTCCGTCCGCCTGGGATCTTTTTCCGGCGGCATATTAACATCTTCATAAATATTGGGCCGCGCATAAAGAGGCATCGCCAGTGACGTAATTTACACAAAACGATGAATGAGCGGCGTGTTTAAAGCGCTATTTATGTTGGTGCGTTTAGGAGCACATGTCTCTAACTTCACCGCCTCAATATATTATTAGCTGGATCATCGCAATATTAACAGGCCGCGATCGAACAGAGTATCTCAACATCACTTCATACGTTTCGAGGTTCCACTCGCTGCACTTTTAAATTAAGCTGGCCTTAGCGGTTATCTTAGATGGGTCCTCCGTCTACAATAAATACAAACGGAGCTGCGATGGAATTCATCGACCGAATTCGGGCCTATCATACAGGGTGTGATTTCTTGTTCAGAATGTTCTTGTGATTTGATATCCAAAGTATTTCTTGTAGTGGGTAAATCAATACGATGAAATAGGAAACTTTAATTTACAAAATTAAAAAAATATATTTTACATACCGCTAGATAACGCATTGTGCTCATAGCTTTTTATCAAACTAAAAAAATCTATATCATTGCATTAGTCTTTCTGACTGATGCAATGATAAAAGTTGGTGGCCGAGTTTAGCACAGTTCACTTGACAGCAGGAAATCTCCGGCGACCCCTCCCCCCCCCCCCCCCCCTCCCATGCAATCGACAAGCGGGATACTCTTGGGCCCAAGGAGTGAGTATCCTGCTAAATTGATACTTTGGAGGCTTCAGTCAACGAACGTATCAAGTAAACAAATTTTGGAAGTCGCTTGATTACATATATGTTACAATCAGTTGTGATATTCATGCATGTCGCTACAATATACGTCGAATCTCGTTTTGTGACAGAAAGCTATATATTTTCTTCAACGCTTCAGAAAGAACTATATTTTAACACCTTAAATGGGGGCACTTTATGATCAAACTGATAAGGTAAAAAATATAGATAGAAAAGCTGTTTTTTGCCAAAAACAAATAAAAGCGGTCAAAATGGGTTCGCCTTTCTTTTATGTAGATTTTTTAAACTTTCATCCATTGAAAACTCCCATTTAACACAACTTGATATATAACTAACATAATAATGAGTCAATTTTATAAACCAAACAAGTGATTTTTGAAGAAAAGGAAACATCAGAACTAATGAAATAAAAAATACAGTAGCATATTCGTTACCTAAATGAAAAATTCACTTTTCAAAGAAATCTATTTGATTTTGACAGTAAATAGACATTTTGTAATGCATTTAAACCAGTCATAAGGAAGTATATATTGTTTTCACCATAAAATACATGGTATAACCTAACTAATAAATGACCAACATTGTTTTCAACGTTGCGGTTACAACAACGGAATTTAATCCTGCAATTTCAACAAATAGTCAAATACTACTCGTACTATATTTTCCAAATACACGAGTACAAAGAAAAAAATAGGAAATATAACATTAACTTTATAAACCCCGACCAAAAACTAAATTATAGTTCTAAAGAATTCACATTTACAACCACGTAATATAAAGAATATTAAATAAAAACCTTTGGTAAATAATTTTCATGGGTGATATCAGCGACATTATAATAAATGAACTCAAGGCGACATGATACCTGGGAACGACCATAACTGATGAATTTTAGTTTTATGAGTTTTCTCAAAAATCTTAAGCAATAATTTTAAAAAGTTTCTAAGTGAATCCCTCGATAAGATAACAATTTAAAATTTGGACTCAAAAAAGTTGCTCATTGCCTTGGACATTAAGGCTTTAAACTGACTTCGAAAACTTTCAGGCGCGTTTACTCCTACAATATAAGCGGTGAGTATGTGTTATTATAATTTCATTATATTGATTGGTTAATTTTCTAGGGCAGCACTTAGCCACATTTTTTATTAGGGCCCTAAAATAATTACAATTAATTATAACGTGAGAGCTCTCTGAGAGTTACGATAAATATGTTTTGCCATTAACACCCTTATACCACCACTGCGGAAAGTTAGTTATTCTGTGCTAGCGCTGCGATTGACCGATTAGTATGCGTCGCTAGCGGATGTGGAATCTGCGCTTGACGATTCGTCAATGCTGGATTTTTATTGGTCAAACCCTACAAAATTGACTCCGCCCATTTTTTCGCGTGTCCGCCTGTTTCGGATATTTTTCTGAGGTCTCATGTCGCCTTAATTTGATTAGTTTGGCGGTTGAAAGATTGTATAGTATATTACATCAGGGAACTTTTTAAAACATATTCTGGAATACAAGGATTGATTCATCCACTAGTTGATTTCCCTTATGAGAAACACACTAATTAGTACAAGGGTCTCTTTACAGAATGTACCCGGTCTCGAATGAAAACAATAGTTCTTCAGAACACTTATAGTCTATTACGTCTCGATACAGGTCTACATAGAAAACAAAGTCGATGTTTGCTAATATCTAATGCGATATTATTTGTTGTGATACAATGAATCAGTGAATATGCCATAAAACCCACAAACAAAATTCAAAATGGATATTCCCATACTTTGAGAAGCAGAGGTTCTCTTCGCTGATCAGCGGCGGCGCGAGCATTCCATGTGATGTTACTTTACAGTGTTTACTTTACCACGCTCGAGATACCTTCGCTGGTAATCCAATTTATATCAATTTATGACAGGAAGTGTTTGGCACGTAATGACTTTGTCAGTGAAAATTATGCCAGGCGGCTCAGTTGAGCGAACACGCACACACAACACATCACACACACACAAACCCTCATTCACGCAAATTTGCTACGCTATCGCTCTATTTTGCGGTCGGCTCTTTTCACATCATTGTTTAGCCATCTTCTTCTTCAGATGTTTTTTTTCAATTAAGTATTTATTTATTTGTTGAGTGGGGCTTTTCTAAGGTCTTTATGAGCCTTGTAACATTGCGACCATTGCTGATCTATTGTGCTCGCCACCTACTATAGTTCTGCGCTAAGCCTCGTGTCATTTAGGAACCGCAGCAGGCTTTTGGCGCCAGATTGTTTTACCTCCTCAGGTTGGAGGTAGTGACCACCCAGGTGGTTGTATCTTTTACGCATCAGCGGGCCACACTCGCACATGAGGTGCTGGGGAGTTTCCTCTACCCCTTGGCAGAACCTGCACATTTTTGTGTCTTTGAGCTTGAGGTTGAACATGTGTTTGTTCAGGCCACAATGCCCCGTGAGCGCCCTCACCAGTATGCGTAGATTGTTCCTATTTAGCGATAGGGCCTCACGGGCCGTCTTACGGTCGTAAG
This sequence comes from Micropterix aruncella, assembly GCA_944548615.1. Classification (NCBI taxonomy): domain Eukaryota; kingdom Metazoa; phylum Arthropoda; class Insecta; order Lepidoptera; family Micropterigidae; genus Micropterix; species Micropterix aruncella. The sequence goes on along the minus strand of OX155955.1, from coordinate 19,639,953 downwards.
GCTTAATAAGCGCTTTGGAATGATTCAACCCTGGCGTGTTGTTCCAGTGGTTGACGGATTGTTCTAAACACATTTGTTTGAGCATTAGGTTTGCAAGGCTTTTTGGTACGCCACAGCAAGGTTCAGGGTCGTATAACGTTCCCTTTGCTCCCGTCCTAGCAAGTTCGTCGGCTTTTTTATTTCCCTCGATTCCTGCATGGCCGGGAACCCATCTTAGTATTACCCTGTTCTTTTCGCCCAGGGAATTCAGTAGTGATATGCAGTTTCACTAGCCTCGAATACCATTAATTCAATTAAGTAACTTCATTTTATACTTAAATAACTGTAATTGGTTAAAAACCGGATATTTAATATTATTTTTAAATAAATGGCAAACTAATTCCAACTACCAACGCTACTTTTATTTATAAACAGATACAAAATAATATACCAATATTCGACTTTAACATATTACATCAACAAGAGCATTCAATGGCGAAATCTTTCCATGTTGAGTGAAATTTAAATAAATATAACAACGTTGAGAAGTAAATGATATTTTTATTGACACATATTTATGTAAATGTTGGAGGAGCCCATCACTTTTTAAGGAAGCCGTTAAGGATCTCTTGTTGTCCCAGATTCATCAAGCTTTGCGAAATTCAAGTTAATCTAATTTCGAAGAAAATTTTAAGTCATAGTTGAAAGCCATAAACGTGCAGGTCACAATTTCCAATTTTAACAACGTGAAAAATAAGCGTTTAAAAAATATCTCTATACTACGACTATTAGAGTGGTAGCCTTAGGTTGGGTGCTGTAAAGGTTTACCACTAAAGACAAGGAATAGACCTCCAAGAAATAAACTCCTCTGATTCTGAAAGCTAGTTTCAGTTTCAGATCACCTCGTCTCGCAATACTAACCTCGCAGTGCTGACAGGACACGAGGGACAATCTAAACAAAGTATTTTTGAAAACTAGTTAAAAGCTAAACACTGAATTTCTTTGGAAGTTCAGAATAACCTGAACTAATAGAATAACCTGAACTAATAGAAGAATAACCTAAATAATAATTGCTAAAAAAATATCATATTTGATTCTAATTTCAAAAATCTTCCTTGTTACCGAAAATCATCTCGTTTCTCATTATTTCTTGTTATTATTTCTATAAATTTGCAATTTGTCAATATCATCATTACAACTATATTTCAATGCAATACAGATTTATAAGTAACTTCGCAAATAAATTACATTATTGTAAAATATCTTATATCTATATATAATTAGGCCTTAACATGATTAAGGTATTTATTTATTTATTTAAGAATTAATTACTATAAATGATTAGCTTATAAAAATAACAGAAACCGAATGGCAAAACCTTAACCTTTTGCTTTTTTGTTTCTGCCACCCAGCTGGGACTAGCCCGTTCTAGGGTGGACAGGACTCCAATATTACACTCAAGTTTGCTTGATTGCTTGGTTGCTTACAAATATACAAGTTTTAGTAAAAAGCTAATGACACTAAATTGCCCTAAAATGTGGTCTTCAGAATAAAATAAAAAAATAATAATAGTAAAAAATATATTAAATGATAATATAATAAATAAAATGCAATTCCATTATTTAATTGGCAATAAATATCATATAAAATTCGATTAAATAAAATAAATAAAGTTATATGTGAGAAAAGAAAGAAACAGTCATTAATATTTATTAATATAAAAATACCTAGTCTAAAAAGTATACTTCATTGTCAAAGTCAAATATTTTTTGGTAGTTAGTTCAATGTAAAAATATACTTAACATATTATGTTTAAAAATATGTTAATAATTTGTGCACCTAAGTTTTATTATACTATTATTTCTAACATTTGATGTATGGTTAGTCTGTCATGATTCGATAACCATTCCTTTAATTTATTTTTGAATTCCCTAAATGTGAAATTCATTTTTATTTCCATATTGATCAGATTGTAAAATCTCGGCGCAATGAAAGAGTAATGTCTTTGTCCAAATGATGTTTTCCTTCTGGGTATTATTAAGCTATTTCATAAAACTTGTCTCGTTGGTCGCCGGTTCTGAATTATTCCTAAATTTGAGTTACTGTCCAAATATAGCCTTCAGAGGGAAGTTTTTAGAAAAAGTTGCCTACAATCAAGAACTTTAGCTTCCTTATAAAGTTCATTAGTGGGAAGGCGATATGGTCTACGTAGAATAATTTTTAATATAAATTTCTGCGCAACTTGCAATGGCTCTAGCAGGGTTTTACCACATCCACCCCATCCAATTATGCCGTAAGTAATAAGCGATTCACATAAAGCATAATAAACAGTTTTTAGTGTTTTGGAATCCAGAATATTCCTCAGTTCTTTGAAAACATATCCAAGGATTCGCACTTTCGTAGCCACGTATGAGAATCCCAACGGAGAAAGCAATCTAGAGTGATGCCTAGATATTTCCAAGATATTTATCTTTGTATAGGCTGACAGTTACAAGACTCTACGCTATCGCACTCGTGTATTACAATAGTTTTATTAGTAGTGGGTTGACCTCTGGTTGTTATAATAAATGGCATGTATTTGGTTTTGCCAACATTAAGCGTCAACATAAAGTTTCCTAGCCAATTTTTAACAATTTCCACGCCCTCGTTTATTTTCTCAAATGTGTAATCCCAGTTTGAGCCCTTGATCCCCCGGGAGTCTCGCGAAGAGACTCCCGGGGGATCGCTATCCCGAAAGTAAAAATCGGAAATATTACAAAATCTTTATTATATAATATAATATTCAAACATTTACATCTTCGGAAGAGAAACATATTTATTATATGTTTTTTGAAATTTCTTTTACAAAACTTTATGTTGATATAAGATGGAAACAGGTGAGTATAACTTCGAAAGTGAAAAATAGTTCAAATTAACGTGGTCTTCGCCGTTGCTTTTACAAAAAAATATTTATTAAATGCTTAAAGTAACAGCCCTGGAAAAGACTAAGGGGGGTGGAGAGAACTTACAGTCTAAGGGGGTAGGGGGGAGAGGGTCGCCTACGAGTTTTATTTCCTTTTAACAAAAACGGGGTTGCAATCTAAAAAACGTTGAAAAACACCGTTTTAGAGGAACGTCCTCCTTTAAACCTTCTCTTTCAAACTTGTTGGAGTCACTTCGTCCAACATACCCACAACAAAAGAAGTAATTTCTATAGAATCGAAACCGCAAATACGCTCAAATATACACGAGCCAACTGCAATTGAATTCCAACTAAATTCGGCATTTTATGCACAGTCAAACATTGACTCATGCCATTTCTTCTGATCGATGCGAATTGACACAGTTATTCTCCCCCACCGGTGGTAATTGCATCATTACATACCATATAAAAAGCAGTACATTCGACACATATTTTATCATTCCCTTGGTGGACATCATTCCCCCAGCGGACAGTTACCGCGGCTACACATCATCATCATCCTCTCAGCGGCCGTCGCCCGCTCTAAGTACGCGCTCATACATCGATCAGTCATATATTATCCGCGATCTTCAAACTTCACCTCGAGCCCACATTACCTACACACCGGCGAATTATCAAACAAGGCGTTACAAACTGGCAACCGATCACATACCTTCTTAATAAACACTCCAACTTCAACTACAACGACTTTCAATACGGAGAAAACTTCTTGATGAGAACCACCCTTCGCTCACGAGAAATTGGAGTCAAGTGAAGGGTGGCCACTCTCACAAACTCTTCAAGTCTAGTATCTCCATCAATAGATATGTTTTCTTTCGTTTTTCTTTAATCTGGTCCGACTTGTCGATTCAGGTTTCAACATGGTTTTTCCGGTGAAGTAACTGTAAGGACGCCATACAATCATTCAATATTTAAAAATATCTCTAAACTCTGCGATCTCCGCACTTTATCACAATACTAGCTGTTGCCCGCGGTTTCGCCTCGCGTAAAGTTTCGAATCGAATTGTTAATTTAAGCAGGGTGGCGTTTATTTGCCTTTTTAGACGCTACCTTTAGATATATAGTGCAAGACGTCCCCTCTCAGGTACACGCTACCTATATCGTAGACGTCTTGTTCCTCACCACTCACGCAGCTTTCCGCTGAACGCTGACCTCGCTGGGCCAGCAGCCGCCGCCTGCTAGGTATTTCGGGGTGCTTGCAGGCGTTATTAATTTCCTGATATCTCGATAACTATGCCGCCTAAAAACATACAATACATGGCTAATTTTATGTTTACTACCCACCCGTCATAATGGATTAATTTATTTTTGTAAGAATTCTTATTTTATTGCTAATGTCTTCAAACAAACACTGCTGCTTATTTTTCTTTTTTGAGATATAAAAGCAGTTATTGTATATTATAATATTAGTATAGATAAGTATCACCATTATAAATAGGATAGAAAACGAATTTACCGGGTGAAATTTGTAGGACCCGACGTTTCGGTGACGTTGCAGCCGCCGTTGTCTAGGGTAGACTGAAGAGCTGTCAGTCCGTTGTTTTGCGGGTAGGCCGCAAACCGCTGCCGCCACTGCGTAGGTTATAACGGTGGTGGGGAGCCGGGCTCGGAGCGCGGGAATTTTTAAAATCCGTCTTGCACACAACACTCACTGTATCCTGTTTTACGTCTTTGCGTTCGGCGTTCGGCGGCGGGAACATTTTAAGAAGAGGGTTCCACGTAGAAGAGAGTTTGTAGCCGTCATCTCTATTGAAGTTCGGAGTTCTTCTTATTTCAATGGCTTCCCGGATCATGCGAGGAAAGTAGAATTGTTCCTTGGATAGAACAATGAGATTTTGAAACTGCATCCAGTGGTTACTTCCGCTATCCAATATATGTTCGCAGATCGCCGATTTTTCTCGCTGAACGTTTTTAACAGCTTTGATGTGTTCTGTCAGTCGCGTGGCTATGGGCCGTTTCGTTTGTCCAACGTAGGCTAGACCGCAGCTGCATTCGACTTTATACACACCCGGGGTTTGCAGAGGTGTTACATCCTTTACAGGCCTCAAAAATCGAGCTATATTTTGGGTCAGTTTGAAGATCGTTTTTATATCGTATCTGTTTAGCATCTTACTTATTCGATCAGTCACGCCCTTGACGTATGGTAAGAATGCTCTTAATCTGCTCGGTTTTTGAGTTTCTACAAACTCTCTTCTACGTGTAACCTGAAGAGGCTACAAACTCTCTTCTACGTGGAACCCTCTTCTTAAAATGTTCCCGCCGCCGAACGCCGAACGCAAAGACGTCAAACAGGATACAGTGAGTGTTGTGTGCAAGACGGATTTTAAAAATTCCCGCGCTCCGAGCCCGGCTCCCCACCACCGTTATAACCTACGCAGTGGCGGCAGCGGTTTGCGGCCTACCCGCAAAACAACGGACTGACGGCTCTTCAGTCTACCCTAGACAACGGCGGCTGCAACGTCACCGAAACGTCGGGTCCTACAAATTTCACGCGGTAAATTCGTTTTCTATCCTATTTATAATGTCAAACAACCGCGATAGTCTTTGATTTTATAAGTATCACCATATCTACATTTGTGTATTTCTTTCTAGAAAATCAATATAATACACATAAAAAGATACTTTTTCACGTTAGGGAGAACACAATTTAATTTTAGACAACCGCCTTGTTTTTATAAGTCTCCTCTAAGCGTGGATATATTTACTGCTTGTTCGCTGCGGTAAAATTCCACCAATGGCATTACGAGAGAGGGTCTTTGGGGCGTGACAGTAGTGACAGTGTTAAGTCGTGTTTATGACAGTGTCTTCGTGACTTAGTGGTTACGATTACAGTATTAGAGCAGCGGCGCAGGACCCACCACGTCCATGGCTTTAGCCACTTCGGCTAGCGGAAGCTGAAGCGAACCCGACAGGCCGGATTAACACGATGTATTGATTTAGAAGCGATTCCAAAATGTCACATTGTGCATAAAATTGTTAAAAATAAGCATAGTTTGTTAGGCAACGGAACGTAAAAAGATGATAAATGGACTTGGTATTAGAATATGGTATACTTTTGTCACACGTGAACTTGCGTTGTCCTTGTATATATATTATGTAGGGGTATGGGGCCTTAGGCGGGCATAGGGCCTAAAGCGGGTGTATACAGCCATTTAAAAAAATGGCATACTTTCGTATTGCGAGAGTAAAGCCTGCGCCCCTGTCACCTTGCAGCAGTCATCCTGTTGGCCTGCGAGCACGTGTTTAGAATCTGTGCTAAAGAGTATTTTAATAGGATTTTAAAAAAAAAACTTATCTTACTTGTGTTTACTTTATTTTTGTGTTATTTATGTTATTCCTACAACCCATTCATTATTGAGTTTTTATCTAGTTGTGATTTGGTTGTATTGACTTTTACTTGTCTCAATCATTTGAGGTTAGTTCTTGACTACTTAGTGTCGAAAAAAACACGTGCCGCTTTAGGCCCCTCTGCGGACAATGCGCGCAGTCCAGGGAGTTTAGTAATTTTAGTTACATTTTTTTGTATTTAGCGTATGGGCATTTTTTAACAAACATTATTCAAAAGCCTCAAATCAAGCTTCTCAAGATAAGAAATAAATTTCTGTATGTCATTCCTATGGAAAATAATATTACTTTTCTCTTAAGGGGCCCGCTTTTGGCCCCCTTCCCCTACCTATATGATATGCAGAACGACTCCGCAGATTGCAACTACACACACTCTAGGATTGTCGGATCAGGGGTGACCTCATTGAGACATATAAGGTCCTCAACGGATGGTACAATTGCCCCGAATTGCCTTCTATCTTCAAGCGAAAGTACAAGCATCATCAGACACAGCTTTAGGCTGGAGAAAACACGATTCCACATGAATCCCAGGAAACATTTCCTAACCAACCGGATTTTGGACCAGTGGAACAGATTACCTGCTGAAGTGGTTGAAGCATGTAGTGTCAACATTTACAAAAATAAATTAGACGCACATCTTGTACAGAAATTGTAACTCATTTTTATATTCAATCATATCAGCAATTATGCTGCCTGTTTGTAAAAGTAAAATTTATAATAATGAAATTGAGATATAAGTACATATTATACACGAGGGCAGAAGGAGCCTCCTAAAAAAATGTGATAATTTTCGGCTGTCTAGTTTGCGACTATGAACAATCGGGCGTCCCTGGAAACAGCCAATACTTCTACTATATAAAATAATGACCAAAATAGTGGTTAGATTTTATAATAAATTATCAGACAGTTGAACGTTCAATATATACTGTTTAAATTTAAGCCGTTTAGCCAATCGGCTGCGTCAAAAGCTGCTTCAAATTGTGAAAGCTGACGATTCTACCATCAAATCTATATACAGGAAAGTGTTTAGTACCTACGACTCATTGTCTGCTCTCTATATCCGTAAACACATCCACGATTGGTTGCAAAGCCCCATTTAGTTTTGGCAGCTGCACAGTGGCCATTACTTCTGTTGAGACGCATTACCTGCACGTAACCTGAGACTTGGACACTTAGGTCGATGACGAGGTGTTTATTTCGGACTTAAGAATTTACCCACTCGCCCTCCAAGCGGCTGGTCATCGCGTATGACAATGTCTCGCTAGAATGCTTTTAGAGAATTTAATCAATTTCAATTTTTTTCAATTTCAATTTATTTCCAAAAAATCTTAACAGATTGTAGAAACTTAATATTTAGGTACATTTAAATTACAGTATATTAGTTCGTTTTTACAATATTTAAATTTATCACCACGTACATACAGTTACTTCTTTATTGCTTTTAGTATATTAGTTCAGTAATTAATACAGTATATTAGTTCGTTTTTACAATATTTAAATTTATCACCACGTACATACAGTTACTTCTTTATTGCTTTTAGGGCATCCAAATCATTTTTAAGATTTATTTACTAAAACCACAAATTAAAATAATTGATAAAAATAATCAAGAAATTAAAATCAGAAAAAGTCAGAATAATTAAAAAATACTACTTAAAATTGTCAAAAAAATGACCAAAAAATTTGAAAAATTATTTAAAATTAACAAACTCATCGATCGAGTAAAAAGCTTTGTCTAATAAGAATTCTTTAAGTAACTTTTTGAATAAGCTTTCCACTTGAATAGTTTTTAAACTTTCTGGTAGCCTGTTAAAGTAATATGGCCCTGAGTATTTTGTGTCTTGCCTTGCTGTGTTTAGTTTAATACATGGTATAAAAATGTTTAATTTATTTCTCGTATTTTTAGTATGTGTATCTGAAAACTTTTTATAATGTGTTTCTTTATTTTTAAAAAACTCAGTTAGTAACTTAAAGAGATAGAGTGAGGTTAAGGTGAGGATTCTTAGCCTTTTAAAAATGGGTCGACACGACTCTTCCCTTTTCACCTTTGCAATTATTCGCACTGCTCTCTTTTGGAGTATAAATATGGGTTCCCTATGACAAGCATAACAATTTCCCCAGATCGTAATGGCATAACTTAGGATAGCTTCAATATAGCTGAAATAAACATTTCTTGTTTGCAATTCATCCAACGACCTTCTTACAATACTTAAAGCATAACATGCCCGACTTAACCTACTTTCGAGGTTTTCACAGTGAAAGTTCCATTTTAAAAGTTCGTCGACATGAACACCTAAAAATCTAGTACAATGAGTTTGAGGAATGGCAGTGTTATTTATTGAAAGTATTATTGGCGAACCTTTATTTCGATTTCGATGATTTGTAAAATGTATGAAGTTACTTTTAGACGCATTTAGTGTGAGGTTGTTGCTCTCAAACCAACTATTTAGTTTGAATAGATTAATTTTAACGTTAATCAATAATTCGTCCATATCTTTACAGGCAACAATTAAACTAGTGTCATCAGCAAACATAATTACATTTATATCGTTGAAATACATTGGTAAATCATTTACATATACTAAAAATAGAATAGGGCCCAAAATAGAACCCTGCGGGACTCCAAGTTTATTAGTTAAAGGGATCGAACAGTGTTTTGTAATGTTTTGATTTTGACATTGTGTAATTTCCACGATTTGTGTCCTATTTGTTAAATATGAATCAAACCATTTTAAGCAGTCTCCCCTGACTCCATAATGATTTAGTTTGTTTAGTAAAATATCATGCCTAACGCAATCAAATGCCTTACTCAAATCGCAAAAAATACCTAAGGTGTAGTACTTGTCCATTAGTTTGTCATTTATATAAGATATGAAATCCTCGATAGCTTTAGTAGTGGACTTGTTTCGTCTATATCCAAATTGTCTTTCACTAAGAATATTGTTTGCATCAAAAAACGCAATTTTAATCTATTTTTAATTATAGACTCTATGATTTTTGAGAAAGAAGACAAAATTGCAATTGGTCTAAAATTTCCAGTTTCAGTTCTTGCGCCTGCTTTATAGAGTGGAATCACTTTTGATAATTTTAACTCTTCGGGAAAAACACCACTTTCTATAGAGGCATTTATAGCCTGCGTTAAGGGGTTTTTAATATAATCTATTGCCCTATTTACAACAAACATTGGAATTTCATCCGTCCCTGCAGAATGACTCTTGTTCAATTTTTTTACTATATTTTCTATTTCCCTACTAGTGACGGGTTTCATAAATATTGAATTTGGATTTTGTCTTGCATTTGATAAGTAGAAACGAAATTCATTATTGTTACATTGAGCCTTGTTTATTTTCGTTGGATAATTTACAAAATATTTATTAAATTCATTTGCTACATGTTCAGGATTATTTATTGTAATTTTGTCCTCCGTGTATATTTCGAAATTGACTTTTGGTTTGTTGTTTCTGTTTGTGTTAAGGTTTACAATATTCCAAATTGCTTTACTTTTATTTTTTTGTTCATCGATATATTTTTTTGTTGCCATTCTCCGTGCCTGCTTTATGACTTTTTTTAGTCTATTTTTATATTGTTTGCAGTGGTCTCTTGCATTCTGATCTCGTTTATTTTTTCTTAATAAAAAATATAAATTTCGTTTATTTTTACATGACACTTTAATACCCTTCGTTATCCATTTCAGTTTTAAATTTGATTTTAAATTCACATTTTTATGTTTGAAAGTATTATCAAAAACATCTTTTATAGTTTTCAAAAAACTAGAAAACCAGTTAGATTTGTCAGTGTTCTGATTGAAAATTCCATTCCAATCTAATTTTGATAAATGTTCATTAAAATCCAACTGAGATTTATTAGGAAAAATCCTTTTCCGCGTTTTTAGAAAACATTTTTTAAATATTTTTTTACCTTCATTGAAAATTTTCATGGATATGGCCTCATGATCGGATATTCCGAGTGACTCTATTTTACTTTCGTATAAATGTAATGGTAAGTTTGTAAATATGTTGTCTATCAACGTACTAGTAGTAAGTGTAACTCGGGTTGGTGAATTTATTGTGATTTCCATGCGATATTGAGCTAGAATTGATTTTAATCTTCTGACACTACTTTTATTTTCCATTAGGTTAATATTATGATCTGTGGCTATTATTACCCTTTTGAAGATTAATATTTCCAGAATCATACTTAATTTATTAAAAAACAAGTCTATGTCTCCATTAGGTACCCTATAGATACAGAGAATAATTAAATCATTTGATTTCAAGTTAATTCCACAGCATTCGAAATGACGTTCTACTGAAATGTTTTGAAATATATTATAGTGATTTGTTATATCATCAAATGGTATATGCTTTTTTATGTATATCGCCACTCCGCCGTGTGAATAAACATTTCGACAGTATTTTGTCGCTAGAATAAATTCATCGTGAATGCTTTCGAGTTCGCATCCTTCTGTTACCCAGTGTTCGCAGATACAAACTATCCTAATTTCCGGTTTCTCATTTAGATATACTTCTAATTCATCACGCCCTGTGCTTAAGCATTGAATATTTAGATACAGTAATTTAAAGTTTTGGTTGACCCTTAGCTCTTTGTTACAAGACCTATCTATAAAAAAGTAATCCGTTCGGCATCTGATTTTTTGGTCTTGAAGTAATCCGTGATCCTTAGTTTTTTTCCAGTGCTAGGGATGTTTTTTGGCGGCCATTTGCTGAAATAATCGGGAATGAGGCGCTGACCTTTTGTGGAAGTTTTTTTCTCTAAATCCGGTTTTTTTTCCTCTGATACTGATTTGCAGATTTTATATTGTCTTTTATTGTAGCAGTCCTTCACTTGTAGTTTATTATAGCTTAAATATGTAATTTCGTACTTGCGCATTTTAATTTCAGTAGTTATCTTCGCAGCCAGATTTCTCGTGAAAGGAATGTAAGTTACGTGGTTGTATTGATGACACAATGTGCGAAGTGCAGAATTTAATTGTTTCTCGTTCAGTGAGTTGCTAATTGGCACTTCTATAACGTATACATTCGTATTCCTGTGTGTCAATATGGCCATACCAATATCGGCTAAAAATGTTGTTGGATTTTTATTATGCGATCCAGTACTTATGATTACATGATCATTTTGATCAAAATGAGAACTCCACTTCATGTTATTCAAAATATCTGAACTCGTTGCTTCTGGCATAATTAGAGCAAATATCTGACTTTCAATGATATTCTGTTTGAGCTTCCCGCTTACGCCCTTAATAGTTTCGTCGCCATAAATTTGAATCTTACTTTTTCCGTTTATATTATAGTTTTCTTTGTGAATTTGTGTCTCTTTAGGATTTCCTTTGCCGCAAAAATTTCTAATTCGACTAGTCGCCTCGTCAACAATAATATTCTGTTGTAATAAGGTGCATTCGAGAAAGTCCTTTCTTTTATTTTTTACTCTACTGCCTTCTGTTGTTTCATGCGCACTTTCAGATAATCGGTTTTTTTTTTGAGAATATATTTAGATCAAAATTCAAAGAGCTTTGATTTTGAATTATTTGGTTGTCCTTACCTTGTTTCAGATTCAGGCTCGTAATGTATAGTTTCTTGTACTGCTGACATTTCTCATTACTAGCCGCTAGTTCTCTTAATAGGTGTGTGTTTTCCTGATTGAGGTTCTCAATTTCCTGATGAGCTATTTGTAAATCAACCGGAATGGACGTCATTAAAGTCCTTCTTATAGGCAATTTGCTATGCAGTTTTCTTACTTCCTTAACGGTTGCATACTTCCGTCGTAAGTCAGGAGGGGGAGTGTTTGACAGTACGGGGATCCTAGGTAACTGCATCGACCTCAATGTTTCGTTCAGCTGTGACAACATTAGAAACGTTTGAGTTATGAGCACTCTCTGTAGCCATATGATATAAACAGGATTTTTGAGCTGTACAACCCCAGCTTCTTCCTGCCAAGTTGTCCTATTGCGCATTTTAGCATAATAAGCCTGACTGTCCAAAGTAGTCAACAAATTCAACTTCATATTATTTTATGCTTCTCACCTATGAACCCGCTCCGATTTTTTTCTACTTTGCGATTTAGCTTTGTAATTTAATCACTTAACCAATTCTGATAAATGTAATGGTAATAAAAAGAGTTTTTTCCTAGTTATGTTATAAATATTTTTAAGTCAAAGAAAAACATGAAAATGTATGTAAAATAAATCATAATCGTCATCATCACCATTGCGCTCCAAATCATTGTCTTTATATTGAGGTTTCCTAAAGTCGTCCTCCATCTTTTTCAATTCCATATGTTGTGTAAGATTTCACTAATGTTGTGTAAAAAAATTCCAGGTTCTCCTTCCGTTGTTTTTGTATCCTTATCGTGCAATACTAACGGCCAAGTGAAATAGATTAAGATCACGACGATGGGGGTATTGCTTGAGTAGCAGTGCCTACTTCCCCACAGGTTGTGATGAAAAGATGCTGAAAGTCTCAACACGTAACTATATACTCTTTTCTAGTGTTGCATTCCAGTGTTTGGACTTCGTGCGTCTCTCGCGCACCCTTATAAATACCGTGTTTAGTCTTCGCATGAGTGGCCAATCTCTCAGGGGCTTAGCGGCGTCAGCAATTTGCAAATACAAAAGCAAGAAGCGAGAGATTTATGGCTGAAACGGTGCCAGCAGCCGCTGCGCGTTGACATCGCTATCCCTCAGCGACCCGTCACCGCGACGACGACGATGTCACAATATGTCATCAGCAGTATGCACCGCACCACGGCATCAATGATGCATACTTGGGCACAAGTGGATAAAATCCTTAGGGTTTCGATTAAATTGTCATGGTGCACTTAACCAATTGGAAATTTCAAAATATCCTATACACTTCTCTACCCAATAAAATAAAATTAGGTTACTTTAAAATTAACTAATAATAGAGCAAAACAATTGTCATTACGTTTCTATCAATTTGGCTTAGCTTAGGACAAAATGGTCGAGTTTCTTGTAATAATAAACTAAAAACTGTACAGGCACCGGAACTAGGACCTTCGAAATCCGAGAGACTTATAAGGGGACGTTCAATTATTACGTAAAGCAATTTGGGGGAAGGGATACATTACAAGGGCGGGAGGAGGGTTCGAACAACGCGTTACGTAACATTGTTTTTTTTTTAAGAGTTTCATATTAGAATCATATTGGAAAATATCCATTTTAATACCACGGAAATACTACATAATTACTACAAATATACTACATTTGCGATCATAATTACCAATCATAATCACTATTGAAAGAAAGGTGTGGGGAAGGTAGGGGGCTTTTCTGTTTGCTAAGAAAGTCTTGGGGTGACACAACCGATTTTTTTTATGTTTACTTTAAAATATTTTTCAATATTTCAATACTTCAGAAAATAATATGTAATGCGAAATAATTGGTTTGTATATATTAGTTGATTTAGTAGTTATACATGAATATATAAACATATTTTCTTTGTTTAGGGATAATGTAAACAATCTATACTAATATTATAAAGAGGTAAAGTTTGTGAGGTTGTAGGAAGTAATCTCTGGATTAACTGAACCGATTTTGAAAATTCTTTTACCAATAGAAAGCCACGTTATTTGGGAGTGTCATAGACTATATATTATTCGAAAATGAAAAGGGTAGTAGTATTTGCAAAGTAAGTCGGAGAAAAAACGGTCGAATGAAAACGTTTCTAACTAACGCTGCCTTAACGATGAGAGATATATGATTAAGTTCTAGAGATAAGTTATAGAGCTTGATAATGCCTACAAAAAGTCAGCGACAGCATATGTCTAACTTTTATATTTAAGTTACAAAAAGTAGTATTTTATATAATTTTTTTTAAAAATCGTTATGTCATGTTTATTGGTCATATTATCAACAATTATGAATTCTTATCAAAATAAGTAAATTTCTCATCTCAAGTCTTTAAAACAAAAGACTTTCCCTTTTACTGCATATAATTTTCCTTTTACTGCATAAATGGTTAAAGAGATAATACGACATAGGTATGGAACCGCGACCGTATTTCATGTTGGAACTCCTGAAAGAATGGTACCAAATAATAACTTTACATCTAATATAGTATACAAATAAGCCTTGAACAATTAAAATAAACATAATTTATTCAATCATAATCATTTCATTCACTCATTAGAAACCCGGCAATATAGCCAACTCGGTATGCAAATACATACATACATATGCAGTAAAAATATAACCCTCCTTTTGGCAGTGAGGAAATAAATCATAGCACACAGTACTAACCGAACCACACTCATAATTTAATCACAAGTATAAATGTTTACCGCCCAACGATGTGGGCACAGGTCAGCTAGTACCTATCATATAAATAAATTTTATCTACCTAGCTTGTTCTAGACTAGACGAGTCACTGTGCGTCCGGGAAATCACGCCTCAGGCTTTGCGTCTCGGTGCTCGTCAACAGGAATATCCGTTTTTACCATTTTCACTGCGGGGAGTTTTATGAGCGGCGCACGAAGTAATTTATTGTCGTCTCGGACGCTAAGAGGTTGAACTGGTGCTGGCACAAACATTCATTATGGCACCTCTCCTCCTGTTAACTGCTCGGCGTGCGGGCCACTGCAGGCACGACTGCGTACCATTGATATTTCTGACGGCCTGGCAACAATGAATGCGTTAGGTACTTGAATTATTTAATATATTTAACTTGTTAACCCCTTCAGGACCATAACTTTGCGGTAGAGTGTGGATATTGTTGATACATAATACTATTAAAGAGCGATGTAAACAACAACGGTTCTCCTCGTACCTATGGTAAGTTTTGTAAAAATTGGTTCAATAGATTGTGTATAATTTGATGGGATATATGTCTCTATGGTTTATTAAAATACAAGATTACATTTTTTCCAAAATTTGATTATTTTGTTATTTAACTCAAAAATCACACTTACTGAAAAATGTAGGTACTAAAAAAACAAATTGAAAAGTTTGCCATAAATATTTTATTCATTTATTTAAAATCGAGTTCCTTGGTCATAAGCGATAATATGAAAAAAATGCGGTATATTTTAAAACAATATATATTTTTTACTAATATTAAGATTCTGATATCTCAATAACATGGTAAAAATATAACTTATACATTATTCGTTTTCGATAATTTATAAAATGATTTTGAATTTATGGGATACAAGTTGAAGTTGAATACAAGATGAAGTTATGGGATAACAACAATATAATACAATAGATCTTTAAGTTAGGCTACCTAGGCCATTATGTATACGAGTATATATATGTAGGTATATGGTTTATGTATACTCGTATAAATATGTATACCCACGATAATATTTTAAAGTACGATTGTAATGTCTATGGTCATTTAGCTACCACCACAACTAGCAGACCCAAGTTTAGAATGCCTAGTTCTGAATTCCATACCAGTTCGGAGGTTTGCTCATAGGGCGAGAGGGTCGGTTGCTACGCTTTGTGAGATACTCAGTCGTTTTAATTAGGTACCTGATATGCCGTAGATTGAGTGAGTTGCCATGGTCAGTATTATCCTAGTATACGAGCACCTACGTCGTATTATTAACAATAGACATTGGTGATTTATTATTATTTTTAAATATATTATTTTTGTTTTTGGAATCGCCTAATAAACTAAAATCCTAATCTAGTTTTATGCATAACAAACAGCCAATTATTATATTCTTATATTCTATTATTATGTTTATTACAGGGTTACATTCTAGTATAATACAAGAAGAAACACTATCTAATCTAATCTAATTTATTTATTTAATTATTTTTTTCGGGAAACAAACAGCGCTTCATTAATTATGACTAATTATCTTAATACTGTTTCGCTGGCCGATTAATTGTTTCCTACATTATTTTCTTATAATGTAAATCAAAAATTGCATTGCACTAAATTAAATTAATTTACTATCGAACTATTGCAACTATAGGAAAGGAGAGGGATGGGATATATGTAGGATAGGATATAGGTATTCAAATTATAGTCGTTGCTTTTCTTATTTTCGCTCTGTGTGTTTTGAAACAATTTGTATGTGTATATTATATACTCACCTTCTGAGCTAAGGACAGCCTTGCTGAATTTAGGTTGCCTCAAGTTAAAAAATCGATATCTTCGAATCGACTATTATATGTGGTCATCAAGCGGTGCATAACAGAGTTTTAGGCGTAACTAGTGCTCACACGAGGGCTGGTTAGCTGCTCCGTGCACGAGGGTTTTCAAACGTACCTACAAGGAGAACGAAGCGTTTTAAGATATCGAAGTCGCGGGGCTTGAAGGGTTAAGGATGTTAATGTTCGAGAATGGTTTACATATTCTATTAACAAAACCCAGAGTGATCAATGCCTTGCTAAAAATACTGTTGATGTGTTGGTCGAACGTCAGCTTCTGATCCAGTTATACCCCAAGATCTCGAATGCACTGAACTTCGGGGATATATTCGCCATTTACGCGGTATTTGAAATTGATGCTTTCTCTTTTGCGACTGAATGTAATGTTATTACATTTGGTAGCATTTAATTAAAGTGAGCTTATTTTTCACGCAATAATCAAAGAGGCGGTCAATATCTGTCTGAATATGGAGAAAATCGGTCATGCTATCCACTTAAGCATAAACTTTGAGATCATCCGCGTATAATATATAATGTCCTGTGGTGAAGCATAAGCCAATGTCAAATATATAAGCGTTAAATAGCAAAGGACCCAAGTGCGAGGCCTGTTGAACTCCAGAAGGGACTGTCGCGAAGTCAGACCTGAAACCACCAACGCCTACAGCTTGGTGCCGGTTTGTCATATAAGAGGAAATTCACCTAAAAAGGTCTCCGTGCACTTCCAGCCTCCTTAATTTATAAAGAAGAATATGTAATTTATATGCAAACCCCGGGTGTGTATAAAGTCGAATGCAGTTGCGGTCTAGCCTACGTTGGACAAACGAAACGGCCCATAGACACGCGACTGACAGAACACATAAAAGCTGTTAAAAAGGTTCAGCGAGAAAAATCGGCGATCTGCGAACATATATATTATAGCGGAAGTGATCACTGGATGCAGTATCAAAATCCTATTGTGCTATCCAAGAAACAATTCTACTTTCCTCGCATGATCCGGGAAGCCATTGAAATAAGAAGAACCCCGAACTTCAATAGAGACGACGGTTACAAACTCTCTTCTACCTGGAACCCTCTTCTTAAAATGTCCCCGCCGCCTAACGTCGAACACAAGGACGTAAGACAGGATACAGTGAGTGTTGTGTGCAAGACGGATTTTCGAAATTCGCGCGCTCCGAGCCCGGCCCCCCACCACCGTTATAAACTGCGCAGTGGCGGCAGCGGTATGCGGCCTACCCGCAAAACAACGGATTGACAGCGCTTTCAGTCTACCCTGGACAACGGTGGCTGCAACGTCACCGAAACGTTTCTATCTTGTTTATAAGTTTACATAATCTCTAAACTCCTATTTATGCACGCATCTTAGAATATAAGAGGAAAATTCTGATTACTCCCACTATCCTCCAGGCGTGCCAGTGTGAAACGCGCTAAGGATCAACACCATTCGTAAACACCAGTCACCCTCGACTGCTCAATATTTTTCCGGACGTTAGGTCTGTCTCTCTCGCTCTTTCGCCGTACCGGATAGCGCCGTCTCTCATTGCCGTCCTCGCAGCAAATTACAAGTCCGAATGCTCAAACATAAATTAGCCTTAATGTTTTCAGCTTTGTGTTACTTAATTTCTTTTATTTGTCGCCGCACGACGCGCTGTGCGCGCACACAGCGGCGCACAGTTCACTTTGCAACCTAGTTGGACGGAATTTTAATTGAAATTAAAGTTATAGATAATGGGTTTAATTGCATTTCTTTTTCAAATATAAAATTGAGTGGTTATAAAAATGACTAGTATTAATACATGCACAAATTAATTTCTAGTATGTTCCTATCGAATTGCTTTAGGTAACAAAATTGTCTACTTGAAACAAAGAATTGTCGACTCACACAACACTGTTGAAACACAGAATACTGAAACACACAATTTGGAAATCAGTGGAACTCATAAGGCGCACGAACTACTTTGTACTGAAATGTCAAACCAAGCCCTTCGAGTGCAGGATAGCCAAATGTAGTATTTTAAATACTGTGATAGGGTAAAAGTGGGATAGTTGCCTCAGGAACCATCATCGAACTTTATTTTTACACGGCGACAATTGTAATCTTCGCGGTTGCCGCTCAAACACTAGAAGGGCAGGGGGTTGTACTTTGCTTATAAGTATTAGCTGCGACCGTATCATGTTTGCAAGTCGTAATTTTGAAGCATGGTGCGTCTATCCTCCTGTGGCAACTATCCCACTTACCCTTTGCTTATCACACTTTTATCTTTTATCTTTGTAATAAGTTGTGCATTATAGTATAAGTCCCTTACTCTGGTCGCACATATTTTTGCTTCTATCTGTCGTATACACTTCAAGTTTTTTCATTGAACGTTAGATTATGATAATAAAGAGTTTCCTATCTACCAATTTATTTTATGTAATGGAGTTCTACATCGTTCTCCTTGCGCTATTCATTTCATTGCGTACAGGTTATTTCATACCGGCTGAATCTCTGATGCATACATAAGAGATGTGACATGGTATGTGGGCCGGACTATAAACAATGATCCTAGGCACAGCCAGAGGGTTCCGCGGGCCGGATTAAACGATCTCGCGGGCCGGATCCGGACCGCGGTCCTTAGCTTGAAGTCCATAAAATTGAATTTGAAAGAAAGTTATTTTTTTTAAATATTAACTGTGAAAGTCGAAAAATGTTGTAGCATATTCAAAAACAATTTTTCGACTTTAATTTCTTAACAAACTTTTAGAAAAGATCGGTCGTATATTCAATTAATTAGCTCATAAAGCATATACATAATCAACGGACTACTCAAAATATTATTCTAGTCAATTTGTACGAAAATACATTTTTTTTTTCGATTTGTGTGGTACTTTTGAAAGGTCGGAATGCACTTGATCGGTTTATTTTTCTTGCACTTGCACTATTTTTCTAATGAAACTTGCACTTGATCGGTTTTATTTTTCTTGTCAGGAAAACCGCACACTGTGCGGCGGGCATGCTATATAAGTGCCCCGGACGGTAGTTAATTTTTATGTGATCACTCGTAAAATAAATGTCACACACATGGCGATAATGCTCTAATATATTGGCCGCGTTATCGTACTCTTGACATCTCCCGACCGTTTACATTAAGAGCGGTAATAAAGTGAGCCATCAAAACACGACGCTTACACGAGAATATCTTGTTGAAATATCGATTACGGATCCATGCCGCGCGGCGATATCTCTTATGGAGTTAACGCCGTAACTCCTCGTTTATATTGTATTTTTACCTTTTCAATCCTTATAATATAAGCGGGGCTAGGATGATGCACAATGTTTCCATTATGAGATGAAAATTGGAATATTTAGATTGTATGTAAATGACCACACCATCATTTTGCAGATTAATGCAAGAATGATAGCAATTTTATTAATTTATTTGACGGTGCTAGCGGATCAATGGCATTGATGACGCCGAAATTTTTATAAAAACCAGATAATCAATGGAGCGTGCAGCGGAAGAAATAAGCGGAGTCATTCCTGGGTAGTGAGACTGTATGTGTGTATCGTTGGACTTTCGAGAGCTTCTTTCTTTGTTGAAGTCTTGTGCCGGGGTTTCCCTTAGAGCTTCTTCCGGTCTGCGAAAACAGTTAATGCAAATATGTACTTTTAAAAACTGAAAACAATTAAGATGAATGAGTCAATCGCTCTTTAAAACTGCTTCCGCACGACTAGTCTAACTGCTTCCGCAGGACGACTAACAGTCGGGGGAGTCTGGAAGCAGTACTGTTTCCTATAGAGCGGCGGACCTTACGGCGACTGCTCTTGAAACAACCATCGGCTACCCGATCCTGGGTAAACAGCCGGGCAAAGGATGCCGTGGTCCGCGATAGATTCGGTATACATCGTTTCACCGCTTCGTAAGGGAGAGGACCGCGCAAGCGACCACGAACTCGTAACCAATCGAGAGACTGGAATAATCTGGTCGCAATTGGAAGTAAGGGCGTGAGTGTAAGCCCGCTGAGTAACACTCCTGGATATCTCGCTCGTTAAGGTGTTGGCCTCTTACGGGTTTGTGGCGGAGTTTGACGGTGGACTGTTTTGTCCAAGTCTTCTGCGCTCACTCCAGGGAGATAGAACGACTAATCGTTAAAAATTCCTGAGGTGACGGGCTCGCCCGTTGTAGTTGACAACTCTAGTTGCCTCCGCAGGACAACGCACAACCACATATTTCACAGCAGTCGCGTATTGCAGAAATTTCGACTGGATATGATTTACAACAACTTGGCAGATTATTCTTCCACAGACTTAGTTAACAACAAAAAGGGCCTAATATAATAGTTATTCTTTAATGGTATTATAAACTTAATCACACATAAACATCCTCGATTTTTATTTATTATGGAATCAGATATACGATCGAAAGGTTAAGTCGAATTGTCGTCTGCCGTGGCTTATCCATAATTCATCAACAGTTCGACGCAGACCCGCGAGCGCACCTAAGCGTTTGCTAACTCGAAGTGTCACGCGGGCCTCGGGCCGAAATGTGATTTATTGGCTTTATTAAAGTTTTATCTCGGAGCGTCGACAGGCAGAGGACGTAATCAATATGTTTCCTTCAGCCAGCCGCCGACCATTACTCATGTCTCGCAAGACACTTTCGTCATATTTTAGGTTGATCGGTCGGTGATTAATGGCGCTTCGCCGCCGAAACATCTCGATATGAATCATTCATCATATTCTCGTGTCCGTGAGTCAAAGCCATTTTTTACCCCGCGAGAACGCAGAGCCCTGTTTGGATAGCGGAGGCAGAGGCTGCGAAATACGCTTATTATTTGTTGCGTTCTCATTGTACCGATCGACATCACTGTCAGTTGTGGCATCATCGACACGCCAAATTGAAATTCATTTAATTCGGTACCTAGCATAATCAGATGTACACATATTAGTATGGTACCAAAGAAGAAGAATCCATACTTTGTAGGTAATTAGAGGGACAATATTTAGAGAGGCAGGAGAAGAAGACAGAAGAGGGACAATATTTCAGAGAAGGAAAGGTGGTCGTCTAAGCAATAATGAAAATATCAATTTAAAAATAAGCTTTATAGATTCTATAATTGTAGTATTTACCATTTGGAGTATTTCCATATGTACCATTTGGAATATCTTCATCGTCGCTAGTCGCTCGTCATGGTCGCTAACCCCTTGAGTATGATACGACCAAATCTGGTTCTGAATAGTTCCTTATTAATTAGTCTGATAAGCGTATTTTAAACCTATATCTTCTGGATTACAATGGATTTAATTTACAAAGATTTTTCATACATACATGCGTTGAGAAATATTTTTTACGATTTTCGCTGTGGTCAAAAAGAAAGTGGCCAGAGACTACCAGATCGACGAGAGAAGCTTAGTGGCAGTACCTACATTTTAATTGAATTTATTTTATTCTTTTTTTTTAAATTAAATAATTTGTTTCTATCACTTTATTTACATTTGCGAATAGCCGCCTAAAACAACGTGTAATATTATTATATGTTCGTAGCTGAACATCTGTATTTTATTTATTAATGTACTATTTTGGTAAATTTATTTTTCTTCAAGGCAACATTTATCTGCTAGAATTCTTTTTAGTCGCTTTTACCCAGGAAAATCTCGATTGATGTATGCAAATAGATTAAACGCTGTCAAAAGCAAAAAAAAATATTTTCAACCATTTTTAGTACTGCAAATACAAACTTATTGAACCTCGTTATACACATCAATTCAAACGCCGTATCTTCGTTAAATTATGACATTTTGAATAATTCCACCAGTAAGATAACTGATTGCTTGCACATCTGTCTGTTATGTAAATAGTGTCGTTAAGAATTTCTCAACGAGAAGTCTATTGAAAAAATATACACAAATAAATAACTTTTACAGCAATATTAATGACACGTTTGAGAGCCATAATGAATAAATCAATCGATTTCGATTCAGTCGTTGCGTTTGACTTTATACCCGATGATTAGTCATACGATCAGCCTTTCACATCTGTTACATACTGATCATAATTAGTTATCTTGAAATGTACTGTAAAATTGTTCTATAAACGTAATTTTATTTATTTTATTCCAAAAAAAATAACATTGAGTAGTTTAATAAAAAGTAATCACAATAATACTCGATACAAAAACATTTCCCAAAAAAATATTAACTCATGATAGGGATCTCCAGAGTAGAATTCTGACATTCATGTCTAGGGACACATGAATGTCAGAATTCTACCCTACATCGAAGAAGTAAATTTTGTGTCGACAATTCCTTGCTAGCTCGCTATTCTAAGCCAAACATATAACATTCGCATCATCCTGGGAAAACGGAATATTACATTTTAATCTACAAGAACGGTATAAAATACTTCGCGGAATGCATCTGGGTCTGAGAGGTTAATATAATATGTATATAGAGTTAAAACAAACGCAATCTGCTTTATATCAATTGAAATCCTGTTCACTCGCCGTGGGAGGTGAAGTGAAGGTTGGTTCGGTTATGCTCGGCTACTTTCGGCTACACAAAATGATGCCCGAAGTGCCCCGAAGCGAAGATGCGAGCGCTGTCGTATTTAGCCCACCGTTATTTAAAAAATACGAAAATAAGTTTATGCTATCATGGCGCATACCCTGGTCAAATTCTAATATTCTCAAATCTTTCAAATGGGCGCTCGTCGATGGGTACTATACCGATATTGTTGTCGAAGTTTACCAAATTTAAGTGGCTGGCGTGAAAAAAATGCAATTGTAAGTTATTACTACACCCATACTGTTACATGCTGGGCACGATAGTATTGAAGCTGTCGACCAGTATTTTTACTTGGGTAAGACGATCCAACTAGGTAGACTCAACTTCGACAAGGAGGTCTGCAGACGAATCCAACTCGGATGGGCAGCGTTCAGGAAACTACGCCATATCTTCTAGTCATAAATATCGTAGAGTAGTATCGTAAGTATCGAAGTACAGTACGTATTGCCAGGCGACAATACGTAATATTACAATATTACTAAAGCCCAAATTTAAAAGTACGTAAGTATCGGTTTTTAGAACGTGGCTCATGCATACAAGGCAATAATAAAAGCAGTATGGACAAACAGCAAATAACTGTGTTCTAAGTTTAATCATCAACTTTCTATTGTTTACAAGGAATAACGAGATCCACGAGTAAGTGCAAATATTACGAATCAACATTTTTTTCAAATAAGCCAGTTGGTAAGGATCCCTACTCTTGGTATAGTTAAATTGATATCAGTTAGTTATGTGGTATAATTATTATTTTTTTAATATTGACTATTAAAAAAAATATCATGTCAATATGTCTTCAATCTCGCTAATACTAACAAAAATATCAGATTTTTGAGGGGCGTCGATGTAGCAGAGCTAAGCAACGGTTGCTAATACAAAAGAATTAAATATACGTTAAACACAATGGAAGAGTTGACCTACACATCAACTGAATGATCGCATCGTAAAAAAAAACTTTTACATCCCATACCTTCCTCTACATATCTCTCTATTTGTGTAGATAACTAATATCTTCAATTAAAATCATAGAAAGAGCCACTACCGAAAAACAATATAGATCTCGTAAGCATAGGCAAAAGTGGATATTCAATACCAATAGTAGAAAATAGCGAAGACGACAAAACGGAGCTGGTGAGTTGAGATTCGTGTGCCGCGGCGTAGTCACAGCCGGCTATACCTCCATAAAGCCGTGCGACACTAAGCGACAAAATAGCAAATTGCATGCGAAGTAATCTGATTCCACACTTTTTTTTTTAAATATTGGCGTTTTACACTTTTATACTGTATCTTAATAATGTAATTTAATTATTTGCATGATTGTAGAGGACAGCGTTGCAAAAGCTTCAGTTAAATATTATTAGTAAGCACGGAGCAGCTGCTCCGTGTTAGTAAGCCATCTTCATAGAATCCTCTTTTTTATAATTTTAAACCCCCCTTCCCTTTTCGTAGCTATATCCAAAGAGAGAAAATTAAAACTTTAAGATTTTTCTCCCGTATGCTATAGCAGCGGTATACATCAATTGTTAATAAAAAGGCAAAAGTCTTTATAACACAATTTTATTAGGTAAATGCTTGGACTGATTAAAATAGAATTGTCATATATTTCTATTGTTTTATTTTACCCAATGCATATGAAATTGTAACCTAATAGATTAAAACCGCGTTTTTGTTATCAAGATGTAAAAAAACTCAACGAAATTATTTTTCGAGCGAGTTAAATTCGCTTTTAACTCCATACAGTCACTGAACTTCCATAAAACGAAATAAGCATATTTCGATTTATTTACATATTATTCTATAAAAAATGTGAGTACCACTTTAAATATTGACATATTTCACTGTCAATCTGTGCAAAAAATAAAACGAGACATTAATATAATCATGGGTATATTTTTAATGAATAAAATAATTATCACGATTAAAATCTTCTATTAACTTTTGTGCTGCACCTATGACCACCTCGTCATGAATAATTATTTACCCAAATAAATTGTATCAGTAATTTAACTCATTGGTTTAGAATTCTATAGGAAAGCATCTGATAAAAGGATGACTGGAAAATAAAGAGACAAACCCTTTGGGTTTCCGGTTGCATATAACTAAGAGAGTAACATACCATATAATACAGTGTGTTTTATTAATGAAAAATGGATTGATACATTTATAAACAAGTATACATTGGCAAGCAATGAATCGGTTTCAAAGCTTTTAACGTATAAATATCTCAGAAACCAAGAATTTTAACATATTCAATAATTACCATATTGACAAGGAGTATTGAATATTAGGAGTTCTCTTATTTTGTTGTGTGACAGAACAGAAACAAAAGCAAAAACAAATGCAGTGAATTTGTATTTCGATTTTCAAGAAATCTTTATTTTGTTTTAGCCTGTTGATGGCATACCTTTACAGCAACTAAGAAGTTTCATCAATATTATTTGAGTAGTATTAATTAGTTCATAAAATACTATATATTTGATTAAGCTAGTATTCTTAGTTTCCTAGATATTAAGGTTAAGTTGGTGACCCCGATTAATTGCTCCCGAGTGTATTCATTGCTATATATCAGTCAGTGTATGTTACAGCGTATGATTTATCAAATCGTATACTGTCGTATGCTACAGTGTATGATTCGTGGTATGCTAAATTTAATATGTAGTTAACAGTGTATGTTAGGTAACTGGTCAGTATATCGACAGTTAGATTAGCATATAAATTTTCATGATTATAGCAAGTTCAATAATGTCTTCACAACTTTAGTCAATCACAGCGCATCTACTCGACCGACGGCTTGTATATACAACATAGCGGGCTACAGTGAGCGGGCGTCGGCAGGCGTCGAAGGCGTCGCGGCACCCACAAAGGGCGCGAGCGGCTGAAATTACAGGCGCCTGCGGCTGACATATTGTTATTGCCCCCTTTTATTTTTCTTTTGAAGTTCAAACTTTTATGGCGCGCTGTTTGTTTACGCCCCGATCCGCGCTTCTCCCCACCACCATCCCCTTCACCGTCCTTGCTCTCGGATTGATCCCAGAAATAAAATCGTATCGCAAATTTTACGTTTCTTCTTCTTCTTGGGAAGCTTCTTGGGAAATCATACGATATTTTCGAATAGTCAAATCAATTAAAATTAAAAAAAAACAAGCACACGGTCAGTTGGTTGTAGGCATTTTGCGGTTATAAAATGTAAATCACAATCAGATATTTATGAGATTATAAAATACCATATTATGGAAAAATCTAGATGTGATGGACAAAATGAATACAATTTTTCGACTTCATCCCTTGCAGGGTAAAATACTATAGATATAAGTTACAGCAATATGCAGACCATAATAATTTTTTTTCAATAGTTAGGAACAGCTAATATAAATTCATTTTGGGCCAAATTCGACTAAGGAAAATTAGTACTATGTATTTCATTGCCAGAAGAGAAATTTATTACTTTATAAAAAATGTAAGTTGATTTTTTGTTTTTTTTTCACATTTAAATTCAAATAAAGATTTGCGTTCAACCACAAACAATTGTTATATTGACAATCGATATTTTATATGTAAGGTCTAGCCTGTGATATAAAATATATAACACATATAAATATAAATGTTTTCGTATTCTTTTGTACCTTTTGAAGTGAAAAATCTTTTGTTTTTTATTTTTTTATAAATCACAACGCTTATGTGGTCTTTTAAATTTTATAAATCGCAACGCTTTTAAATTTTAAGATTTTAAGTTTCAAGGTATAGCCTGCGCCCGCAGAGCACATATCATAATAATAGTTTTGGTATTCGTCTGACGTTTGTGCCTCTATGAACTGAAAACAATTATATTTTGTACTTTTTATGAACTGCCTTATTGACCCATCAGGAGTCTATATCTAGAATGCAATGTTTAGCTATTTCCCGCAGATCATAAATAATTATAATATTATTGGTAATCGTTTGTACTTCTTCAACTGAAAATCTTCTTTTTATTACATTTTTGAATCACACCGCTTATATAAATGAATCCTTAGGAGAGTATGTTTAAAATTTCAAGGTTTCGCCAGTGCGAGCAGGGCCCACTTTAAACTTTTGAAAATTTGAACATATTTTGAACATTCTAAACTTTTTATGAATCCCACCGATTACTTAACCCATCAGGAGTCAAAATTCAAATCAATCGGTTTAGCCGTTTAACAAAGAAATATAGAACAAAGAAATATACAAAACTCTAAACTAATATAATATCAAATAACCGCGTACGTAGGTATAATATTTATGTATTGAGGTATAATTGCTAAATATTTTAATTTAGTTTTTATAAAATTCTAGCAAAATTAGGTTGATGTTAACTGTCGCGTCTACACACTATTGTACGTAATTTTAAAATGCCACATAAGAAATCTAGTTTCTAAAATGGAACAATCTTTGCCAATGGGTTTACGGAATTCATAAACTCAACCGATATTCGCTAGTAGAAGTTGACTAGCATATGAGTATGTAAATGTTACCCGCGTAATAACTTCTCCCCTGAGAATAGAACATTCCAGAATATTGTTTTGAATTCCTAAGTGTCTGTTGGTGCTGTAGCTCGTTGACAGGAAAAATGCGCAGCGCACCGCTCCTTCCGCCCCGATCACACACACACATGCTCTCTCCTCTGCTCTGCCGTATATTTTTTCTTCCACTTAGCATCTTCTAACGTCGGGTATTAATTATGAGGAGCCGTCGACAATTTGTTACGCTCCCAGGAGTGTAGATGTATTGTCGCAATAAAAGCCCACGTCGCGTCGACGTCGACGCCGTCGCCATCGCAACTTCACAGATTAATCTGATAATTGTGTGTTTTCATAACAGATACGACACTTTAGTGAATTCATCCGACTGATTTGATTCAATCGATCCAATTTCGTCCAACTCGCGTTAGTCTAGGCAAGTTTTCTGAAAAACGAACTTTTAGAAACAAAACATATTACTTTTGGGCAAAAGGTCTTTTTCCCTATTTCTACCCTGCTGAATCAGAAAATGCTGGTTGCCCAAGCGAAATCCCAGCCGGAAGTAAGATACCCAAGATAGCGGCCAATATGGCGCCAATACCCGAAATCAGCGCTGTAAAGATCTTCTTTGACAAAGGTTCGCGTCGAAAATGTCTAGTTGTATGTTTTTGAGCACGAGGAATTCAAAAATACTTTGTAAAAAATATTGCTTAGGTTTTTCCAAGATAGCAGACAAGATAATACCAGTACCTTAATAATCTTTTTTGTCGTAAAACCAAACGTGACGTTTCTCGATAAATGTTTTCCATGAGTATACATGAGTATTCCAAAAAATAACTACAAAACAACGTTTGAACTAAACTCTAATTGAAATCTTTTCGAAAATGAAACAAACATGCTACATTTTGGCATGTAAACTTACAGAATCTAAAAAAGATTTCTCTGTTTCTCCAAAATTAAGGCAGGTATGTTTGCAGGGAGTACAGAGTTTTATGTAAGGGACGTTTGCTTTCCTGCAACTACAGTTCTTTGAGTTACAAAGTCCTTTACAGTGGCAAACAACAACTTCAGGGCAAGTCTTAAGGATAAGATCTAGTGTCATGAAACGTGGAACAACTTGATTTCTATCAAAGGTAAGCCGCAGCCTTTAAACAATGGAAGAGATTGCTTTAGAAAGTGAGCATTCTCTCAAACAAATGCCGACCAATTTAGTAAAAGATTAAAGAACGTTTTACAATCTTTTGTGCTTTTATTTTAATGTGTTCCAGGTTAATTTACTTGGTAGTGGGTCCTTTAGATGTGAAATCAAAATTCAACTCTATAAAAGGGAAGAATTCGGGCTTTCTCACAGCTCTAAATAAAATATTGAGGGCATCATTTGCACAGGCGACGCTAGGATCAACCTGTAAGGACAATTTGATTGTTTGTATAACTTTTTCATTGGATAGCATGGACTCGAAAACTTATGTACCTTAGACAACTTGACGACAAATGCCTCTACATTCTTGAGAACGTCCTCACCAAGTGGCCAGCGTCTAAGTCCCATCAGAAGCTCACAGTCTTCGCCACTGAAAACTTACAGTTACCATCTTCGTTGGGGATGCGATTTAGAACTTCGAGTCACAGCCAGTGATTGCATGGAAAGTCAGCAGATGAGTGACTTGCTCAGGTGCAAGCTTCTTACAAATGTCATGCACTGTAATATATTTGCCTCATAATCGGTATCAAGAAGAGTCGAGAAGGAGTCACACGCTCAACACGCTTAGTATACTGATCCTCTTCGTAATTTTGATTGCCTGAGAGCATCACATGAGAAGCTGATACCCATATGATTCTTTATGCTGTTCACAGTTCAGTTAACAATGAACTGTAACTGAAATCTTGGTCATCCTGTGCTTGTGGTACCTACGGTCAAGCAGCACAAAATTCCGCATTTGTTTTGTGTGCTTGAAAAGTACCTGCCCCAATAGAACAAATAAGACAAAATTCAATAAATAAGCAACATTATTCATTACTTACCTTCAGTTGCATTTGACACGTACACTAAACATTAGTCTGAGAAGCTAACATTTCGTCAAATCTCTGGAAGTAAAATGCGTGCGAATGCAATAAATGCACAAGGATCACTAGTTAGCTCAATTAGGGAGGTTCTGAGCGGATCGAAACGCGGAGGGAAGCAGAATATACCTACAGCAAATGTCGGGGGAATATGCCCCCGCTTCTCAGATACTCACAAACTATATACATAGTTTATGAGTAATATTTAGTGATCTAGAGTTAAGCATATACAACAAAGCTGAAGGCGTCACACATCTGATGTATTCATAAATATTTATTTCCTAATCTGTGTTTGCGGACCGAGTGCCGGCGACGGCGTTATTTATGCCCTGCATTAGTGTTTGACCTCACCAACGGCGAGATTAAGGGGACGTTTAGCTGGATTTTATTTAACGACCGACAAGCGCACAAGGAACGTTCAAAGTCAAAATAGCTCAATGGGAGGGATCCTAATATCCTATCACTAAAACTTAACACTGCTGAACACTAACTAGCACACTTTAAGAGCTAATGGGCCCTCGCTGAGTTGGCCACGAAAACCCTTTTGTTCAAGGTCGGTCTCACGCACGGGTCAACACCCATCCGGTGGTCTCCACGCAGGAGTGAGAGCCAGGGTAGGACGCCAACCTGAGGGCCAGTCTCCCCTAGGAGTCAACCTTCGGGCGTTGTAAGCCAATCGATTGTGCACTCTGACTAACAGTCGGGGGAGTCTGGAAGCAGAACTGTTTCTTATAGAGCGGAGTTGATTGCTGACCTTAGGGCGACTGCTCTTAAAACGATCATCGGCTACCTGATTCCGGGTGAACAGCCGGGCAAAGGATGCCATGGTCCGCGATAGATTCGGTAGACACCGTTTCACCGCTACTTAAGGGAGAGGACCGCGCAAGCGACCTCGAACTCGTAACCAGTTGAGAGACCGGAGTAATCTGGTTGCAACTGGAAGTAAGGGCGTGAGTGTAAGCCCGCTGGGTAACATTCCTGGCTATCTAGCGGATAAGGCGTTGGCCTCTTACGGGCATGTGGCGGAGCTTGACGGTGGACTATTTTTGTCCTAAATCTTCTTCGCTCACTTTACGGGAGATAAAACGATCATTTCGTTAAAACTTCCTGAGGTGACGGGATTGCCCGTTGTATTTGACAGCTCTAGTTGCTGAACACTAAACAATGAATATTGGTGCTGGATGCAATGAGTTTTCAACTAAATTGTCTTAACAATCTTAACCAAATTTATCATTAACTAAGTCTAATTGAATCTAGTTAGATTATCTGGTTCTTTCGACCTTTGCCCGATTAGTACTTAATCAGAACGTGTGTAATATTATAACCGGGAAATTTATTGAGGCGGCAATGAGATTGGAAATGTCATACATGTATTCTCATTTAAGTTCGCATCGTGTAGCAACAGCTGTTACATCGCTTCATGCGCAATTTATAGCACATCTTGCAAGGATGCTACATTTATTATATGTCGTAAGGGCCGCATCACACAAGCGGATTTTATGACGCTAATAAATTTTAAAACAGAGAACGTTTCTATGTACTTTAAATGATGATTATTTTTGAAAGAAACATGTGAAGCATCTGGAGTATTAAAATTTGATCGTTAAAGTTGTTAAACAATGTTATCTCTTTCTTTAGTTACTAATTCAAATCTCTTGGATAGCGTAGCCTCGCTGCCAAAAAAACAGACTTTATTTGTATATATAAAAAAAACTGTTAGGTAAAATAATAATTAGGCAATTGAACCAGGATATATTTCTATTTACGCTTTTATAGCAATCGGCACTGTAGTTCCTCTAGTGTTCCATAGTAATATGATACTATGTAAGTATACATATATGATAGCTATAATGCAACCGGAAATAATAATAGTTTTCAGGAATGTCGTCAGAGTTACACTGACATCACACTTATATGTATTTTAAAAAATAAGAGTACGACTTTTGAATTCGTTATGTTTCGGAGATCCTTCAGTACCTTTATCTTTTCTAAGTAGCTGGACATAAGACATATGTTTAACATGTACGTATTGCCAAATAGTACTGCCGTGCACTTGTAGGTTTTTTAGAGTAAAGACATAATAGATATAAACAAGATATAAATTACATTACTGAACAGTTTAAAAACTAGCTAAGGTCAAAAATTAGACATTATTTACGTTTTCTGAGTGTAATTATCAAGGATAAGTGAGTTTTTTTAAGAATTTATTGATTCAGCAAAAATCAGTGTATCTTTAATGTTGTGATTTTCCTTTGTTTAATAGAAAGTTCAGTAACAGTTCTACTCATGACATTTTTTAGATTGGTAAAGTTATTATTATTAAAGAAAAAATATACATGTTTACATAAAAAATATGAAAAATTCCTTCCGGGGTCTAAAATACCCGGTCAGATCGCAAATTTATTTATTCACTTATTGCGCTATACCGGTGCAAATACCTTTTTATATTTATTTATTTATTCACTTATGTTTTATTTATTTATTATTATTAAGTTTTTTTGTTATTGATTTGTGGAAGTTTATACCAATGTTACATACTTAAACACTCACGATTAATCGCAAACTCCCCTTTTCTAAATACTGATAAAGATCCTAGGTATAAGGGAAACCGTTATTATTAGGTCCATTATGGAGACGTCTCAATAGTGATTCTTCCTTTAGTAATAAGTCCTTTGTTATATGTAATATAGATATGTTTGTTTTCCTAATAAATTAAAAAATGGGGAATACCTGACTGACGAATAATTACCATCATTATTTAGCATTCAAAAAACGTTCTCATTTAAATAGTCAATAGAAAACATATTAGGTACACAATTATATTATTATGTTAATGGCATACCACGGATAATTATTGAGAAACAGTTAGTTAATTAATTAATGGTTTTTAAGCAATAAACATAGATACTGCATTCGTGTGGTTCCACCGTTCGATCGAAGGTTCGAAAGCGATAAACATAGATCAGAGGCGAGCGAGCGAGAGGTTTTATTTACCGGAGTTCGCCTAATTACGGAAACCTACATGTAAATTGTACCAAATTAATCTCCATTAGGCAGCCGTTAAGAACCCACACGAATACCTCGGCAAAGAGCGCGGATAGTTGTGTTCTTGACTCCCCTATCTATGTCACCCTGGCTGCCGGTTTTCTTACAATCGCTATAGGGCGGGGATCGATCACACGCAATAATCGAATATCGATTGTTAAATATAATCGCAGGTTATTTATTTTCTGAGGGTGGTTTATAACTTGCCACACTTTGGAGATGTCATCTGCAACGGGCGAACACGACACCTAAGGCTGTTAAAACGATATGGATCGTTCTTTCAGCAACTAGAGTTGTCAACAACTACAACGGGCGAGCCCGTCACCTCAGGAAGTTTTAACGTTCTTTCAGCAACTTGCGGTGTCAACTACAACGGGCGAGCCCGTCACCACAGGACGTTTTAACGATTTTCTCGTTCTGTCGCCCTGCAGTGAACGTAGAAGACTTTGGACGAAACAAATCCAACGTCCAGCTACGTCACAACCCGCAAGAAGCCAACGCCTTACCGCGAGATAGCCAGTGTTACCTGGCGGGCCGACCCTCGCGCCCTTGCTTCCAATTGTGACCAGATTTCTCCGGTCTCTCGATTGGTTCCGAGTTCGAGGTCGCTTGCGCGGTCCTCTCCCTTACGAAGCGGTGAAACGTTCTTTCAGCATATTGAGTTGTCAACCACAACGGGCGAACCCGTCACCGCAGGACGTTTTAACGATTGTTCGTTCTATCGACCGTGCAGTGAGCGTAGAAGACTTGGGACATAACAATCCACCGTCAAGCTACGCCACAACCCGTTAGAGTCTAACGCCTTACCGCGAGTAGCCAGGTATGTAACCTGGCGGGCGGCACTCGCGCCCTAACTACCAATTTTGACCAGATTTCTCCGGTCTCTCGATTGGTTCCGAGTTCGAGGTCGCTTGCGCGGTCCTCTCCCTTACGAAGCGGTGAAACGGAGTGAACCGAATCTATCGCGGACCAAGGCGTCCTTTGCCCGACTCTGAACCGGGATCGGATGGCCAATGGTCATTTCAAGAGCAGTCGCCGTAAGGTAGACAACTACCCCCGCTCTATAGGAAACAATACAGTTCCCAGACTCCCCCGATTGTTAGTCGGAGAGCACAATCGATTGGCTTGCGCCGCTCGGTGCGCAGACCGTTCTTTCAGCAGTGAGGTGATTACATAGAGACTTAGTGACAACCCAGTCTACATTCTAGCTCCACCAACACGCCCGTAAGAAGAAGACGTCTTACCGCGAGGCATTGGAATGTGAAACAGCGGGCCAATCTCACGCCAAGGGTTCAAGGTTTCAAGACGTCAGGTTGACAACTACCCTCCGCCCGCTGTCATAGTTATTCGCTGTCTTGCGCTATTCGGTTATTCGCCTATTCGCTGTTATTCTGTAATTCGCTGGCTTGGGCTATCTTAGTTTTTTCCGCAAGTGCAGATAGTTTTTCAACCACCCAGTACCGCTCGTGGTATTCTTCCGATTTCGCAATCTTCTGATCCCAACCACCTCCGACTGCAGGATTACTGACTCGGCTGAAGCTCACAGCAGCCCTGACAGGGAAAGCCCCTCTTTGAGGGGGCTACCAGATATGAGTTTAACCGTGAGTTGGACAAGCCAGATGACAGAGTTTGGCCAATACCACCCAGGTTGCACGAAACCATTAGGAACCTAATGTCGCACTGGGTCAATGCGACAGAATTCCGTTTTTAGCATGCTTTAACTAAGCTGGTGCTAAAAATTAGGAACTTCATTAATTTGTTGGTATTCAGTTTCATTAAATTAAAACCCGGTCTTAAATCTTAAAATATTCCGTTTATGTATGGCAGTTCCAAAGCGAAGTCTTAATTTTGACAGCTCGGTCGGTCGCTCGCTCACTTCTACAAAGATTTAAAAATATACAAGGCTTTCTATCATAATATACAAAAATATTGATACAGGATTTTCAGGGCAAAAAAAAGTTAATGACTAACGATTACTTACGACAATCGGCGCTCCTCATCATCCCTTCTTCGATTTAGAAACCAATCTTGAGCAAACATCTTAGAAATCGGGACAAATAAATGGAAACCACAAGAGAAACAGGAGCTAAGTACACGGCCACTGCTCAACGCAGACTTAATTAAGGAACCGAACCAGACCCATTCGCCATGAGACTTGTAAAAACGGAATACGAAAAAGGGTCTAGACGGTGCTTAACATCAATTTAAGAGTCTAATAGTCTCTACATAAACACGCTCCAGTTAGGACCCATGGAAGGCAATACCAAAACGCTAGTTCAAAATTAAGCGTCGTTTTAGCGCGTCTTTAGACCCCAAGTTAGGCACCTGCGAGAAACAGAATACGGGTCACTGTCTAATGGCCACGCTATGTAACATGTTTGCTCTACCTGTAATGACGTACTGTGAGGAAGCACAAGTTTAAAATCGCTCAGAGCGTCATGCTTGTAGTCTCAATGTGGGATAGGACCTGGAACACATATTTTTTTAGGAGAACGACAGCGGTAGGTATAGCTCAAAATATAAACTGAAGTAATAGCTCAAAATGTTAACTGAAAGCATAGTAAACTTAAGTGGCACGCGGGTAGGCCAAATATACTACAGTAGTTAGGGTAGCAAGTTCATATAATGAAAATCGCGTATCGGAAAAGGCAGGGCAGAATGTCCTCCAGCGCTCCACGCTGGTCCGATGACGTACGGAAAACAGCGGAAAATTACCGGATAAAGAAGAAGAAGAACCTGCAGCAGTGGTGAGTTTAGGAAAGAACTACATCCAGACGTGGAGACACGTCTGTTTATAATTCACATTATATATATTGATTTTCACATCTAAAGTAGGTAATTTGATTTTATGGATACCTCATTTTTGTTTTATCTACCGTGTTTTATTTTTGTTATATTTTGATAATTTAATATCGATTCTTTTGATTATTGACTATGTTTCACCTATTTCTATTTTTTAAGTTATTGTGAAACTATTTTTTTTTCTGAGCTAGCTAATATTACTGTTGTTTACTTTCCCGTTAAATTTTAATTATATTAGTAAAACATTTTCTAACCTACCTAATTTAAGTTTTGGTACATAACCTAACTTATTTTGTATTATTAAAATTGGTGTTTTTTTTTTTTTATATTTTCTATGTCTATGTAGTCATGTTGTAAAAAATAAATATTGTACGCATAAAAGGCAGGTTGTGCGACACTGAATAAATTGTAAAGCTCCATGTTATTACACCACAATCACAATAAAATAAATTTAAATTGTAAATTAATGTTAATTTAAGCATCGAAAAAAAATGTACTAACATGAATATTATTACCCAAAAGTAGCAGATTAGGATAATTTTGCGGCCTTAAGAGCAGGTGTTAAAATATAGCTTCTTAGAATCTGGCATATCATGTAAGGTAGATAAAATAAAGAAAGAAAATAACCGTTTTTTTTAGATATAAGTAATTAAAAATACAGCAATTACATTATAATCTGTCTCAAACAATGAGCGAGAGCTCAGACAAGCCACAGTAATCTCCATATAAAGGATAAGCAGACAGATACTAATTTTTAACACTACAATGTCTATATATATAGTCTATCTGTAGTCAAGTTATGCGAACAATAAAGAAGAACGTCACGTTTTAACAATCGAGTCGAATTAATCGCTTTGCTGTTTCTTCAATGCAGCATCGCTCGACTTTGAAGTTAAAATAGCAGGAGCTGAATAATATTCATCATCTACAGTTAAACTCACCTTTATATTTTGAGAGTTTTAAAATCTTATTCATTTCTAAGTAAAGTCTGTTAATATCATTATTATTGTTATAGGTAAGACTGTGTGTAATACTAATACACATTAGCGTCTTGAAGATACTGCAATGCTAATGTATTATTTAGGATACATAAATATATACATTTATAAATCTACTTATGTATGCGTTATTGAGAGCCAATCCTATGCGTATTGCTTTAAATTGAATAATTTCATATTAATTTTACCGTGTACCTACATGATAGAAGTTTTCGACATAACAATAGGTAAAAATAGAATTTAGCAACAGTAACATAACGCTTTAAAAACTTGTAGATCGCTTGTTTCGACTTTTGAGATTTTAATGAAAAAAATATAAATTATATAGCGTGCTAAAAATTTTGACAATTACCGTGAAATATATCATATATTTTTATAAAAGCAAACATATTGATTAGTAAAATAATTAGCACATTGCAAAGTATTATTATTATTGAGTTTTTAATTTAGCATTCTTTAAAAATTTCATTAAATATGTAGATATTTCGTCGGTATTAAAATACCGTTCTAATAAATAGCTCAGTGAAATTAATTACGAAAATTGTATTACATTATAAAATATTAATAGCTTAAAATGTAGTTTCATGGATGCTGTTACTGGTCCGAATACCTCTGTTTTTGTTTTCATCGTATCATTATCATAATACTAATTTTGTACGGACTGAAAATTTGGTCCTAATAAAAATATTATTTAATCGTTTCTTGTTATGTTTTTATTTTACTTCAAGTCACCGGATGTTTGGAGAGCCATATATAATGCGCCGCGATACTGCTATACCACGAACGCCGCCATATTGAACATAAGAAAAGATTAACTAACATTTTTGAACTATGCCATCTACACATTGCGTTTCGTAGTAAAATCATAGCTTCCAAAACGTACTATGGCATTGAGCAATTTAGTAGCCTATATAATCAATACATGAGGGTATTCCCCGGTCAAAATACGTCCATACCTCGAAATATCAAGCGGAGAATTCCTTCTTAATTTAAATGCACGACATTTAGCTTTACCCACGAGGTCCGGGTATGCATGCCGGGCTGTTTTCCTTGTATTTCCTAGTCTATTACTGACCTCTACCCTTCTTTTTCTCTAAGGCCATGTCCACTACCAAACGTCGATCATCGAGGCTATTATGACTGTTGGATCAGGTGTTTGGGATATATGTAGTGAATTTCTGGAAATATTTCCGGAGGCCAAGAGTCGGAATGTTCATTCTAGTTATTATTGAACTTTGTAGTTATATTTTTTTTTTAAATCTGTCCTTTTGAGTCATTTCAAAGCATTCCTGACAATGACGACCTATCAGCTTAAATGGAGTGTTAAACCGAAATTTGAAATGATAAAAAAATGTTTTCAAAGTACATATTTTGCTTACATAATATGAACGCAAATTATTTATGTAATATATAAAAAATATGCTGAGTATCCATTCAAGTAACCATATCTCTACATACCTGCCTATTTTAGTGGGGTCGCATTGTTTTAGAACCCAACGGACCCTCGTTTCCCCACCTCCCTCATCCACTAGCTATATTTAATCTAAATATTTCGATTACTTGCCGAATATTGCCGATAGCCTCCCTAAAGCCGCGGTGCATTAGCGTCCGTCGCCCTAGAACAAATCTATCCGGCTAATGTTTATTGTGGGAGATCCATCTTGCGGAAGATCCGACAGCCATCCGCCGAAATGTCACGTCCCGGATTTATTAGGGGCCTAGTTAAGAGTAACGCTGTTTGCCGACACACACGGAAACACTTTGGCTTCGGATACGTGCCTGGATTCTCGCGTCCGACCATCGGACGCGCGCGGGGAGGCAACCACGGATAAAGGAAGACCTATTTATTTCAGATGCGTCACGCATGAGAATCGTCAATTCGCCGCCTTCCTGGACACGCGCATACATGATACTATGTTATTGATATTACAGTCCTTTATTTCCAAGCCATGCAACATGTTACCCCCCCCCCCCTTAAGAAAACTAAATTTTCCAAACGACATTTTTCTTTTCTAGCTGTCCGACTACACAATATAATAAATTCGGAATTAAAAGTGAAGTTAGGTACCATACGAGGAAGAAAAAATATGACGGAATGGTTGATTGAGATAAAAAGGAACGAAACGGAGAAATTGGTTAATTATAGTGCTGTATAAGAATACCTAACTACATACAATTACTACATTTATTCATGTTTATGTATATGTATAGATGTAAAACATAAAGCAATGCTATATTATGTTACACTTACAAACCTACAAAAAAAAAGAAAAATACAATACCTAAAAGTCTACCGTACGGGCATCACTCCAGCAAGGTAGATTTTAAACTTAATAATCTAGTATTTTAAATGTGTGTGAAATAATAATAAATAAATACCAGAATCGATAGCGCTTTGTTTCGAGTGAAATGTTGCTGTTCATGACTCCGAATAAATTCAAAGACCGGGAGCGTATTTAGTAGTACGGGCTGATTGGTCCCGTCAGAGCGGCAGAATTGTATGCACCGCAAAATTAAAGTTCTGCTTGCTCGTCATCGACGTACTTATCAGTCGATACAAAATCGATCAAAATGACTTTTATCTTTATCGATAGAGGAAAATGAGGGCATTGAGACATTTTGAACAAGAGTGAAAAAAACATGATTTTCTGAAGAAACCGTATGATAATGTTAACAAAGTCTACTAAGTACTGCATATCTAATTTTCTTTCCTGGACAATATGCAAGCGTTTAACGATGATATAGCTAAAAAAGTAACCAAAGTGGCGCAGTAATTTACCAGACAGATACGACACATTTCATAAATGAGTGTTTACAATTAAGTGGAATCCTAAAGACGATAAAGTATTTGAAAAATAAATTTAGAAAAATATTAAAACACAAAAACGAACATTACAATGCAATCACTCGTGTTATGGTGGGGTCCTACGGCCTGTGAGCTGCCAGGTCGCGCCAAACGTTGCCATGCTTATCGAGGGCTGGTGCGACTGGAGCC
This sequence comes from Micropterix aruncella, assembly GCA_944548615.1. Classification (NCBI taxonomy): domain Eukaryota; kingdom Metazoa; phylum Arthropoda; class Insecta; order Lepidoptera; family Micropterigidae; genus Micropterix; species Micropterix aruncella. Next base: position 19,600,618 of record OX155955.1, on the reverse strand, counting down.
GGGCGTTACCACGGCGCGGCGTATGTCGGCCAGATGCGGAATATCTTCCGTTCGACCACTCCATCATGGGCCCGCAGATACACACGGCCAAAAACGAAATGAATGGTGGATTGATGGGGGGTGAATGAGTGGGACCGACGCACGTGCCCAATGCCGTCGTTGGGACGGGCGCCCTTTCGCCGCGCCGCGTCGCGCCTTTGAACTTACCAACTACCGATGGATCGGACGACCAGCCACACATCAGAGCAAGCGCGACGGCTCCCACGGCCTGTAGGCTTGGCGCGGCGTAGTTTGGCCTGCGAGATAGCTCGCCGTTTGAACGCGGCTTTGGAGAGAGAGAGTCACTATTCAATATGTCGTATCTGTTGTGAATCCCATTAATCTGTGGCCACGTTCAGACGAAGCTCTTGTGCTTACAGTGTTATTTATTGCGCCGGTGACAGGAAGCGACATGTACCGGTAAAGGAATATTAACACTGGAAATTTAAGTAGCTATTCGTTGAACTATCAATATCCGAACACGTCAAAGTCTTGGTATACCTAAAAATGTATAAAATTGAATATGGAGGTATCCATGAGCGAAAATAAAGAAAAATGATATTATGAATGGATCTGAATATTATATCTACCAACAATCGTGTATTAAAAAATATAAAATTCGATATTATGCCTCAGAATTAGGTACTAAATTATTTATAAACTGCTATATACAATTTTGGCAAATACAAATACTTATGGGAATAATAAAATATAATTATTCAATCAACCGCTGACAAGTGGCTCTATCCCAAACAGTTCCATTGAACCAACTAGTAAAGAAAGTTTTTGTTTGTGCAGACATGGACATCTAGTTTGAATTTATTAACGTACTAGCTGTAGCCCGCGGCTTCGCGTAAAGTTTTGAATCGATTTGTTTTTAAGTAGGGTGGCGTTTATTTGCATGTTTAGACGCTACCTTCAGATATATCGTGCAAGACGTCCCCCCTCAGATGCACGCTACCTATATTGTAGAACTACGCGTCTTGTTCCTCGCCACCCGCGCCGCCTTCCGCTGAACGCTGACCTTGCTGGGCCAGTAGCCGCCGCCGCCGCCTGCTAGGTATTTCAAGGTGCTTGCACGCGTTAGAAATTTCTACATATCGCTATAACTACACGACATAAAAACTTACAGTAAATAGCTAATTTTATCTTTATTAACTACCCGTGATAATGGATTTATTTCTTTTGATAACAATTATTATTTTATTGCTAATGTCTTCTTATTTTTTTGAGATATAAAAGCAGTTATAGTAGCTTAAATATAAAAGTCAGATATATGCAGATTTTTTTATATATCTCTCTGAGGCCGATATTTTTATCATATATTGTTTTCCCATTATCAAACCGTTTTGTCGGCGCACGCCGATAAAGCAACTGACCAGCTCATTTTTCTCTGACTTGATTTATAAATATAATGATTTCGTATTGAAAACCAATATTATTCACAATAAAATATAGCCTATAGCACTTATCGATAATGGAACTTTCCATTAGTAAAAGAATTTTTGAAATCGGAAATGTAGTTTCGGAGATTACCCCCTGCATACAAACTTACAAATATTAATTCTTTATAATATAGATTAGTGTAGATAAATTAAATTAGCTTTAACAAATCAGTTAGTATTACAGGGTGATATGTATTAACAACCTTTAATTTAGTGTTGCCTGTCAAACTTGCCAATAAAAATTAATAATTAGATCAGTAGTTAGTAATAATCCTAATATATTCAGTAGCATCGAGCGCCTTCTTATGTAAAACAGCTGTACGCGATGGTTATTGCCGTGAGACGTTAAGGAATTTCGGAAATATTTCCCTATTTATATTGTAAAACGGAAAACGGGCTTGTAAAATTGAGGTTGAATGAATTCTTTTAGGTAATTTGGTAGTTATTTGTGGTACGACTGTCAACGTTTCACGCGCTTAGCTCCTAAGATAAATACACCAATGTGTAGGAACGTTTCATCGGACATAGCCACTCATTATTTTATAGATGAATGAAATATTTCTTCATCAGAGTAATCATGATGGATAACAATTTTATTCTTATTCGGGTGCCAAACAAGCGGACTTAATTCTTAAATTACAATCTCTCTCAGCCAACTTACGCGACTGTGAAGTAATTGTGTAATAAGTGAAATGATTGATGTGAATAGTAATAGGCGCCGGTAGAGAAAAATAAACAAAAAGCACAAGAAAACTTGAAAGAACTTAAAAAAACATAACTTAAAAGAAATCAAATGAATAACAAAATATCCAATATTTTAAAAATAATTACCCGCAAGAGGCCAACGCCTTATCCGCGAGATAACCAGGTATATTACCCAGCGGGTTAACACTCACGCCCTTACTTCCAGTTGCAACCAGATTACTCCGGTCTCTCGACTGGTTACGAGTTTGAGGTCGCTTGCGCGGTCCTCTCTATTGCGAAGCGGTGAAACGGTGTAAACCGAATCTATCGCGGACCACGGCATCCTTTGCCCGGCTGTTCACCCGGAATCGGGTAGCCGATGGTCGTTTCAAAAGCAGTCGCCGTAAGGTCCGCAACCACCCCCGCTCTATAGGAAACAGTACTGCTTCCAGACTCCCCCGACTGTTAGTCAGAATGCAAAATCGATTGGCTTACGCCGCACGGTGCGCAGACCGTCCAGGAGCGCCAGAAGGTTGACTCCTAGGGGAAACTAGCCCTAACGCCAGAATCCTACCCAGGCTCGCACTTCATGCGTAGAGGCCGCCGGATGGTTGTTGACCCGTGAGTGTGACCCACCCTGAACAAAATGGGTCTTCGTGGCCAACTCAGCAAGGGCCCATTAGCTCCCAAAAGAATGAACATAGAGGAAAATTTCTCTGCATATTCTTGTGACAGAGGATCACATATAACCATATGTATTGCCGTATGTATCGCCATATGTAGGTATTCCCATATATATCAGTCTGAACCGTGATTTGCGCTTTGCACGCATAACTCTAAATAGCGATAATCTCGGATTTAATGGACTGTTTAACACTGGCGGATGTAAACTGTGTGAACCTGTCGGATATCGTATGTTACGTTAGAATGAAGCTAGCTGAATCTGTTTAATTTAATCAACAAAAACGCATGCGAAAGATTTGACCACCGAAGGTTTCTTTCAAAAACGTTGATGTTAGTAATTATGTAAGATAAGGAACCGTCGGTGCACCTAACTCGCACTTTACCAGTTTGTTTTTAGTTGTGCAATCGAGGGTTAACGGGGCAGTATGCGCTGGATTCTGCCGGCAAATAAACAAAACGTTATATATGTTATTCCTCGCAAATGGCGCTTCGTGTTATTTTTACCGCACCGGCAAATAGAAACGTGAAAAATGCGTGCGTGCCAAACGCTGTCAGCTGCGAAAATTACAGTTGTCGCGTCATAAATCGCCAGCGAAACGGGAATATTTATTATTGCAGTATTTACACGGTGAATTTAAATAAATGTATTACGCCATTCGCATTTGTAATACGTGCTAAATCGTCGACCGCCAACGCTAATGATGGTCTCTGCAAATGTTATTGGCTCTCTAGACGACCAAGCATGCTTGTCAAGCACGTGAATTTTTCGTGCTTGACAAGCAATGTTCACCGTCTAGAAACTGAGCTTGATAGCTTGAGAAGTAAACTACGTGCTGTGGACAATGCTTGATCGAAAATTATATTATTGCAATGCAACTTACGTCCAGGGGTCTCGAACCTTCCATATTTTCGGTATTTCTATCGATTTGTGGTCTGTCCTACGGAAAAGTAAATATTCTTCCACTGGCCCCCTAGCGGTTAATTGCTGTTCTCTGGGAGTAGCGCTACCGAACCAGTAGGACAGATATCCAATAAATTTGGTTAAAGTTTAAAAAGTATGCCGTAAATTGCAATATTTCTCTATCGATGTCTGCTACATTATGCCTACTTCTATAATTTAATATCATGTATGTTGGGGTTTACTGATACATTTTTTTTCTATGTATCAAACTAGACGAGAAAACAAATATTTTTAGTGTTTTTTTAATATTCGAATATTTTTATATTACAGCAAATTATTCTACGTGAAAAACTGAATTGAAAGTAAAGCATAACTCTTCTTCATTAAGGCTTTAAATAACGAGAAAAAGCAATTTTATTCAAACTTTAGGATATGAATATTATTTTCATTCTCATTAACGAAGTCCCAAATAACTCAAATAAAAGTTGCAGACCATTTCCAAATCAGTTTTTTTATAAAATAAAATCTCCCCAACATCCAAACAAAAACATTTTTTCAACAAATTTTTCTCTGACAAATATGATGAAGATCAAATATAACAGATTCACGAAATTATTATCTAGGTACTGCTATGAGCAGGTACATACATACCTACTTCATAAGCCCAAATTAAAAGACATGGCCCAGATAAACCTTATGAACATATTTAACCTCAAACGCTCACAGGTCAGCCGTACTCAATTCGGAAGGTAAGATTGCGTTTAAAAAAACCAAAGGCAGAAATAGCATGAGGTGGATAAACAACATCAGCCATTGTTCTACTTACCCTGCCCACCAACCGTGGAGGAAAGAAAATATTGTGAACGCGTTTTTTTTCGAGATTATTACAGAAATATCTATTTTGAGCCCCCTAAGATGGATAAGACCATTTCCAGATGAAAGTCTGTCTGTATATATGCCTGGCTGTCTGTCTCCGTCTATGTATTCCTCCACGATAGCGCCTAAACGCATAATCCGCACCAAGGGGGCGCGCTAGTCATATTTTAATTTCAAAATATTAGACAAAGAGACTTGAAATTTGATATAAAGATGATTTTTTGAACCGAAATCACATAGTAAATTTTCGGTTGAAATATCGCATATATAGGCCATACTAATAATATTTAAATTCCGGTAAACGTGTTAATCAGATATTAAGGCTATCTATTGGCGCTTAGCCCAACCATGCCCTTATACAAGAAACGAACCGCGCTGCCCGAGGCGGAGAAATAGCGCTCATCGATTTTATTTATGAAATAAATATTCAGATGAAATCTGTCGTTGATTATATTACCTACCTACTAGGTGGGAAAGTCTTGGGGTGACACATCCCATTTTTTTCATTGTTGCTACTACATCGATGGAACTGATCGCCTGTCACCCCGCACAGAATTGCAACTTTCTCTTTATGCAACAATAATCCTAAATTCAAATACTAATCTCGCCTGCATTCGGAGCATATTTTATTGGCACCGCACCAATTTCGCTTCGGTCACAAGTTCCTCGGCCTCCGCCGCCATATCGACAATGTAATCCTCTTCCTGTTCGCAGTAAAGATCCCACTCGTTTGGCTTTATTAGCGCCATAACACTTAAATCTATCGCGGATAAGCATAATAACACGGCCGTAATTTAGCATTCTGATGGCTCGTTCCACGGTGGCGACGCGACGTAAAATTTTGAGCTAAGCACCAGTGGGCGAATGCAGTTTCATTAGTCATAAACTCAAAACATAATGTCCGCTCGTGGTCGTTCGAGCCGCCAACTCTTTCAATATTTGTGCCACTGATCGCGACAGCTGCTGAGTAAATTATTAGGCTATATTTGCAACAAGAGCCAATAACGTGTTAGCCACTTAGTTATTGCAATGGTTATCCCTTGTCAAGATTGACTTTTTATTTTATTTGTTGTGTGGGGCTTTTCTAAGGTCTTTATGAGCCTTGTAACACTGCGACCATTGCTGATCTATTGTGTTCGCCACCTACTATAGTTCTGCGCTAAGCCTCGTATCATTTAAGAATCGCAACAGGTTTTTGGCGCCAGATTCTTTCACCTCCTCAGGTTGGAGGTGAAACATGATGACCACCCAAGTGGTTGTATATTTTACGCATCAGCTGGCCACACTCGCACATAAGTTGCAGGGGTGTTTTCTCTGCCCATTGGCAGAACCTGCACATTTTCGTGTTCCGGAGCTTGAGGTTGTACATGTGTTTGTTCAGGCCACATTGCCCCGTGAGTGCCCTCACCAGTATGCGTAGATTGTTCCTATTTAGCGATAAGGCCGCACGGGCAGTCTTACGTTCATAAAGCCTTAATTAGCCCTTTGGAATGATTCAACTTGACGGATTGACGGAGCCCGTTGACGGATTGTTCTAAACATATAACATAACATTAGTTTTGCAAGGCTTTTTGGTACGCCACAGCAAGGTTCAGGGCCGTACATTGGCTTAGATACATTGTTAATCCAAGTGGCCTTCGTAGCGCGCAATATTACTAACGATGAAGTAACATTATTATGGGTCGAACACATGGAAATTCTAACGCCAGTAAGTTAGCATCATAAATTGTAATTTTAGGTGCCTGAGCTCCGGAAGTTTATATAACCGTGAATTGTAGATTTTATTAAATTCTCTATTACGATATGCCTAGATTGGGGAGAGCACCTAAAGGGAAATTATAGTGAAGAAAATTCAGTCAATATTTCAGGAATATTTTATTTCCATTCAAATATAAGTTTTTTAATCCATCATTTGATACATTGACTCTAAAGTAATAGGAGTTACAAAAAAAATAAGATCGCAAAATAGGTTAAGAAAACTAACAAGTATGAATATAACGGCACTTGCTTAGCAAGTACTTCATTGAGACGTATAAGATCCTCAACGGATGCTATAATTGTGTTTAATCTTCAAGCGGAAACACATGCATCATCTGCGACGACACAGCTTCAAACTGGAGAAAGCACGATTCCACACCAATCCCAGGAAACATTTCCTAGCCAACCGAAATATAAACCAGTGGGACAGTTTACCTGTTGAAGTGGTTGAAGCGTGTAGTGTCAACGTATTTAACAAGTAAATATATTTTTAAAAAATATATAAAAAACAAAACTGCCGTGACAGAATTTGTATTGATTATTTTGAACTATCGTATTTATTATTTTTATTACTGTTTTTTCATTAAATATTTGTGGTTTTTGTATTTATCCTTAGACCTTCATTTGACACTAAATACGATAAATTAATTTTAATTTGACATTTACATTTGGACATTTTGACATTTGGACATTTAGTATACTACTTACTTGATATTTGGACAGTCAACGTACCCTATGATACTCGGATACTATAGACCTTCATTTGACACTAAATGCGATAAATTAATTTTAATTTGACATTTACATTTGGACATTTTGACATTTGGACATTTAGTATACTACTTACTTGATATTTGGACAGTCAACGTACCCTATGATACTAGGGATGACAAAACGATTCTAACAATACTACACACTTCTAAATCCATTTAAGCGTTTAGAAGTAATGGTGGGATGAAGAAACATAGATGAACATTGAACATATTACACTCCTTTTTTGTTGGGCAGTTGTGTGAAAATAGACTAGCCGTACATTTTTATAAATATTTTAATTAAACTCAGTGATAAATTCAGATATATTAGCAGTTATGCTGCCTGTCTGTGAAACCTAAGTACAATAATAAAATAGGTACATTTAACTTGAGATAATTAGGTGAGTAACAGAGAAACAAAAAAGGCTAGAGAAATAAAAAGGTCGACCCAAAAACGATTTGACACTGAATGAATAGAATGGGGATTCGCGGAACAGAATGGTATTCGAAATATATCTATAAATTACCTATGGACGCAAAAAGAAGGAGACGACATAATGATTTCCAGAATAAATGCGCCAGAAGAGTGTGAATATATCGATTACCGTTTCGTCTCACCTTTAATTATTTTTATCCCTTTCCCACTTTTCAATATTGTCACATCCGAATAAATACTCCTAAGCATCGACTCGTGCTTTAGTAATGCTTGAGTACCTGTTTTAATCCACTAGGATGAAAAAGTTTAGTCTAAAATGCTTAAACAGTAGCATAAACCAAGCATCCCATGGACAAAGCTTGAGTGATGTTTGAAAATGTCAAACGCGTCACTCTGCTCTCGTTCGTCGCATTCGGATTATTTTGTATATTTTCTTGCCTTCTGTCGTATTTCTACTGACCTTCTCGTCTTTGATTCTTGAATTTGATTAGTTTTGCTATTGGATTAAAATATTTGTCGACATTTTAACGACTTGACCTGATTTTAACGTCAAAATGACTAAGTATTTTACTGGAAAGCAACGAAATTAAAAAGCGGAATTTAGATAATTTAGAAAAAAAAACAATGAGATGCAACAAACAATGAGATGAAACAAGTAAAAGCTTCTTTTTTAAAAGAAATGAAAAAGTGGCTGCGAATATCCACGTTTATAGCCAATACTTCTTTGCATATTGTCAGATGAAGCGGAAAGAATTCCGATAGCTTGAGCTTTGCCAGGAGCGTCGTGCGTTGCCATATGCGTGTGCGTCGTTATAAAGAGCCAACACAGTGACTTAATATATTATGCAAGATTTATAAAAACAGAATCAACAACTACAACAAACTTTAGCTAGTGTCTTGGTTTATGCGATTACACTGTGTCAATACTGAGTGGAATCGTTTGCACAACATAATGCCGCGTGCACACAGCCGTTATTAATTCCCTCGAAAGATGGCAGTCATAAATTTCCAGCGATGTAACGAGTCGCCTTGTCTACTGTCTACATAATTTCGAAACGTAATGTCCGCATTGTGGATAAAGTGACTACATTTTCACACCAGTAGCGAATTTACTCTAACAAAGAGGTAATAAACTTAGACCTCGTTTCGTAAGGCTTGAGGAATTATTATTACTATGTAATTAATGACTGACGCCAGTTTTGGGAAAGACTTATAGCTTTATTTTGGAGTCATGGTGACAAAGACATGAAATTTTAAGGTAGGTCGGCTGTAAAACATTCTTAAGGAAACAAAACTAGCTGTCAGAAATAATAATTAGGCTTAATCAGTTAATTAACTTTGAATCGTATTATTTTATTTCGCCATCTGAATGATTTAGCTAGATAACAAGAAATAGGCACATCGAGTTATTTATTGGAAGTGGCATTATATTATTGATACTATATAATTTTGCTAAAGCAATAGACAACCGATATTCTATTTTAAATACCCAATGCACAGTGAAATAATATAGGTAGCTTTATTCACCCCCTGATTTTGTAAACAATAACTAAACAACTTAGATATCTCATTTTTGCACACCCAGCTGTATAACAATGTGGTTTCGACCATGTAAAGGGTCCGCCAAATAACTTTTTTTTTTGAAAATGCTATAAAAAAAACTACTGAATATTTTTTCAAATTTCTTTTTTATTTGAAAGTACAATCCCTCCGGTTAATGATGGAAAATAATTTCATTCAAATGGCTGCCTCGGCTGGCCATGCAGTAGCCTACACGATGGGTCCAATTTTTAAGTACATTATCGATTGTGTGCAGCTGTATTTCACCAATGGCTTCACGAATATTGTCCTTTAAAGCGTCAATTGTCTCTGGTTTGTCGGCGTAACACTTATCTTTGACGGCACCCCACAAAAAGTAGTCCAACGGTGTCAAATCGCAGCTCCCAGGTGGCCAAACCACATCAGCTCTGCAGCTGATAATGCGATTTTCAAAAACAGGGCGCAAAACATCAAGTGTAGCGTTGGCTGTGTGACACGTAGCGCCGTCCTGTTGAAACCAAATGTTGCCAATATCCTCCTCTTCAATTTCTGTGAACAAAAATTCGTTCAACATGGCCCGATAACGATCGCCATTGACGGTAACGGCCACTCCTTGCTCATTTTCGAAGAAAAATGGCCCAATTATGCCTCTGGACCAAAATCCGCACCAAACAGTGACTCGTTTTGGGTGCACCGGCTTTTCAATGAATGCGTGCGGGTTTTCTGTGCCCCAAATGTGACAATTCTGCTTGTTTACATACCCGCCAAGATGGAAATGAGCTTCATCTGAAAAGATGATTTTTTTGGCAAAATCCGCATCTTCTGCAAGTCGATCGCAGGCCCACTTAGCGAAGCGAAAACGCATTGGATGGTCAGTTGGCTTCAACTCCTGAACCAATTGGACTTTGTACGGCGTCATACCAAGGTCTTTACGCAAAATTCGTCTCAATGATGTCTGCGAAATGTCCAATTGTTGAGAACGACGGTGAACTGATGTTGATGGCGATTCACGCACACTTTCGGCCACAGCAGCAATATTCTCGGGTGTACGCACTGTTTTTGGCTTTTCACGCGTTGGTTTATCGATGAGGATGCCAGTTTCTTTCACTTTTTTCACAAGGTAACGAACATACGGAGCTGACGGTGCTTCTCTTCTTCCAAAATCCGTACTCAATTTTCGCACACATTCTGAAACATTACCATGATTTTCAAAGTAATGTCGCAAGATTTCTCAGCGTTGTTCAAGCGTATACACAACCATATTCGTTCAGCGGAAGGATAAAACTAATTATCTTGTCAAATCAGACATGAGGTAAGTGTTGCCATACACGAAATAAGCACTAGTTGAAAAAAAAACGTTACATGGCGGACCCTGTACTAGAATTTAAATGCTTTGAATCCATGTGGGCTCAACATTGTTTTGGGGGTCCGGCATAGTATTAAATACCTCATCCTTAATATATGTCAGATCCCATATCAACATGAAATAAATGTTTAATAGTTGAAAAAACATTCTTACACCTCCTGTCGTATCTATCTAACCAAAGGACTCATTGAAACATGTCGAACGAGCCCAAACTTGATGGGCTTATTGTCAGCCATTGAGGAGTTGCTATGACCACCTCCCACCTCAATCCCCATACGACCTCGTCGGTACCACGTTATTAATAATAATAATAATAAACTCTTTATTTGCACTTAATTATTATACAAAAAGGCGAGCTTATTGCCACATGGAGATGTCTTAAAACTAACCTAAACACAGTGGTACATAACATACACCATTGTGAAAATAAAGATTATTACATAACATACAGACGTCTGCAAAACATACAGACAAGTGAAAGAATTTAGGACTAATAATGCCCGAGGAGAGGAAATTAGGAGAGAAAGAGAAGAAAAAGGGAAGAACTGGTTACTACTTAGACAAGTAGTAATCCTTAAGGTGAGTCTTAAACGATGGTAAAGAAGGCTAGTTTCGTATGTTTGCTGGGAGATCGTTCCAGAGTCTTGCACCATGGACACAGAAAGAATAGGAATAGAAATCACTCTTATGACTCGGATTTTTTTGTAAACTGTCAGAGGCTGACCGAAGTACGAGACCGTGGGAACTCAGTGGTTCAAAAAGCTCGTTGAGATAGGATGGTGTTAATTGGGAGAGTACACTATATAGGAGAGCAAGTATATGAACATTTCTTCTTTGGTGTACTGGCAACCACTTTAACTGTGCCCTATATTCGGACACGTGATCATACTTACGTAGATCGAAGATGAATCGTATGCATACATTTTGCAAACGTTCAAGTTTGTTAAGCAGTTCCTCTGATAAATCGAGATAAGCCACATCTGCATAGTCAAGGAAAAGTAAGAGACTGTGCAAGAGTTTTTTTTGTGTCAATAGGAATATTACATTGTCACTAGAATTGTATAAGTGTGCAAGCATTTTAAATCCTTACGAAAATTAGAAGTAGGTGATTTATTGTTTGTTAACAATTTAATAAGTTCCCATCACCACCTACCTCCTACACCATCAGACCCTTTTGGTCATAATATGAATTAAAAGGACTTGTTGAGATAATTCAAATGAGCCCAAACTTGATGGGCTTATTGTTAACAATTGAAGATATAGTCGTAGTCCCTATGGTACCTGCATAGTGTCGTTACAAAGTCAACACGACAATTAGAAGTTGGTAAAATGTGAGTTGTAAGGTACCATTACAGTGTTACAGGTTAAGGTAATAATAACATCGTGTTAGTAAGCGTGTTAATAATGTGTCCTGCTAATAAAAGCGTGTTAATATAGAGAAATCATCATAAATCAATATTAAACTATTTTATATCGTATAACATCTTGATTCTCTGGGTATCAAGTCATCTTAAACCGAGAAGAGATCCGCAAGTAAGGCCGGCTGCCGAAAATAATATAAATGTAATCACAAAGGATTGGTCATGACATAGGTAATAGTGTATCGCCAACAATCGTTACGAATCTAGGAGAAGCATAGCAGTCAGAGGCAGTAGAAATATCGAAGCGGACCGGGCCAGCAGTGATGTCACCACGGATGCCGAGGGGAGTTTCCTTGTAGCTTTAGCCTTGGTTCGATTCTCAAACCGGGACTGAAGGATCGCAATGAAAGCAGGGCTAAAAGCTGAAAAGTTTCACCAGGGAGTCAAATTTCCAGGAAGGGATATACGATACGTGACACAGCTAAAAACCAACAATTCTCGACGAAACATTCAACCTACAATGGAATTCCTCATCATCACAACCGCGATCTTTTTATCCACAGAAACAGTACGAGACAACCAATAGAATAAGATGCGTTAAACAACCTACTGTACCTACTTGACAGATGAAACATTCCAAAATCCGACCAGCAAACCTTGCTTACTGTAATAGCACCTAAACGGGGTTCCACTTAATTTTACTAGTAAATACAGGCACTCTCGAACCGTAATCCCATTGTATACTTATTCTAAGTTGCAAATTTGAGTCCACATGGCGAATGCGATACAGGCGCAAATAACTCAATTTGAGGTGGTGTCGAATTAGCATACCGGTGATCGTGAATTGCAACCAACACCACCTTCCCCCGTCAAATAGACGGAGCCGTTACAGGTTGATCTAAGAACTTACTTAATTCTATACAATCGAACGCTTTGCGTGAATCTCGCAACTTAAATCCCACCACTTTTTAAAGATGTCCATAACTCAGGACCTGACGGCATGGCCAAATGATGACTTAGTCGACTTTCTCTTTACCACCTATGCAAAGCGCCTTGGTGGCTGAATACAGCTTACTATAGATCTCCCCCCACAAAAGCGCTTTACCATCGAAGTTACTTAACGAGTAAAACTCTCTGGTCACGCCCAAAGCAGGCTGATTTACAAGAATTGCACTATGTAATTAACAGGTGTTAACGAAGGTTCGTGACTTCTCTGTTCAAGAAAACCCGTGAGAAAAAACCCTACAGAATCTCCTCTCGCGAAACTCTAGAAGAACCCTGCTACATCATGAACGAGACACCACCGAATCGTGAAGGAATTCGTTAGTGGGAGTTCTCACCCTTGCTGGTGAAAGACCATGTTTAGGGACGGTAAGAGTATGCATCGGCCCTTTCTCCCTTCCCTCTCAAACACTTCAATTATGCTGAAATATTCAAGTACACGACCACTACGCGTACGGAAGACGAAGCCACATGACAGGTGAGCACTAAACGCATCAGATTCAACACAAACAGCTGACGCAAATAATATAAGAAAGAACCTGCATCGTATTATATCACATCGTATAACTATATTACGTATTCGTATTCGTATATATCACGTATTGCATCGTATATATTAACATTATTTTTTTCCTTTCAGCGTAAATAAAATAAGACCCCAACTCTATACGTACAAATCAAATTGATGTAATAGGTGAACATGAATCATTACACTGTTGCCAGCGACGGTATTTGTGGGGTCACTACGCCATAATGCTTTTTAGATTATTATTCTGTAAATGGAGGAGGTACTGAATGAAGTAGAAGACTCTAGGTATATAGGCTATATAGGTATGTATATTTGTGTATTAGTATGTGTATGTGTGTTTATGTATGTGTATCTATAGTGCCTACTCATGACCAATAGGTAGGTGAGGGAGGAGCCAACATGCACCGATTAGGATTATATTATCGATTCTTCAGTGTGTTTGTATTAGTATTAGTATTGTATATATGTATCTGTAGAAACTTTTGTTTCTTTAACGCCTAATTAATTAACGCCTTATTGGAAGGAGGAGCCAACTTTCATCGGCTAGTATTATACTATATATTTATCTATCAGGGTATGGTTATGTAATAGAATTGTATAAAGCTACCTATAGTACCTACTTCCGTTTTATTGACGCCTATGTAATTGAACAGAGTAGGCCAGTGTTCATCGGTTACAGGTAGATTATCAGTCGGTACATTACCTTAGGTATTATTATCAGTATACTCGTATATGTATTTATTATGTCATATAGTAGACAGATCTTTCTTCCCTCCTATCTCAAATATACATAATTTCCACCCTTCGGGAGGCCACGGTTTTCTACTTCGATCAAGCCGGGATAACACACACGCCATTTCAATACATCATTCCTCTGTTTACACGTTCTCTTTTCAGGTCAATTCTGCTTTGTTATGGAATCAGCTCCCTCACTCTATCAGGCATGCACCTTCGTTGCCCACTTTCAAAAAGTTGTTAAATAAACATTTATTTCCACACAGCCACTAACCAAATACCTCACCTTGTCTTTATTATCCTTTATCCTTCCGTGGGCAACCTTAGCATAAGTTATTGACATATATTTGTATAAGTTTATTTTAAATTAAACTTTTTTTCTTTTGTGTGTATTGTACGGTGACAATTAAGAATTAGTTTATCAAATGGTTGACTGTAGGATATGTTCGCCATTTGTGAATAAATTGTCTTTTTTATAAAAACAGTGTAATATTCCAAATCGCGGGGTAAAAATTTTGCGCGGGATAAAATTTTTGACAGTTTTGCGCTTGAAGTCGATGGCCTTGAGAAAAAACGATCATAACTTTTAAACTACTATACGGATCGTAAAAAGAATAACTGTAAAATGATCGCATTGAAATTATCATTGAAATGATCGCATGACATTATCTCGTTAAACAATTAAGATAATAATGAATAAATATTACAAAGTTTTACCAGGGACCTAACCAATATTGATTAGATACCATTTTAGGCATTTGTAAGCGTCTAACCAAGAATGGTTAGCTCAAATATGAAGGGAGTATTGTTTTTATAGCACAATAAAGTTATTCTATTCTATTCTATGTTTAAATATTATCTAGGATCTATGTAACTCATTTAATCCTTATAGATAATACATCCAATTATAAAATAGCGGTAATAATCATTCTCAGTACTTGTAAATATATAAAGGATACCAAGCACGAACTCTGCAATTACTAAATTACTAACTAACTAACTAAAAGAAATAACTTATATCCCATGCTGTGTGCAGATTTAAATACGAACTTTTCTAAAAAATCTACTTTTATTTAGATTTAATAATATTTGTTAATAGATCAGACCTGTCTGAAATGTCAACAACAAACGAAAAATGTGGTAGAAGCCTATATTATCCTTTGGACGAAATATTAAACTAATCCAAAATGGATCGACAACATTAAGTGCCCCATTTCAGCATTGCGTAATATTTATATGATATGGTAATAATATTTATATGGTATGATAATAATTATATGGTAATGAAGGTAAAAAACACCAAATTTTCTAGTACATAATCCTTTCTTGATTTTCAAATTAATTATAAATGAAATGCAATCGATTGAGATGTACTTACGAAATGTTTTGAAGAGCTCGTTAACAGTATACAATATACAAAGTTTTAGGTCTTGAATATTATGTTTTTATTTTGTGATCTCTTTTAAGAATTTCAGTATATGGATCTTTATGTTCTGTAGCGATATATGGAATTAGAAATAAATCTATTTCAATCATATTTGAGAGGCCATATATTATGACGGTAGTATATAGTTTTTCTGTCTATTTTTGTCACAAGCCGACGTCTTTTCTTTAAAAAAACGCTTATATAAATCTCCTCGAATAAAAAATCGCCGGGTTATAAAACTTAGCATTCGATCACGGTACAAGGTGCTAATTGAATATTTTTTTGAAAATTATGTAATATAAAAGCTAATATGATTCTAATGAAGATTTTCATTAGAATCTTAGAATTCTTAAAAGAAGAACTATTCCTTTTGCGGATTCCTAGGCTGTGCGGCGTCGAGCTGCGTTTTGAGGTGAGCCTGTAATGAGCTCCTAATGATGCTGCATGTGATGTCCATTTATGCTGTGCGTAATGAGCTAAGCTTAGTATTCCAAAACAAAAGTTCTTGGAAAATTGCGGACGTGTTTTACTAGCAGCGAAAAATTAATTCATCAAATCCATCACTGCTGGATTTAAGTTCGGAAGAAGACAGCATTAATGATTTTGATCTAGAGAGGGTAGCGTTGGTAAGCATGTATTTTAAAAAGTAGAAATACCGTAACAGATTTTGGTTTAGTAACTATATGAAATACAGGAGCAGTCATGAAGAATTTGACACGTATTTGGTCCCTGATAATCGCTCACGTCCAAACAGTTTTACACTCGTTACGAATCGAATGAATCGTGATGGGTGCGCGGGTTGAGATAGGAGAGGGCAACAATCTGCGCAGTATCCAATTGCTCTGCGAGGCATTCAAAGCTGCGCGCGAGCTGGTTAGTTCGTCCACAGTATACCAGACAGTAGCGTGTCTTAGAATAAAATTGAAAACGAGGCGAGCTACGTCACAAGTCCGCTACAAGGGCTCGCATATGACCGCCACATGTCTACTACATCGCTAGCGCAGCTGTTTAAACATTTTAAGATATTCGCCGACCTTCGCACGCGCGTAACGCTAACCAAAGGCGTTCGTCGAGAAGTACCCCTCTGCGCACCCTATACCCGCAATTCCCTATCGCTTAAGAGTGCATCTTCTATTTTCTCGGTATACTGTGGTACGACATAGCATACGATATGCCCGCTCTACACTTTAGCCAATGCTTGGCCACATCCGTAAGGTGTGCACTACTGTGACGTGTGACAAATGTATGCGAAAGAGCGAGAGAGACATAGGCAGTGGCCAAAGCATTGGCCAACATGTAGAGTGGGCAAAAGCGGCATGGCATAAAATAGCACCACACTAATGGACTTTAATCCTAGGTAAGTATGAAAAGCGTTGTTTAAAATTTGACAAAACCGGTTACCACAGCATGAACTCAGCCGCAGCATAGATAAGGTGGAAGCCCGGCTTTAGAATGTACCTACCTATCTATATTCAGCTCACCATATTCTGTTCCTTATATCGATTTATTTATTTTTGGATGGCAAATTTAGTTTTGTTGAGATCGAGAAACACCATCTCTCTGGTTCTGTCCGTTGGAGGCTTTCGCCCTCGCCGCTTTTTACGACCTCTGCCGCGCGTGATAAAAACGCATCGACGTCGTCAGAGGGCCCGTAAATGCATCCACGATGCCGTTGATCACAACAACAGCTTTAACGGCATTTTTTAATTTAATCTTCTATTGACTCACGATTGACATTTACGATTTACGATTGAAATTGTTACATTATGAGCGCCTCGCGCGCAATCGTCGCGTCGTGCCGGTACACATTTTTACGACGCGATAATGTTCTCCGGCACACCATTATTTTCTTTATCGTGTTATAGTCGAAAAAAGTCACGTCAGTTTGTCCCATGACAAAGAATCAGGCAGTTGGCGGTTTCAGAAATCTTGCCAAGGGGGGGGGGGGAGGGGTCGTATCGAATTTACGGAGGAGGAGGGGGGGGGGGAGAATAAAATGAGCTAGTGCTGTTTATATTAAATAATAAATATTGCGTGCTAGGGCGGCATACGAAAATTATATTGTTTCATATTTGTTTTAATGCATTTTTGATCATGGATTTTTCTGTAAATAAAATTTATATAAACATATTTTTCTTCCTGGACGTATTCATTTATAATGACGTACCAATTAAAATTTTACCATTTTTGCACAAAAATATGCATTGTATGTTTTATTCTGAAAAAAAAAACTAGCAAACAAAACAGGAATAACTTTGGGATAATCACAGAAAAAATGATATTTTAAAAAATATATTATAGGAGCAGGATATATGCACGATGAGTTTTTAATTAGTTACATCCTTGGGTGTATCAGTAAGAGAAAGTAACACCTTTTGATGAAAAAAAGGGAAGAACAAAAAAAAACATTTTGTTTTTTTTTTTGTCAAATTAGTAAATTTTATCTATTGAAGAAAAGTTAGAGAAGAGTTAAGCGCGCTGCGCCATCTAGCTGTAGGTAAAATATCACTATTAAACAATATAAGCGATATTTACATACCACAAAATAGCGCATTGTGCTCAAAGCTTTTTATAGTATTTTCCAATAACAAAAAAAAAAACTAAAAAAAAGTTTTTTCTTTTCTTTAAAAAAATATCAAAGTTGCCTAGTTTGTTGTACTGATTTAACCACTACTATGATGTCCCTTATTAAAAACTCACCCTGTATAATATAGGATAGAAAAAATCAAATTGAAGCGTTGTTGCAAAAGTAATACATTAGGTACTACACTGTTCATGTATTTCAATTGAGACACATGAAATACCTCACTGTTATTTTTTCTAATGACGCTATTCTACAGAGTTCACAGTACCTAGGGTTTGCCCCTGATTCTTTATTAGTTCGCTAGATTTTCTAAGAATTTAAAATATGGGTTCGTATTTTCTCTTGAAATTAAGTAGTTCTCATTTTAATAACAATGGAAGTAATCCAATACGGTTCGCAAAAAAAATTGTTAGCAGATAAGTTCGAATAAGGTGTTTTGCTCGACTCAAGATGCTCTGATGGATAAGACAAGAGTTAGAATTATTCTAATTAACTCACGTATGTTGTTCATTCCTTCTTCTGTGATTGAGTCTATTGTCCGTGGATCCAAAAATTGGCACCGAATCCAGAAGTTGAAGAATGCATGTGCGAGATTCTGTTTCACCATCCCACCGATACATCTCTTTCCCCTTTTCCTGACCAGAGCCTCGTTATTGAATATATCTTATCGTCAGCTAGTACAGCTAGCTGCGTTTGTATTGACAGTGGCTCTAACTGGGGCCACAGAATAATAAAATAGAATAATAAAAAATAAGTCATCTAATAGAAGTTTCAATCTGCAGCTACGAGGACCCGATTAAATGGCAATCATACCAACACACAACTCGTCTTCGTACAGGGGTAATCAGTAGTCATTTTTTACACAGCCTCCACCTCGAATAAAATCGATAAATCTTTAAAAAACAGGTCCATTCAATAATTTGGCTTGCTCGTAAAAGACAACTTCGTAGTCAATCCAATTATATTAAGTTGAATTAAGCTGAAACTATGAATTACTACCCCTGCCAATCGTTATTTTACTGGAGCACATTGAAAATCAGTCTGTAGACTGAGAACGCTCCCTCACCGATATCGCGATAGTACCTCTAACTCTGTGTTTAATATTGTGTAAGTGAAATAAATAAAATAAAGTTTAGAGCTATCATAGAAACAAGGTAACTTTAGCTAGGCACACCCTTGAATTATGTCACCATGCACAACTAGGCGGGCGAGCCCGTCACCTCAGGAAGTTTAAACGATTAGTCGTTCTATCTCCCTGAGCGCAGAAGACTTGGTCAAAACAGTCCACCGTCAAGCTCCGCCACAAACCCGCGAGATAGCCAGGAGTGTTACCCATCGGGCTTATACTCACGCCCTTACTTCCAATTGCGACCAGATTATTCCACTCTCTCGATTGGTTACGAGTTCGCGGTCGCTTGCGCGATCCTCTCCCTTACGAAGCGGTGAAACGGTGTATACCGAATATATCGCGGACCACGGCATCCTTCGCCCGGCTGTTCACCCAGGATCGGGTAGCCGATGGTCGTTTCAAGAGCAGTCGCCGTAAGGTCCGCAACCACCCCCGCTCTATAGGAAACAGTACTTCTTCCAGTCTCCCCCGACTGTTAGTCAGAGTGCGCAATCGATTGGCTTGTGCCGCACGGAGCGCAGACCG